>JAOWBW010000197.1:2503007-3032118 GCA_026119855.1 Campanula takesimana | reverse complement strand
GAAGATCGGCATCAGTCGGCTCCAAGCTAAGCTCCACCTCCCGGCCACCCCTCATCACTCTCACACTACTCGAGCGAAGGGGCATGTCAACCAAAGGCCGACTCCGACCAATGTACCGGGCCGAGCTCGATCCCTCTCCCGATAGCATCTAAGCCCGAACCGAGGGCTGATCAAGCCGTGTCCGCACGTAGCCGGCATAGTCGTCACTCCCTCTGTAATGCTCTGCCGGAGTGGGGCCAAGAAAGTCGCCAGCCTCGCGGGACGGAGCATATACCGAGGAGGTTCATAAGGAGCCCACGGTAATGCACCAGCCCTGTACTGACAAACACCCTCTCTCCAAGATACATGGACTCCCCGGTGGGACCCACAAGCAGAACCCTAGAAGCGGTCAAATCCACTACATAGGGACCCACCGAAGCCTCATTGGCCGGCTCCATGGGTAAAATCTAACCCCAACAGGCTCAGACATCGCGAACACCCTCCTCAGATCAGCAGCATCCACCGTCTTCCTATCCCGGTTTCGGCGGGGAGGAGCCCTGTTGCCCTTGCACCAGTACGACATGATGGGAACAACCTTGTTAGCACTCATCACCAACTGAAAAGGGGCGACACCGAAGACCTCGTACACCCAAGCCTGTGCATATAATGAGAGAGACATTTCAGACCAAAGCGTGGAGCAGAAATCTCAACCAGTAAAAAGAAGGGTAGTCAAGAGCGTACCTCAAAGGCGAACTGGAACCCGTCAAAGGCCGACGAGCTAGCCCTCGAGCAATGGTCCAATGCCCGGTAAATCTCAGCCAAACCGACTCCACCCCAAGAAATCCCACCGACTAAGTCCAAGTCCACAAGAGCCCCTAGCAGTGAGTACCGGCAGACAGTAGCCCCACTGGGAAACAAAATCTCTGAAAAGCTGTACCATAAGAACAGCCGGACCAAGCAATCCAAATCATACTCCCCCCTTACTAAAGGCCTCAATAGCCACCTCCACCAAGCGATTTACCTTCCCAGCCTCCACTCCATAACCCTTGACACCTCCTCCTAGGTCGGTGTCGACTCCCAGCAGAGCCTGTCTATAGTCCCGCCGCTCCGCCAAGCTCTCATCAAAAGGCAAAGGGGTACCAGTAAACCTCAACCCTGTGATGGCCGCGAAATCCGTCGGCGTGATGGTAATCTCTCCCTGAAGTGGAAGGTATGGGTGGTATCCCACCAGAACTCCCGGCACACCTCTATCACCGCTGCCACCTTCAGGGTAGCCCCGACCATGCGGACACTGTCAAAGAATGGGCCAAAGCCCATAGCCTCGATCCGAGCACGCAAACCGCCCGGTCCCTCCGACAGGGACGCCCACAGTTTGCCCACAGTCACTGTGGACCCACGAGCCTTGATCCTCTGCAGGTAAACACAGCACAGGTATGTTACCATTCTAGCAATTTACAATTATAGCAATTTAAATTCTAGCATTCCATTATTCTAGCATTTCATATTATGTGCATAAAACATACAAATGTGCGAGAAGGAGAGGAATGAAAATTCGAAATTTACCTCTCGCGTCTCCGGAAGCCCCATCGACCAATGACGCTCAGAGTCGATGTAAAAATCGTAATCTTGGTCGAACGTAGACCGCAGCAGATTATCGCGATAATTCCGAGTCGCAGCTCATGGTCTCAAACCGCCCCGTGGAATCAAGGGCGCCGCTTCAAAGCCCGCTCCTGGATCAACCCCGACATTTCCTGCGCCCTGAGCATAACTGTGCCCCTTTCCTTGTGGCTCTTGTTATGGAATCATATACCCACCTTGGCCTGGGAAATCCCTAAATAACGCCTCATTGATCCAATCTGCCATAGCTTCGAGAAGTATGTGAAACGAAGTCTTCAAGATTATCAAAATCCAAGCTTTCTCTCTCTAAAAACCCAATTTTCTCTCTCTAACTCGTTAACAATGGAGGAAGGAAGAAGAAGAAAGAAGAAAAGAAGAAGAAGAGGGGAGGTGTCTGGTGATGTGACCAAGGAGTCAGCCCGTCGGTATCCTTGGCCACGCGGCCACTTTTGCCGTTGCAACCCCAGCCGTCAGATCAGCGATCCGTGTGAAAGAGATCTGACCACTCAGCGGTCTTGGCCACGCGGCCACTATTGCAATTTAGTGTGTTTGGCCACGCGGCCAACCTTGTCCCTTCAGATAAAATTCCACTTTTGTCTCTGATCTTTTCCCTTTAATTCATCTTAAATGCCCTTAGCACAATTTTGACTGATATTCGTTACCTTTGGGTGCGGAAAGCTCCTTAAAATTTCCATTCTTCACCGAATATTTGCTTAGGATTCGTATGGTTGTAGAGACTTTGGCGCCTCTATGACATACGTATCCTAGATCGATCGCGATTGGCAAAAGCCTCGGCATTTCTGTTGGCGAGAGATCCAGCATCTATTTTAGGATTCGTATGGTTGTAGAGACTTCGGCGCCTCTATGACATACGCATCCTAGATCGATCGTGATTGGCAGAAGCCTCGGCATTTCTGTTGGCGAGAGATCCAGCATCTATTTTAGGATTCGTATGGTTGTAGAGACTTCGGCGCCTCTATGACATACCATCCTAGATCAATCGTAATTGGCATAAACCTCGGCGTTTCTGTTAGCAAGATCATAGAGACTTAGGCACCTCTATGACATACGTATCCTTAATCGATCGTGGTTGGCAGAAGCCTCGGCGTTTTCTGTTCGCGAGAGATCCGACATCTATTACTTTAGCGCAATCGGCAGGAACCCTGGCGATCCTGATTGCGTTTACCATTCCATCTTGGGATTATTTAGACAACGTAGTCTTTAATTTTCCCAAATAACTTCATTGCTTACGAATGTTCGTTCTTCATACAAGATAGTACCCGTAGGTTTATTATCCACAGCAGAAGTTCGATGTCTCGTCTTTCCTCAATAGCTCTGAACTACGACGGGCTTGATTCCTCGGAGGATACGTAGGAAACCTGAAAAGGTCCAGCCACCCGACCGACGCGGTCATCTCTCATCCCCAGCAGGTGCATTTTCCCCAGCAGAAGACGTTGCTCCCCATCAGAGGACAGTCATTCCCAATTTCCATCAGATTTGAACTACGTTTGGCTTGATTCCCCCGCGGATACGTAGGTCGCCTGCCAAGGTTCAGCCATCCCCTTACCTTTCATCTGTTTTGAAACTCATGTTTCAGACGGATCCTTCTTTTATCGTCGACCCCACATTGCCTTGCAAGAAGCGTCGCCGAGGGGCTACTGTTAGTACCCGACCTGAAATGAGTTTATTAGGACTTTCCCAAAAATACAAGGACTTTATAGGAATTAGAAACCTTGCAAAGACTTGTCCCGGATACCCGAAATATCTCATTTTTGGCAAAATCTATCAAAATAGGTAACAAATGGTTTCCTTAAAACCATGCAGAAACCCTAGCTTAAGAATCAAGTCATCCTGCAACCTTGGTCACGCGGCCAACCTTCCTGCGCATTGATCTTGGCCACGCGGCCACTCTTGTCACCGGCTTCAGTAATGGCCAGGCGGCCAACCTTGCGCTGGATGATCCTGACCATCAGATCTTCCCATCAGTTTACTATATAAACCAATTCCATTCCATTGGTTTAGGAAGGGATTTTTGAGAGTTCTAAAGTCCGAATTTTGGAGTTCTTAAACACTATTTTGCTCTCTAATTAGCATTCAAACTTCCAAGAAGATCAAGGTTTATTTCTTGCCAACATAGGTAAGTTTTCTAACTTATTTCTTCATGTTCTTGCATTATTTTTAATGTAGATCTTTTATATTCATGTTCTTACATGTTTATTCATAGTTTCTTCATATTCTTTGCATGTTCATAATATGTTCTTCGCATGTTCTTCGTGTTCATAGATTAAAACCTTATTTATGCTATATTTAGGGTTGCGATCTTCATAATTACATGTTATTTCATAGCCGATGATGATCGAGGGTTCATCAACCCGAGGATGATCTAGGAACTATTTCTAAACCCTAATCTTTAGGTAATTCCCCCATCATTATGCATGATCCCGATCCTTCTGCCTATTCTAAATTCTCTGCGAACTACGCTGGCCTGAGCTTCTCACATTGAGAGGAACGTAGGCAATCTTCGGATCCGGTCTAAATCACTAACACACTACTAACACATTCATCATGATAGAAAGACCGATCAATTCGGGCAATAGGAGTGATAACGTTCAATATTCTTCTCTTGTTGTAATTTGACCCCCGAACCCACTAAAAATGCTTTTTTCAATGTTTTGGCTTTAATTAAAACGGCGTAGCGACTCTCATAATTTTAATGTCGTTAAGAATATTCCCTTTGTAAATAAAAATAATCACAAGATACTTCCCATGCTTCGCTTCATCGGAAAGGGGTATTCACACCACCCCAAGGGAAGAAGTCTCGAAATGACCTTGTCTACATGCCTCTCCAAGGCATGACTCAAACCGAAGCTTTCGAAGTCCTCAAAGCAAAGGGTCAAGTCACACCCGTACAAGGGTACCAACCCAAGACGGTCAACCCCAATCATGCTCACCACAAATATTGTGGCTACCACCAATATAGTGGCCACACCACTGAGGAATGCTTCGTTTTCCGCAATCTCATTCAAGATCTAATAGACAAGAAAGAATTTGTAGTGACGAATGGCGAACATGTCAATGTAATAGAGATAGGAGAACTCGAGGGGACCACCCATTCAATCCCAATTGTGAATGGGGGCCCCAATGTTATGAATAAACTTGACAATTCTTGTTATGTTGTGACTTACGATGAGGTAATGAGGGAAGTACTAGAGAATAGGAAAAAGAAGCAAGATGGGAACGTCAACATGCTAACTCGATCCGGTCGTGTCACGACCCGAAAACTAGGCTCTATTTTATTGGTAATAAATAATAATTTTTTAATTATTTGCTTATTTATTTATTTAAATTATTATTTATGTAAATATTTATGTGTGCAATTTATGTGTTATAATAGATATGCCTAGCATTTTATTTGGGTCATTTGTGCTAGTGTAATATTTTGGGTCTTAATTGTTAGTAGGGAGTGTAGAAATTGTGTGTAGTGTTGAGGAAGGGGCCTAAGTGTAAATTCTTTGAATTATTTCCCCTACTCCCTCCCTACTCCTTCTCTTCTCCCTCACTCTCCATCCTTTCCCAGCATTTTTCTCTCCCTCTCTCCTTGTTGTGGGTAAGTTTTTCTCCTCTCCTTCTCTCTTCATTTTCTTCATCTTCCTCTCATTATTTCTCATTTCTTAAAACGTGAAATGTGTTTAGATCGTCGATAGGATCGCGTAGGATCAAAAATATTTGAAATCCATCAACTTTGAGATTTATCAAGTAAGTTACTTTTCCCCCATTTCAATGCTAAAATGTTCATACCACGTTTATATGATGATTGATGTGTTACATTTGAAGTTTGGTTGGGTTTTGAATTTGTTTGGAATTTATTTTGGGTTTTGATCAAAAATGGTGAAAACTTGAATGTTGGGTTTGATTCTTGATTTTGGTTGTTAAAGGTTGTTTTAGGAGTCTTTTTAGACTTATAAGTTGTTTTGGTACATTAGTATGCTAGTTGGAATGTTGGATTTTGGGTGGAAATGTGTTTTGGGTATAAAATGGGAAGAACCCATGTTGTTCTTCCCGATTTCTGGCAATCCGGAAGATTGGGCGGCCGCACAAAACTCCTGGGCGACCGCGCACCTTTCTGAAAGCTTTTGTTCTTGTTCTGAGGGATTTTGGGCGACCGCACGGTCCATTTTGGGCGGCCGCACAGATCTCTGAAAATTTACATTTGTGGTTAAGTTGTGATTGAGGAATGCGTTTTGGTCCAAATCTTGGGTGTCCTTCTAGTTGACCTTGGTGAACATTGTAGTACGCTCTAGTGATAGAATTGGGTCCTTTGTGATCAAGTTTGTGTTTGAATTTAATTAAGTGTTAATTGGGATTTGGAACATCTTATTGAGATATTGTTGGTTTGACTTACCTTTGTGATGATCATTTAGTATAGGTTTGGGCATCTTATGATGTGTTCGTGATCATGTTCTAATAAGTGTAACCTTTTGGATTAGTTTGGGGTGTTTAGAATGGGTTCGTTAAGCTCGGAGATAAAAGTGAATTGGCAATTGGGTACCTATGGTTTGATTAACCTTAAGTTGTATTCATTCGGATCTCTTATTTGGAATTCCAGGTGTGACGAGATGGTTGAGTTCATAGTCCTATTATATCTTTGAGTAAATGTTTATGATCACTTTAGTAATAGTCATTGTGCTATTTGTGATCGACCGTTTGGGTTGCGCTCTTTATGAGTAACTTGTGAGAATCATATTTAAGATGTATTTGATACGTGCCTTGTCTTAGAATCATCTTGTTTTAATGATCAATGTTGTTGTGCTCTTTATGAGAAATTCCGTTTATCGTTGTTGTGCTCTTCATGAGAAACTCTTGTTATCGTTGTTGTTAAACTCTTCATGAGTACCCGTTACATCTTTATGGTGATTAATTGGTATGGTTCCCTACTTTGGAATCTTTGGTTGTTTATCGAGCTAGTATTTATTACCTAGCATTTAATTGAAAGTCCAGCTGGTTATTTGTGTATCGAGTCAGGCAATGGATAATGCTATAATGGCACAAGCCAAGTCCAGTATAGCATCGTCCATTGGTCCTTCTGTCCTCATCCAGATTGGCCTTGGTTGGGATGAGCTAGCTCCGTTGTGGGTATTCTAGCTAATCGTTTTGGAGCATGACTTTGTGGCATGGCTCCCGCCCCTTGTGGCACTTTACATTGTTATTGGTTCCGGTACCGGGTTTCTCTTCAGCTTTTATGCTACTATGAAGATGAATTGTTTGATTGATGGGTTGATTAGTCGCTTCTGACCGGGGATTCCTCTTCAGCTTTCATGCTATTATGAAGATGATGAATGGTTGGTTATTGAAGCTGCGCAGCGACCTTTATTTGGTTCTTCCAGTTGGGTGAAACCTTGGCTATGTATCCACTTATGAGTGTTTATTTCAGCTTTATGTGTTGCTTGATGAGCTGGTCGTTATTTCCAACCGGTATGGGACGGTTGGCGATAGGGAGCCTCTCATTTGTTGTTATATGTTTATTTATATGATTGATTATTGGATATTACCGTTTGACAGCATGTCACTCATTTCCGCTGCTATCTGTCTTATGTTAATTGATATTGGTCATTGCATATTAGCATGTCATGTAGTTGCATTAGTATCTTACTGAGATTTATTCTCACCCCGTTTCTTGTTTCAAATTGTTTTCCTTAACCCCCCCCAGGAGGAAAAGGATTAGGATTCGCGGATCGAGGAGGACGTCGAGAGGATTGAGATTTTGGGCAGGTTGTTTGTTTGGTTTGCATTATTTAAATGTATAACCTTTTGGGGATAGTGTTACCAATCAATGACGTCTTTAAGAATTGTATATTCGTATTTTGTTGGGCATAAACTTGTGGAAGTTTATGATAGTTGTAATCGGTTGTTATCAACCTTGGTTTTGTAAAACTTTGGATCGTCACCTTTTGGTATCAAATGGAATTTTTAACTTCTATCTTTTAGAGTTTTGGTCTTAAGTCGACGTCCAGATCGCGTATTCCGGACCCGCGGGGTTCGGGGTCGCGACAGTTGGTATCAGAGCTATGGTTTAGCTCTATGTGTAAGTATAGGTGGATTAGTATGACCTAGGGGGGTAGTGTGTTCGGAGTGAGTAACAATTGTTGTTTTATGCAGGTACTTGTTTGAAATGTCTCGAAGGAGAAGTGGTGAAAGTAATACTGGTAATGCAAATCGGAATGAAACAAGGGATGAAGCCCGTGCAATGTTTCAGGGCATGTTTGAGGCGGCCATGAAGGCCATACATGATCAAGGTCCGAGGGTAGAACAAGCACCACCACCCCGCTACGGATTGGAACAATTTCTGAAATTGAAACCGGTTGAGTTCAATGGGGAACCCGATGTAAGGAAGGCCGAGCTATGGATTGAGTCGATGGAGAAAATTTATGATGTCTTTGGTTGCACCGATGAAGACAAGGTCCGGTTTGCGGCTTATAAACTTGTGGGTGCCGCCGAGCATTGGTGGAAGGGTGTTAAAGCGAGTTGGGATGATACTCACACAGTGTATGCATGGGAATTGTTTGTGCGAAAGTTCAAGGAGCATTTCATTCCAGTAGTGGATCAAAACCGAAAGGAGATCGAGCTGCTCAACCTGGAGCAAGGTTTGTTGTCTATAGCTCAGTACTCGGCTAAGTTCACAGAATTAGCCCGGTATTGTGACTATCTTGTGCGGACCGAGGAGCAGAAAGCTACGAGATTCATCAGGGTTTGAAGACTTCTATTCGGACTCAGCTTATAGCCCAAAGGATAGTGACATTTCAGGATGCGGTAGACCGGGCATACTTGATCGAGCAAGATATTGGGGAGCATAAGAGGAAGACCGAGGTTGCAAATGCGGGTAAACAAGTAAGCCATGCTAAATCTCAACCACATCACCGTTCAGATAACCGAGGTAATTTGGGAGCACCATCTCAGTTTAAGGAACAAACCGCGCTAGGGAATCCGGGTACTCCTTCGGGGAAACAAGGGAAACAAGGTAGGTGGCTTTGCACTTACTTTCTGAGGGAAGGCCATTTGGAGGATAAGTGTTGGAAGAAACAAGGAAAATGTATCAATTGTGGTCAACTGGGTCACTTCATAAAAGACTGTCCGAGGTTTAGGGTTCAATCATCAGGAACAGGAACCAGTACTTCACCGGGTCAGAAGAGAGATGCTTCGGGGAACCCTAAGGTTTAGGACAGAGTAATAGCGACCAATCAGCACTCACCAGGTAACGGATAAATTTCAGGAGGTATTATTTTGCGTCGTGAGAGCGAGCGCGTGCATTTTAGGATCATCGCATTTATGTGTTTCTGTGCATTAGTTGCATTTATTTCTTCTGAGTCTTTGACTTATGTGTTGTAGGTGTCTACTCCTATGGAGGATTTTAGGGTATCTGATGAAATCTTATGTGCTTATGATGTGCTTAAGTATGGTTATGTCTCACCTGCTAAATTAGCCATGTTGCTATTGCAAGACTTTGATATTACTATTGCTTTAGTCTATTGTTGTAGAGGGATTGTTATATTCTCCATTCCTGATTTCTTAAAATTGTTTGAGACCGTTCCCTGGGTAGAGTTATACCTATCTTTTCTTAATTGAAATCCGAGTATTTAGTTTCGGTCAATTTGTTGGGTGTAATTATCATTGTAAGGTTTCTACTTTCTTCTAAATAGTACCTAGTGTTTGAGGAGAAACTTGGGTTAAATTGGGGTATTATGGTACAAGGTTGTAATGCTAATATTTAGATCAATATCCATATTGTATCGGTTGAGTTATAGGAGTTGAGGATTCAATGAGGATCTCTTGAGGAAAATTTTGGTCACTTTTAGTGCATCTCCGTGAATGTATCGGAATGGATTAGCATGGAGAGGTGTACGATTTGTTATGGATGATGAGTTTGTGGTAGGAGTTATGATCATTAATGGTGGTAAGCGCGTTAAGTTAGAAAGGACTAAGTACATTTTGGGAGAGTAATAATTTCTCAATCTATGTTAAAGGCATTTTGAAATTTTGGTTAGATAGTGGTTCTATGGTTCTAAATCCCTTCTTGGTGGCGTTTCCCGAATTGGATCAAGAGTATGTGAAGGAAATGGAGTATCAATACTTGGGCATATTATAGAATACTACGATTTGGTATTTGGTCAGTTGGAACGTTGCTAGCTAATTGGTTTATTATGATGGTAGTGCTATTGAGCCTAAGTATCATTAGGTTAATAAATGTATGCGTGAAAGACTAACTTGGGTTAGCTATTGAGGATTTGAGATTTGTTGACTTCCTTGGGTATATGAGCACAGATTATTAACTAAAAAGGGAGCTAGAGGAAATCCCTTGAAGATAAAATTTAGATCATTTTCGGACTGTTGCGTATTCGTAATTATTTTAGGCTTTCAAGGATTGGAGTTTTATGACGATGATATTATGGAGTAGGTTTAAGTGAACATTTTGTATTAAAATTTTGGGTTTATATTACACCTCTAGTTTAAGGTGCTACCTAGAGCGAGAGCACTATAGTGGGAACCCTTAGAGATATAGCCTTTGGTGAATATTATGGGGATGGAAAAGTTTCTTTAGCCTTTCATATTTTAAAAGCTAATTAAGCTCGAGATGGTAATGTTTTGAAAATTCTGGGGAATAATACTAAGCATGCGATTTACAAATGAAAGTACCTTTGCGGTGTAGTTAAGGCTATGAATAAGGCGAGCTTGAGATATCTCGAGAATTATGTATGGAAATAATTTGGATTCATCGATTTTGAGTACGGATTTTGATTAGTAATAAAGTTAATGATGGAACGATTCGGTTCATGAGGTAGTGTTATCGTAAGCATTATTTAAGGTTACCTTGTAGTGGTTTAGAATGGACAATTGAGGAATTTGAGAAATGGCGGAATTATCGTATCCGTAGCTAATTAGTCTTTCGGGTAAATCTCGTTAAAATTCGGGTCGAATTTTCTTTAAGGGGGAGTGAATGTCACGACCCGAAAACTAGGCTCTATTTTATTGGTAATAAATATTAATTTTTTAATTATTTGCTTATTTATTTATTTAAATTATTATTTATGTAAATATTTATGTGTGCAATTTATGTGTTATAATAGATATGCCTAGCATTTTATTTGGGTCATTTGTGCTAGTGTAATATTTTGGGTCTTAATTGTTAGTAGGGAGTGTAGAAATTGTGTGTAGTGTTGAGGAAGGGGCCTAAGTGTAAATTCTTTGAATTATTTCCCCTACTCCCTCCCTACTCCTTCTCTTCTCCCTCACTCTCCATCCTTTCCCAGCATTTTTCTCTCCCTCTCTCCTTGTTGTGGGTAAGTTTTTCTCCTCTCCTTCTCTCTTCATTTTCTTCATCTTCCTCTCATTATTTCTCATTTCTTAAAACGTGAAATGTGTTTAGATCGTCGATAGGATCGCGTAGGATCAAAAATATTTGAAATCCATCAACTTTGAGATTTATCAAGTAAGTTACTTTTCCCCCATTTCAATGCTAAAATGTTCATACCACGTTTATATGATGATTGATGTGTTACATTTGAAGTTTGGTTGGGTTTTGAATTTGTTTGGAATTTATTTTGGGTTTTGATCAAAAATGGTGAAAACTTGAATGTTGGGTTTGATTCTTGATTTTGGTTGTTAAAGGTTGTTTTAGGAGTCTTTTTAGACTTATAAGTTGTTTTGGTACATTAGTATGCTAGTTGGAATGTTGGATTTTGGGTGGAAATGTGTTTTGGGTATAAAATGGGAAGAACCCATGTTGTTCTTCCCGATTTCTGGCAATCCGGAAGATTGGGCGGCCGCACAAAAACTCCTGGGCGACCGCGCACCTTTCTGAAAGCTTTTGTTCTTGTTCTGAGGGATTTTGGGCGACCGCACGGTCCATTTTGGGCGGCCGCACAGATCTCTGAAAATTTACATTTGTGGTTAAGTTGTGATTGAGGAATGCGTTTTGGTCCAAATCTTGGGTGTCCTTCTAGTTGACCTTGGTGAACATTGTAGTACGCTCTAGTGATAGAATTGGGTCCTTTGTGATCAAGTTTGTGTTTGAATTTAATTAAGTGTTAATTGGGATTTGGAACATCTTATTGAGATATTGTTGGTTTGACTTACCTTTGTGATGATCATTTAGTATAGGTTTGGGCATCTTATGATGTGTTCGTGATCATGTTCTAATAAGTGTAACCTTTTGGATTAGTTTGGGGTGTTTAGAATGGGTTCGTTAAGCTCGGAGATAAAAGTGAATTGGCAATTGGGTACCTATGGTTTGATTAACCTTAAGTTGTATTCATTCGGATCTCTTATTTGGAATTCCAGGTGTGACGAGATGGTTGAGTTCATAGTCCTATTATATCTTTGAGTAAATGTTTATGATCACTTTAGTAATAGTCATTGTGCTATTTGTGATCGACCGTTTGGGTTGCGCTCTTTATGAGTAACTTGTGAGAATCATATTTAAGATGTATTTGATACGTGCCTTGTCTTAGAATCATCTTGTTTTAATGATCAATGTTGTTGTGCTCTTTATGAGAAATTCCGTTTATCGTTGTTGTGCTCTTCATGAGAAACTCTTGTTATCGTTGTTGTTAAACTCTTCATGAGTACCCGTTACATCTTTATGGTGATTAATTGGTATGGTTCCCTACTTTGGAATCTTTGGTTGTTTATCGAGCTAGTATTTATTACCTAGCATTTAATTGAAAGTCCAGCTGGTTATTTGTGTATCGAGTCAGGCAATGGATAATGCTATAATGGCACAAGCCAAGTCCAGTATAGCATCGTCCATTGGTCCTTCTGTCCTCATCCAGATTGGCCTTGGTTGGGATGAGCTAGCTCCGTTGTGGGTATTCTAGCTAATCGTTTTGGAGCATGACTTTGTGGCATGGCTCCCGCCCCTTGTGGCACTTTACATTGTTATTGGTTCTGGTACCGGGTTTCTCTTCAGCTTTTATGCTACTATGAAGATGAATTGTTTGATTGATGGGTTGATTGGTCGCTTCTGACCGGGGATTCCTCTTCAGCTTTCATGTTATTATGAAGATGATGAATGGTTGGTTATTGAAGCTGCGCAGCGACCTTTATTTGGTTCTTCCAGTTGGGTGAAACCTTGGCTATGTATCCACTTATGAGTGTTTATTTCAGCTTTATGTGTTGCTTGATGAGCTGGTCGTTATTTCCAACCGGTATGGGACGGTTGGCGATAGGGAGCCTCTCATTTGTTGTTATATGTTTATTTATATGATTGATTATTGGATATTACCGTTTGACAGCATGTCACTCATTTCCGCTGCTATCTGTCTTATGTTAATTGCTATTGGTCATTGCATATTAGCATGTCATGTAGTTGCATTAGTATCTTACTGAGATTTATTCTCACCCCGTTTCTTGTTTCAAATTGTTTTCCTTAACCCCCCCCCCCCCAGGAGGAAAAGGATTAGGATTCGCGGATCGAGGAGGACGTCGAGAGGATTGAGATTTTGGGCAGGTTGTTTGTTTGGTTTGCATTATTTAAATGTATAACCTTTTGGGGATAGTGTTACCAATCAATGACGTCTTTAAGAATTGTATATTCGTATTTTGTTGGGCATAAACTTGTGGAAGTTTATGATAGTTGTAATCGGTTGTTATCAACCTTGGTTTTGTAAAACTTTGGATCGTCACCTTTTGGTATCAAATGGAATTTTTAACTTCTATCTTTTAGAGTTTTGGTCTTAAGTCGACGTCCAGATCGCGTATTCCGGACCCGCGGGGTTCGGGGTCGCGACAGGTCGAGTCATAGCAAGCAACCCTTCCACATCCGCACCAAGCCCCTCTTCTCAAAGGCCGCAAGCTCGCGACACTCTCGAAGATCCTCTACTTGTCCAACTCAAGAAAACTCAAGCCAACATCTCTATTTGGGACCTCATCGCATCCTCAAAGAAACACCGAGATCTTGTCATCCGCAATCTCGATGATACATCAATTTCTCCCGATACTACTCCCGAGGACCTCACGGCAATGATCGGTCACATTCATTTTGGCAACGTCATCACCTTTGCCGATATGGACCTGCCACCATTTGGTTCCGACCACAACGAGGATATTTACCTCAAGGTACGAGCAAGGGGGAGGCCCGTCTCAAGAGTCTTAGTGGACGGTGGTTCCGCACTCAACCTCATGCCTGGAAGAATCATGGGCATACTAGGGCTTAAGGATTCCGATTTGAAGCCTTCTACTCAAGTAATCCGAGGTTATGACAGCACCGCCCGTACAGTCATGGGCATGATCGAAATAGACATTGAGTTTGGGAGCATGGTCATGTCCGTTCCATTCCAAGTGCTTGACATCCCGGCCTCGTTCAACTTGCTTTTGGGTCGACCATGGATTCACAGTTCTAATGCCGTCCCGTCAACTCTCCATCAATGTGTCAAGATCCAAAATGGTGATGAAATAGTGACCGTCATGGCCGAAAACGTCACTATCCACAGAAAAGGTGAGCCCGTCCACCAAGTTCAGCATGGTTTATCAGACTCCACTCTCTCCGGCGTCTCAATCAACGCCATTGACAAAGAAGGGGGAAATGGATCATGGACCCCCAGCAATCACAAAGTCCTCCGCATGATGAGGACTTTGTGAGATCCAGAAATCCGAAAGGGAACCAGCTCCCATGTCGCCCCGTGAATGGTGGGGAAGGAAAGTGACTATAGATTCCGAGACAGAAATCATCGTGGGGGAAGAACCGACAGATTTAGCCTCCAAGTTCGAAGAGCTTGCCATAATGAATGAATTCCAAGTCAACGCCATCCATGACACCGTCATCATGAATGAGACTATCAGTGAGATCCTGCCAAGCTCCGAGCCGATCAACAATTGGTATTCTACGAAAGGGCTCGTGGTATCCGAGGAATTCTTAGTCCAAGAAATGGGTTGCATATCCCGCACAGCAACAAAGGAAGAGCGGCTCACACTTACTTTCGAGTCCGAGAGTGTCTCTAATACCCTTACCCAAGAGGATATGGAAGCCATAGCCGAGCGTGTGTTTCCATTCTTTGCTAATGAAAAATTTGATATTTCTGAGTACCCTGAGATTGCAAATATCATAAATGATGAATTAACTAATAATGAACAAGTTAATAACGATTCAAATTATGATGAAATAGACCACGAAACCATGACATACTTAAATGAACTTGCTCAACAGGTCCGTAGTCGTGGTGAAAATGGTCCAGGGGCTGACGAAGAATTGCATGTTGTTAATCTGGGTACCGACGAAGATCCAAGGGAAACGAAGATCGGAAGCTTCTTCAAGGGGGACGACAGAGACACATTGACTGCACTACTACGGGAGTTCGTGGATGTGTTCGCATGGTCATACAAAGACATGCCGGGTTTGGACAGAAAGGTAGCGGAGCACAGAATTCCGATCAGAGAAGATGCCAAGCCAGTAAAACAGAAGCTCAGAAAGATCAAGCCAGAATGGTCTCTGCAAGTCAAAGAAGAGATCGAGAAGCTCCTCAGTGTGGGTTTCATTAAGGTTATCGAGTATCCGGAATGGTTAGCCAACATCGTGACAGTCAGAAAGGAAAACGGCAAGGTTCGAGTTTGTGTGGACTTCCGGGATTTGAACAAAGCTTCCCCGAAAGACGATTTTCCACTCCCTAACATCGACATGCTGGTCGACTCCACTGCTGCCTACGAGGTTCGCTCATTCGTGGATGGGTTCGCTGGGTACAATCAGATTCTCATGGCCAAGGAAGATCAACATAAGACAGCCTTCACAACACCGTGGGGTACCTTTTATTACACAGTCATGCCATTTGGGTAAAGAAACGCTGGGGCTTCCTACCAAAGAGCCGTGACAGACTTGTTCCACGATATGATTCACAAAGAAATCGAGGTCTATGTGGAAGACATGATCATTCACTCCAAAGGGATCGATGGTCAACATTTAATCGATCTCCGCAAGTTCTTCGAAAGGCTTCGTCAACACAAGATGAGGCTCAACCCTGCAAAGTGCACGTTCGGGGTTATCCGAGGCAAAGTCCTTGGTTATATGGTCACTGAAAGGGGAATTGAAGTAGATCCCTCCAAAATCAAGGCAATCATTGACATGCCTCCTCCAAAGACGCAGAAAGAGATCAAAGGTTTCATGGGCAGACTGCAATACATCAGTCGGTTTGTGCACCAACTCACTTCCATGTGCGAGCCAATCTTCAAGCTACTCAAGAAGAATGTGGCTCTAGAATGGACCGACGCGTGCCAAGAAGCCTTCGACCAAGTGAAGCATTACTTGACGTGACCTCCTGTTCTAGTTCCGCCGTACAAGGAGAAGCCTCTTTTGCTCTATCTCACTGTCAATGATGAAGCCCTAGGGGCTATGTTAGCACAAGAGCAATGAGAGTCCACAAAGGAGAATGCCATTTATTTTGTCAGTCACCGATTCCAAGGAGGCGAAAAGAACTACTCTGTCTTAGAGAAGTAATGTGCAGCATTGGTTTGGGTTACTCAAAAGCTCAAACACTATATGGAAGCTTTTCCGATCAAGCTAGTAGCAAAGGTCGACCCGATCCGCTACATCTTCGAGAAGCCTTTCATGACAACAAGAATAGCCAAATGGTACTTCATGCTCGCCGGCTATGTTATCACTTACGTCACACTAAAATCCGTCAGGGGGAAAGTGTTCAGTGACCAGCTTGCCGAATTCCAGTGTGACGAAGTGAAGGGGGAAGACGTACAGTTCCCCGACGAGCATTTAATTTGTACTGCAACCGAGGAAAATAAGTGGCAACCTTTTTTCGATGGCGCCGCCAATAAACACGGTTTTGGTATAGGAGTATTGCTTGTCGATCCAAAAGACATCTACACTCCCATTGCCACCCGTCTGGAATTCGAAGCTACCAATAACATTGCCGAGTACGAAGCATGCATAGCAGGGCTCGAAGCATCTCTCAAAAGAAACGTCACGGAACTAGAAGTATTCGGCGACTCTTTGCTCCTTATCAATCAGCAATCGGGTAAATGGCGAATCCAAGACCCGACCCTCCAACAGTATGGTCAGCACCTTGAAGAATTGGTTGAACAATTCCAAGAGATCACTTTCAACTACCTGCCAAGGGATAAAAATCGCTTCGCCGATGCACTGGCCACCATAGCTTCATTAGTTGAAATGCCCAAAGGGAAAATGGTGAAGCCTTTCAAAATTGCCCGAAGGAACAGTCCGGCGTACTGCATGAGTATCGAGATCAACGAGGTTCTACAAAAGGCACCATGACGGGATCAATCTCTTATGCGCCAATGAGGCCGAAGCTCCAGAGATAATGTGTGAAGTGCACGAAGGAGAGTGTGGACCCCACATGAATGGGTTTATGCTAGTCAAGAAGATACTCCGCATTGGTTACTATTGGAGCACTATGGAACGAGACTGTATCGAGAAAGTCAAAAGGTGTGCCAAGTGCCAATTCCATGCTAATCTGCAACATGCTCCACCCTCGCAACTTTACAACATGGTCACACCTTGGCCTTTCTCTTGTTGGGGGATAGACATCATCGGTAAAGTCCATCCTGCCGGAAGCAATGGGCAGTCATTCGTCCTAGTGGCCGTCGACTACTTCACAAAGTGGGTCGAAGCACAAGCCTATCGGACCCTCAACGCCAAGAAAGTGGCCGAATTTGTAAAGATTAATATCATGTGCCGATACGGCATGCCTCATGAAATCATTTCCGACAACGGCTTCACTTTGAGAAGGAAATGGATGCACTTTTGGTAGAATACAAGATCACCAAGCACAATGCATCTCCTTATCGTCCCCAAGCAAACGGCGCGGTTGAAGCAGCAAATAAGACCATCGAGACCATCGTCAAGAAAATGGCCTCAACAGGAAGGGATTGGCCCGAGAAGCTACCATTAGCATTGTGGGGCTACGACACATCAATACGGTCAGCAACAGGAGAAACTCCTTATGCATTAGTCTATGGTTCTGAAGCTGTACTCCCAATCGAACTTGAAGTCCCATCTCTACGGGTCCTCCTCGAGAATCAAGTCAACGAGGTCGACTGGATGCAAAGTCGATATGAACAGCTAGCCTTACTCGACGAGAAAAGGCTAAGAGCACTCGAACGCACAAGGGCGTATCAGCAAAGGATGGCAAGAGCTTTCAACAAAAAGGTGAAGCCTCGAAACATCAATGTGGGAGATTTGGTCTTAAGACAACATCCTCCTAATGCCATGAATCCCCTGGGGAAATGGGGACCCCGGTGGATCGGTCCGTACGTGGTCAAAAAGATACTAAGCGGCGGTGCAGTCTGACTCGTGGATTTAGATGGTGACCAGCTGCCAAAGGAGGTCAACCTGGACAAGCTCAAGAGGTTCTATGCTTAATAAACAAAGACCATAAAAAAAATAAAAAAAAATAAAATCGCTCGCTAGGTTGAAAACCCGCAAGGGCGGCCTAGGAAAAAATTAGAGCATGTGCAAAAAAGAAGCCCGCTAGATTGAAAACCCGAAAGTGCGGTCTAGGCAAAAAACAGGGTGCACACAAAAAAAAAAAATAGTCTTTGTTTGTTTAAACTACAGAGACCTGAGCCTCCCAACTGGAGGAACGTAGGCAACCTTCGGGTGCGGTCTAAAACATATCAAAAATACCCAATCCACTTCAAATAACAAGATGCAATTTTTATTCATTCAATGAGTTATTCAAGCCATTACAACGGATTTATTGAGCAACAAAAGACATCAAAACATTAAATCCTAAAACAAAGTGTTCTAATTTAATTGCAATCTCTTAGGGTACTAAGAAAAGTCCAATTTTCTCTTAGCCTTCAAAGGACCACCCGATCGTCTCTCAATCCTTTTCTTCTTGGATAACGGAGGAGCACTAATTCGCACCGAAACCTTTTGTGTTGCGACACGTCTCCTAGCATAAAGTCATCCAAAGGAGTACCGAAAGGGTCAGCAAGAATGTTACTCGAATCAGCAGCAGCCTCCCTATATCTCAAAGCGCTGCTAGGCTCAAAACCCTTTCCCAACAACTCGGCACAAAGCACATCGACCCAAGTGATGCCACGGTAAAGGGTGCCAAACAAATAATCCAAGTAGCTCTCGGGAAGGAAGAAACTCCCCCGATACAGAGGAGCAAAAGCCCAACGGTTGCGATCATCTCCCCAAGCCGACTGAAGCTCACTCGAGAAGTCCGGACCCATGTAAGCAACTGGACGAAGCATTCCGTCCCTCGGAAAAGGAATTATCTGTTGGCGACCAAACTGCCGCAGAACCCGCTCTGGCTGGTAAAATGAAGAATCTCTCAAGCCGGGTACAACCACGTGCTGAAAACCAAAAGTCCATTCCACAAAAGGACGAAGACCCCAAAAGGAGGTCACCACTCAATATCGACGGTTACCCGAGAGGCAAAGAACTTCTTCCAACCATCTTCAGATAAATCCCGGATCAACAGCTTCCTCCTATGAACAGCAAAAGGAGACAAATCACCATCCGGGGAATAAATCTTGAAGTGTTCTCGGAGCCATATGGTCAAGAGCAAATGGCTTCCCCGACACATCTTGTCCGTCCTATGTAACTCATCAAGGCCGTGCAACGTCTCCTCTACAATAAGAGGGATTATACTAAATTGTTGCTCCTTGGCTTGAAAAATAATCTTAGCCAACGGCGCATCCGCAGTCCCGAAGGGTGTGACAAACAGTACTTCACTAAAGAGACAAGCGGCCATGGCATTCCTCTTGAAAGATTGAACCACCGAATCCTCCGAGTGTAAACTGAAGAACATCGGTAACTCAGTTATGTCAATCACAGTACCGTGCAACATCTTCCTCACGTCCTCAACAGGGAGATTCAGTAACTCAACCCAAGGATGGCCCCGAAATCATCAACAGTCGGCACCATTTCATTAGCTGAAAAGTTGAAGGTATGGCTATCGCAATCCCAGAAAGCCGCGGTAGCTCTCAACAAATCCCAATCCGGCTTCAACGTCCGCAAAGTGAAAATAATTCGGAACCCGAGGTCTTTAATGAAGGCCTTCTTGGGATGGGTCTTGAAAGAATACACAAAAGTGTCCAAGTCCTTTGTATACCCACTAACAACCTTGGCATCAAGAACAAACGAATTGGAAGCCATGGAAAATGTTGATCACAAGCAAAGTTGAGCAATAATATGATATTCAAAAATGGCAGAAAGGAGCTGTGAGAATCAAGTGGTCGAACAGAAGCTGATATTATAGCTGTTGGGGGGTCTTTTGGCCAGCAAATGTCAAGCCCGGAATTCCGCCCCCCAGACGCGCGCGCCACCCGCCAGCGGTCTGAAATACGCGCGCGTCCTAAGCCTACAGAGGAAAGCGTGCGCCTCCCAAGTCTAGATCACTTCAGAAAAGGCCTTGTCAGAAATCTCCAGCCTAAATCAAGACACAGCCCCCGTCCTCGGACACCCAATTGAGGCACACCTTCTTCTGGTCCGCCCTTAAGGCATGTCAAAGATTGAAAGTAGGATAGAAACTCCCACTCAAAAGTAGGCTGTCCTTCTCCAGATTCCGAACTCCCTAAGTTCTGTCACGGGTTCCATACCCCCCTCAAGAGTCAATCTCAACATTTCATCCCCAGCAGGAACATTTTTCTGGTCGCGGTCAACTGTGCCCGCACCCCACAAGTCAAAAAGTCAAGTGTGACTCCAAGTGGCACGCGACTTCAAAGCAATATTTCATCAACGAATTTTACTAACGGATTCGTCAACAAAGGTTTACTAACGGCCTCTTCAAAGGTTCACTAATGGACTCTTCAAAGGTTCACTAACGGCCTCTCCAAAGGTTCACTAACGGCCTCCTCAAAGGTTCACTAACGGCCTCTTCAAAGGTTCACTAACGGCCTCATCAACGGATTTCACTAACGGATTCGTCCTCAAAGGTTCACTAACGGCCTCCTCAAAGGTTCACTAACGGCCTCTCCAAAGGTTCACTAACGGCCTCCTCAAAGGTTCACTAAACGGCCTCTTCACAGGTTCACTAACGGCCTCCTCAAAGGTTCACTAACGGCCTCTTCAAAGGTTCACTAACGGCCTCTCCAAAGGTTCACTAACGGCCTCGTTCAAAGGTTCACTAACGGCCTCAGTCAACATATTCAGCCGGCAGGTTCACCTAACGGATCATGCCACCCCCTATATCAACAAAAGCCGCTCACACAGGGAGCGCACCACTATCTCTCGCAATTTCAAATTCCTGCTTTTATCGAGTCTTTGCTTTTTCTTGGTGATATCCTCGGCGGGTGTTTTTAACTTTCGTCGATGCGTTTTGCTTTGTAATCCACGTCGCCGAGGGGCTCCGTAGACACCCCGCCTTGGACCGCTCACCCCGATTGCACATTTGATCTTGTGTTTCTCCCCATTTTAAGTGTTTCTCGTTAGTTTCTTTCACTTCCGTTAAGTTCCTGACTGACTTCGTTAAGTCCAGGGACTAAACTGAATAACAGGGCTGACTTTCTAGTCCATTCTGTCAAAATCGCCTTCTCTGAGTCGCGCGCCTCTGACAGGAGGATCCAGACGCGCGCGCCTCCCGCCCCCAAAGCAGGAAGCGCGCGCCTCTGGGCGTCGGTTACAGATTTCTGGCCAGGATTCTCTCCCTTGCTCAATTTACAGGATTTTGCCCGGGAAAGATTTCTTGGTGACTGAGTTTTGGCACCAAAAACATCTCTCTTTCACCTATAAAAACCCCCCTTTACCTCCATTTTTAAACACCTTGGGCTCTCAATCTTACATTCTCAATAAGACACTAAAATTTCACACTTTGTAAGGATCCCATCCCAAAAAAAGAAACACGAGCGCGTTTCAAGGGCGAAATACCAAACGCGGGAACCGGACCAATTTAACGGAGTCGCCACATTTTGTTAATTTTAAACCCAACAAAATGACAAAGGTTTGAGTTCAAAGGTTCGGAGGTCAGGTTACAACTTGGGAAGAGTTTTTATGTCCTCCCAAGTTGCCTCAGACAAAGCCGAGTCTCCCTTGTTAGTTAACAAAAGTGCATGTGTGTGTGTGTGTTTTAACGGAAAATCTTTGTTTTAACTTTTTATTTATCTTTTCAACTGAAAAACGGTTTGTTTGGCAAAAAAACAGAAGACAGAAGGGCAAAATGGTCAATCTCCCTATACGGCCAAAGTAGGCGTACGGATGGGGAGACTACTCTTGGGATTTTACAGTTTATTCAAGCAACAGTCCAGTTCTAGGCAGAAACAGAGCATTCTGCTTGAACTGGACCAAACTGTTCTGATTCCAGTTTGTTATTCCAACACAAAACAACATTAACAACTCATTACTATGCCATTTTATCATCAAAGAACCTCCCAAAACAAGAGTTTGGCCATGATCAAAGGCAATCATGGGAGAAACATGAAAAAGGTGGCCAATATGCCCTCTTGAGCCATAGTGACCATTTGATGAGTAAAGATTGAAACTTTACCATCAAAATGGCTCTTCTAGGCAAGATTAATCCTTTAGGGACAAGAACAAACCATAAAGATTGAATCTTTATTACCCAAACTTGGGAATTTTGGGCTAGATCAAGGTGATGAGGATAAAGATTGAGACTTTATCCTCAACATGATCATCATAGCTTAAAATGAGCAAAATGAACAACAAGAGCATCATCCATGACAAGAATGTAAATGAACAATCAACAAGCCATGATCAAACTAGGTTTGAACCTCTTCCACACAAAGTATGGAGGGCACCTTTGATCATCTCATGGCTTAGACTAGGAAATATAAATAATAATAGATATATGTATATTGCTTAAATGGACAAGACTTGCAAGAATATAAAGATCAACAATAAATGACAAGATCAAAGATAAATAGAGTTCTTAGATGAAGAGAAGGGAGGGGGAGGAGGTGGATTTACCTATCTTGGTTTAGGCCAATCTTCCTTTCTCTCTTTCACTCTTTGTTCACTCTTACACACACTATTCTGAGGTGAATTCGACAGAGTTACCTTAGTTCTAATGTTTCTCCCCCCTCCCCTTTGAAATGATCAGCAAGAGGTTCTATTTATAGGGACTGAGGGTGCCCAAACCAGCCGTACGGCTAGGCCCCTCTAGTACCCAAAGCATCCGTACGGCTCAGCCTGGCGAGCTTCTTGATTTTTCCAATTTTATACCAGAGTAGTCCTGGAATTTATAGCTTATCCTAGGGAGGTCCTGGCCTATTAGCTTATCCCTGAAACGGTGCTAAGGCTACCTCTAAGATAGGTCGGTTTCAGATTGGGGTACTTACAGAGCCCCTCGGCAACGTCGCTTAGAAGGAGCGGGGTTGTCAATAGAAATAAGCATCCCAATCTGACGGGAAGTTGGCTTTAACCGATTTTGGTTGCATGGCTGGACCTAGTGGTATAGGATTCCTACATATCCCGTTCGCGGGGAATCAAGCCTAACATAGTTCGGAGGTACGCGAGGTTACTTAGATCCGCAAGGAGGCATGACTCTAGGGGTCAAAGGCGAGACATGGTCAACTTGGCTCTATGGGAGAGGGTTGACTTGCTGGGGATACGGTCAACTTGACTCTATAGGAGAGGGTTGACTTACATGGGACAGATTTTTACTGGGCTTACGTCGGGGATGGCCTATGGTGACTATTCTAAGTCCAAGCTTGACCGGGGTCAACTCCATCTTCGGGGAGATTGACAGGAAAACTGGTCTTACGTCCCTCTAAGGACTGCCGGGACAAAGGCTCTAGCCTATAACGACTATTCTAAGTCTAAGCTTGACCGGGGTCAACTCCGTCTTTGGGGAGATTGACGGGAAAACTGGTCTTAAGTCTCACTAGGGACGGCCGGGATAAAGGCTCTAGCCTATAATGACTATTATGAGTCAAGGTTTGGTCAACTCCATCTTTGGGGAGTTTTGACGGGAAAATTGGTCTTACGTCTCACTAGGGACGGCCGGGATAAAGGCTCTAACCTATAATGACTATTATGAGTCAAGGTTTGGTCAACTCCATCTTTGGGGAGTTTTGATGGGAAAATTGGTCTTACGTCTCACTAAGGACGGCCGGGATAAAGGCTCTAGCCTATAATGACTATTATGAGTCAAGGTTTGGTCAACTCCATCTTTGTGGAGTTTTGACGGGAAAATTGGTCTTACGAAGGTTTTTTAACCTAAAGGGTCACTCGGGGGATGAAGATTTGGTCAAGCCTACACTGCGGGATGGTTGACACATTTTCTTGATACCGGGAAAGAGCCTAGGGGTGACCTTCAAGACTCATTGTGGACAAAAAGGGTCCAAGACTTTGGAAAAATCATTTTGAGGGGAGATCAAAAGCATTTTGCTTGAAACATTGTCTTTGATAAATGATGCCAAATGGCCAAATTTGAAAATGCTTACTTTTGAAGGCAAATCTTTTAACGAAACATGTTTAGTCAAATTTTGGTTTTAACTTAACCGCGAGGTTTATATGCATAAAGTCCTTTTGAGCTTTGTCCATTTCTTAGGAGCGGTCGGGAGTAGAGAAACCTCTTGTTGTCGATGTCGGGGTAGCCCCATGTCCTTGTTCCTATTGATGGCGACGTAGCCCCAATGTCATTGAATGTGTCGGGGTAGCCCCATGTCCTTGTTGCTGTTGATGGTGGCATAGCCCGCATGTCATTGAATGTCTCGGAGTAGCCCCATGTCCTTGTGGAGGTAGCCCCAATGTCGTCCTCCGACTTTTGATGTTGGCATTGACCCGTTGTCGTCTCGCGACCTTTGATGACGTTAGGAACCCATCCCTTTTTTCATGATGCACTCTTTCTTTTGCCTAGGCCGCCCTTTCGGGTTTTCAACCTAGCGGGCATCTCTTTTGCGTCTCTTATGGCTCACCCTGTTTTTTGCCTAGGCCGCCCTTACGGGTTTTCAACCTAGCGGGCTACTTTTTTGGTGCCTTTCTTCTTTTTTTTTTTTTTTTTTTTTTCATATAAGTGATCCAGCCGACTTGATAGAACGAGGACTTAATATATCTTTTGGAGGAGACATGCAAGGGCCTTTATTTAGGCGGGAGAGAGTCCCTTTATTTTGGTGAACAGTGTATTATCATGGAACGGGAGGAAGCCCTTGCTCGACAGAATACAAGTGTTTAGATCTTTCCTAAGATGTAGAGAGAAGAAGACTTGTTGAGACATTTGAAACTTTCCCTAGTTAATATCATCAAATGATTGCTGGAAGGGACCATGTTTATTATTAAGTCAAGATTATAACAAGCAATTATCCTTAACATGTATAAATGTTGTGATCAATTAAGATTAAGATTCGATCAATGGAAAGATCAAAAGGTGTTTATGGGGAGATAGGTCATTATCTGAGAAATTGGTCATTGATGAGACCAAGGGAAGAGAACCGGGTCATTTTGGGAGGATCGAGGTTTGATGGATTCATTTCATGCTGTGACCGGACCCGAAGGTTGCCTACGTTCCCCTCAGTTTGAGGAGCTCAGGTCGTCGTAGTTCGGCCGTGGGGCCTTCTTTTGCTGGGGTTGGTGTCCTTTCGAAGGATGTTATTGCTTTGCTGATGTAGATCGCTTTTCTTTGCGGTGAACTCCTCGGGATGTTCTTTGAGGTGGACTTTTGCAGTGAACTTGGTGAGCTTTTGAGGTAAAATTCCTCTTTGCCAATATTCATTTGCTTTCCTTTTTTCCATTATCCATTTCTTTCTCTCTTATAATTTTTTTAGAGAGAGGGGAAACATTAGCCCCAACTTGCTATCTTGGACATTGGCTCATTTGTAGCCCCTTGGTGGAATTCTGCCACTTCTTACTTTGACTTTTGAAGATCTGGGAAGTCCTTTGCTTGGTTGCGCACGCGCGATCGTGGTTGAATCTTGGTGGTTGAGAAACAACATCCTCGCCTTTTCATTGTCTCGGGATGCCTTTGATGCGCATCAAGGATTTGTATAGGAAAGGTGTATCGGGTTGTGTATCGGGGTAATGTATGAGGGAAGATTTTCCATTGATGGTTTCTTCATGCCAATTGATCACAACATTTATTCATATCAAGATTAATTGTTTGCATTTGGCACTTTTCATTTGTGTTAGGTCCATTCATCCTTAATGAGTCGTCATTGACTAGTATGCTTAGAAGTCAATTCGTCATTTGGGGGACGTAGCAATCAATTGTTAATAACAAGCAAGGCAATTTCAAGAGTAAACATATATTGTAAATAATGTCTCAAGTCTAGAGAGAAGAGAAGGAAAATGACTCTTTTATTTAGATAACTTTGTACATACATGTCCAAGTGCGGAACTCTGTAAAAATAAAAAGACACGGTCCAAAATGGACTCCTTTTTTTTTCTTTCTAGAACCTACGAGGCTGGAAGACTCACATTTTTTTTTTTTAAGGATGGGTTCCCATGAAGCACGATGATCCATTTTCTTCCACAGTTGTTGGAGGGGTTGTCGGTGGCATATTCCATGTCTTCCACGGGGAACTCGGGTTCCATGTCGTCGGGAAAGATGTCGCGAGGCCTCCACTTGGCTTGGCGTTTCAATTGCCGGGGTCGTCTAGTCATGAGGGCGAGTTGGGAGATTTCCTGTTGGCCAAGCCTTTTGGTGATTCCCTTTCAAGGTGCGTAATCTCCGTGCATTGCATTCGGCGAGAGTATGGATTTCCCTGTGATGTAACCGCCTTTGGCCTTCCGAAGCTTGGGCTTCTTCTTGTAGACGGTGTCCCAATTGTTTGATCTCATTACTCATGTGGACGGTTGTTTCGAACGCCAATTCGGATGTGGGCTCCTTGGTCAATGCTTCCAGTGGACAGAACCGCGAAGGACTTTTAGCATATTAAACCTCAAGGTGAAATTATAACCATGATTTGAGAAAAATGCTTCATTATCGGATTAGCTTTTTAGGAAAAACTTGATCTTTTATTTTAAGAAAACTTGATCTCTATTTTTTTATTTTTATTTTTTTTTATTTATTTAATTTTATTTTTTTTGGAAGACACACCTTTGTTTTGAGTGAAAGACTCACACACATTTTTTTTTTTGTAAGCTTTTGACAAGGCAAAAATGGCAATAATAATCTTATTAAGAGAACTGACAATGGACCCAAAATGGTCACCACGTGGCATCAACCGGGGAGTCAAGACTTTAACCAAACCTAACAGACATCTTAACCGACTTTTCCTAAAGACTTATCATACGCCCTAAAAGCAACTGGCTCTTCCTAAGGATGAAAACAGACTCCTTCTAAGGGGAGGTTGATAGGAGAGGTTTCGGAACTCCGTCATTTGATGTGGCAACCGCAACACCATTCATTTCCCAACCCGGGGCATTCGGCCCTTTAGACATTTTCTGTGCCACTGATCTTTTCCAAACGCCTTCCGTCGTTTCGGCTTTGCTGATTTTAGGAACCACCACTTGGGACACTGATTTTGTCAATTTTTCCAAAAACAGGCTCTCCTACTTTGGGATTGACAACTCTGTCAACCATGGGCTCTTTTTCCTTGGGGCGGACACCACTCCATTTATCGATCATCGGGGAAGTCACAGATTTGAGCATGTTGACGCTCGGGTCATTGGCTATGTCGGGGGTGTGGGGGCGTCCAAGCTTCCCCTTCTCAATTAGTTTCGAGATGATGCGTCTTATGGCAGTGCAATCATTGGTATCATGGCCGTGGTAGTTGTGAAAGGCACACCTTTGGGTCTTGTCTCGACGTTTTTCAAGATTCTTTGGCCGAAAATCTTCGAGGGGCCACATGAGGCCTTGTTTGACAAATCCTTCAAATACTTTGCTTATGGGCATTCCGAAATCCTAAAACTTTGTGAAATGGAGCTTGGCTCGGTCCTTGGTTTTTCTTTCATTGTTGACCGGAGTATGGTGGGGATGAGAATCACCGCTACTCAATGCAAGGGGTGCCCATCGAGTGTCCTTTCAAACTTAGCTTCCATTTGCCTTCTTTTTCCCAACAACGTACCCGACTGAGGTCCAACATGAGGATTCTGTGGAAGTGCATGGGTGTAGGAATACCCATAACCTTGGTTGCTTGTAGGAATATACATTTGAGGCATGCAAGGAGCTTGTGGTCCAAAACGTCTTGGATTATAGAAATGATACGGGCCACCCCGGAATCTCATCGGAAAATCTGGTGGAGGCAAGTTAGTGATGCCTGGTTGGGTATCCATATATGGTTTAAATAGTGACTGATCTCTGGTGACTTGGTTGATGGCATTGAATCGAGAAGGGACACGATTGGGAAGGTGTTGTGAGTATGATGCTTGAGGCGTAACTGGTGTGAACAGTGGTTTGCGGGCCTTTTGAGTGGGTTGTGTTTTGGGTTTTATAGGAGGTGTCTTATGGGAGATGTTGGATTTGGGATGAGGCGGAGTGAGGAAGATTTGAGTGAGAGGCTCGTTGAGGACGACGGCGTGTTGGGGTGAAGAAATGGAGGTCTCGGTATTTTGATGAGATGGAGGGGGAAATATTTGGTTACAATCCGGGGGTCGGGTAGCTTCTACCCTTTCATTATGGTTGGTCACCTTGGTGAATGGCCCATCAATTTGAAACAGAGCTGTAACACCTCTTTGCCTCGTCGACTCATCAGACGGAGTTTGCGTTTCTCTGTGGCTATCTGTGATGACTTCTTTCTCAGCCCCAGGGGTTTCTGAAGCTTGGAACAACTCTTCGTTCGTTAGGCCATCCGAATTATCCACGGCGTCATTTCTCAAGCTACTGTCCACTGAAGTGATCTTTCTGAGGTACCGGATCGGAGAGGTTGTAGTGACCGGGGAAATTTCTGACTCCACACGCACCAGTCGGCGACATGATGCTATCTTCCACTTCATCTAAGCCACGGAAAAAAAAGGTAGTTTAGGCTCGGGTAAACATTGGGTGAACACTTGGGTTAAAGACACACGTGTCTCTATTTGGGATATTTGACCGGGCCGAAGTTGCCTACGTTCCCCTCACCACGAGGGAGGGGGTCCCACGTGATGAGAGGCTCAGGTCACCGTAGTTCGAACGGGTTTAGGATCTTAAGAGGGAAGGACGAACACGACTAATGTCTTAACGAGAATCCATCCAAGGACTTGACTGACTTCCTAGGGGACTATTCTTAGAATTTAACGGGGATCTTTGCGGGGACCTAGGGGACATTGCCTAGGGTCTCAACGGGGATCTTAACGAGGGTCTTGAAGGATAACATGGATCCTTCCAAAGACTTAACGGGACTTGACGGAGGTCTTGAAGGATAACATGGATCCTTCCAAAGACTAAACAGGACTAATCAAAAGTCTTGGAGGATAACATAGATCCGTCCAAAGGCTAAACGGGACTATTCAAAAGTCTTGGAGGATAACATGGATCCGTCTAAAGATTAAACGGGACTAATCAAAAGTCTTGGAGGATAACATGGATCCGTCCAAAGACTAAACGGGACTAATAAAAAGTCTTGGAGGATAACATGGATCCGTCCAAAGACTAAACGGGACTAATCAAAAGTCTTGGAGGATAACATGGATCCGTCCAAAGACTAAACGGGACTAATAAAAAGTCTTGGAGGATAACATGGATCTATCCAAAGGCTTAACGGGACTTGACGGAGGTCTTGAAGGATAACATGGATCCTTCCAAAGACATAACGGGGGTGACACTGGTTAGCGAAACATTGCAATGTATCAAAGACATGGAAAAACGCAAGCTCATGCAACGCACAATTAATAAATCATTCAAGTTTACTTAAAACACATTTTTATTCCTAAATGGTTGGAAAAGATTTCTCTTCTTTTTCGCAACTAAACTAAACCCTGGATCAGTGGAGGCCATCACTACGCCTATAGACCCCTCGTTTTTCACCTGTCTTGCACACTCCCATAGACGGACTATCCCGAGCGAGGGTCCTATAGGGAAAGCGGCTTCCATCGACCAAAAGAAACGAACCTAGGATCTAGTGCGTCGCAAGGTTCCCAATGCGCGGGTCATCCTAATCATGATTAAGCCCCAGACGGAATCGAGACTTTTTCCGAAGGCTACACCGAAGGCTGCACCGATATTCCGACATGACCTCATTTTGAAGGAGGCGTCTCAGTCCTTGACCATGGACTTAATGATGATTAAAATAACTCTTACATTAGGGCTTAACGACACGGTGTCACCCTATCCTTAGCACATGACCTTCGCTAATTGCGGTCATCATTAACGCACGAGTTAAAGGCTGGTTAGGCCACGCTTGCATTTCGTCAAGGAGTCACAACTCGGGCGTTAACTTGGCCACAATTAACTTTGGACACGCATTATGGACGTGGCAACGTGAGCTAGACCAAAAACCAACCAAGGTCACGGTATTTGTGTGTCACGGACAAGTGTGGTTGACTCGGCTCGGAAGGGAAGGTGGAATGGACCCGTGCGCGCATCGAAGGGAACAAGAACGCCCAACGACCTGCATCGTGGCATCCATCCCGGGTTAAAAGGGCATTTGGAACGTGCAAGGTCAAGTGCGCGTAGTGTGAAGCCATTCTATGTTCCCTTTTAAGTCAAAATAGAGATTTTCAATCCGTTTTTCGATATGATGAGCATGGCATAAGCAAGATATGAAAAATTATGAACAAGCATGGATTAAACAATTTATACACACAACAAATCAAGGAATATGAACAAACAAAGACCAAAACTTGTACATGTACCAAGTTGTGCACAACAAAGAATTTTGAATCAAACTTTTGCAAAAGAAATATTTTACATTGAAACCCTTTTGTACAAAGCAATTTGTGCACAACAAGAAGACTCAAGAAAAACCCTTACAAAAAGGATTATGTATGATGAGGTTTTGGAAACCATTTTATTGACAAAAGATCATGCATAACCAAATTTTAAAAACCAAGTTTTGGCCAAAAGAATAAAGGTGATGTGCACAAGTAAGACTGTAAATTTGAAACCTGGACAAGCAGAAGAAGTGGGGCATCCAGAATGTTGCTGCCCTGCACAAAATTGTTAATTTGCAACATTCTGACCCCTACCCAAAGTAGCCGTACGGCTAAAGCAAGAGGGTGAAGATTTTTCTCAGTTTCTCCAACTTCTGGTCATCAAGCCCCAGTTTATTGTATTTCCAGAACGTATGTACTCAAAACAGTTCAAACAGAAACATCAAACACACACAAATATGCAAGAAGTCAACTAACGGGAACGGGAGTTTGACCCACACAAGAATGCCCCCGAATCTTCTAGAGAGAAGTCCGAAAGTACTTTAATCCCCAGAGGACTCGCCACTGTAAGGATCCCGCCCCAAAAAAAGAAACACGAGCGCGTTTCAAGGGCGAAATACCAAACGCGGGAACCGGACCAATTTAACGGAGTCGCCACATTTTGTTAATTTTAAACCCAACAAAATGACAAAGGTTTGAGTTCAAAGGTTCGGAGGTTAGGTTACAACTTGGGAAGAGTTTTTACGTCCTCCCAAGTTGCCTCGGACAAAGCCGAGTCTCCCTTGTTAGTTAACAAAAGTGCATGTGTGTGTGTGTGTTTTAACGGAAAATCTTTGTTTTAACTTTTTATTTATCTTTTCAACTGAAAAACGGTTTGTTTGGAAAAAAACAGAAGACAGAAGGGCAAAATGGTCAATCTCCCCATACGGCCAAAGTAGTCGTACGGATGGGGAGACTACTCCTGGGATTTTACAGTTTATTCAATCAACAGTCCAGTTCTAGGCAGAAACAGAGCATTCTGCTTGAACTGGACCAAACTGTTCTGATTCCAGTTTGTTATTCCAACACAAAACAACATTAACAACTCATTCCTATGCCATTTGATCATCAAAGACCCTCCCAAAACAAGAGTTTGGGCATGATCAAAGGCAATCATGGGAGAAACATGAAAAAGGTGGCCAATATGCCCTCTTGAGCCATAGTGACCATTTGATGAGTAAAGATTGAAACTTTACCATCAAAATGGCTCTTCTAGGCAAGATTAATCCTTTAGGGACAAGAACAAACCATAAAGATTAAATCTTTATTACCCAAACTTGGGAATTTTGGGCTAGATCAAGGTGATGAGGATAAAGATTGAGACTTTATCCTCAACATGATCATCATAGCTTAAAATGAGCAAAATGAACAAAAAGAGCATCATCCATGACAAGAATGTAAATGAACAATCAACAAGCCATGATCAAACTAGGTTTGAACCTCTTCCACACAAAGTATGGAGGGCACCTTTGATCATCTCATGGCTTGGACTAGGAAATATAAATAATAATAGATATATGTATATTGCTTGAATGGAAAAGACTTGCAAGAATGTAAAGATCAACAATAAATGACAAGATCAAAGATAAATAGAGTTCTTAGATGAAGAGAAGGGAGGGGGAGGAGGTGGCTTTACCTATCTTGGTTTAGGCCAATCTTCCTTTCTCTTTTTCACTCTTTGTTCACTCTTACTCACACTATTCTAAGGTGAATTCGACAGAGTTACCTTAGTTCTAATGTTTCTCCCCCCTCCCCCTTGAAATGATCAGCAAGGGGTTCTATTTATAGGGACTGAGGGTGCCCAAACCAACCGTACGGCTAGGCCCCTCTAGTTCCTAAAGCATCCGTACGGCTCAGCCTGGCGAGCTTCTGGACTTTTCCAATTTTATACCAGAGTAGTCCTGGAATTTATAGCTTATCCTAGGGAGGTCCTGGCCTATTAGCTTATCCCTGAAACGGTGCTAAGGCTACCTCTAAGATAGGTCGGTTTCAGATTGGGGTACTTACACACTTACAAAGCATTTCCAAAGGATTTCTCCAAAGAATTCATCAAGAAGTGTTTGAAGTCTCTTGAAGGCTAGGTAAAGTTATTTCTTTCCTTTTCTTAACTTCATCTCTTTTCTCTTTGTTTTTGTTTTATCAAAGTGCAATCACCCAAATCATTTTGGGACATGACTCTAATGATCACCTCATCTCATTGAGGTCGGTTAAAGAGTTATCTCCTACATTCCAAACTCTACTTTAAAACCCCTTTTTATGATTTAAAGAAGACGAAGAAGAACGTTTATCATCCATATAGATTTTGATCAAGCAAGACCAACTTTAGTTGGGCGAGATGGGTGTTTCGGTACTTCCCATCTCGTAACCTAACCCCCGAACCTCAAAACAAAGAATCTCTGTTTTCGTAATCAAACTTAGGCTATTATCAATAGGTTTTTCTTATGTTCCTCAAAACATAGGTGGCGACTCTAAAAAACAAGTTAGACATCCTAGGATAATTCACGCGCTCTAGCCAAGCCGTGGTTCCCTCGAGGTATCTACAGTGACAAAATATATAAAAAAAAAATTTGTCACCTATTAGACCTCACACTACATGCACATATTCCTATGAATTGCTCACTATCGAGTCGCACAAGTCCAACCCCAAACCCGTCGAGGCCCGTCCTAGAAAGTTTCAAGATCCACTCGACCTTGGCTCTTTCGAAGCGGTAAACCTCAGCCCGTGGCGTAGTTCATGACTACATGTCGGGGGTGACCTTTGAGCCTCATATTCAAGCCGAGCACAAGCCACACAATTCTAGTTAGGGTCTAACACTCCGTGACTCAAGTCGGTTTCCATGTACCGAGATTTCCCTAAACTAATGTCTTCAAATCATACATGCCAACTTGTTGAAACGGACGCAATAAAAATCCGTCCCCAAAAGTGGTTACTTTGGACGAAAATAAAAATCCGTCCCCGCATGTATGCTTTACTACATTAATTTAGTTTAATCCCGATACATGTAGGATTCACAAACGCGATGGAATCCGATGAGTATATGGGACCGCGAGATGGTCTATATACTAGTGTGACGATTCCATTATTTTCTTAGAAACCCCAAAAGGGATCCATTACCTCCGACTTATAAAAAAAAAGAGTCTTTTCTTATGTGGTTCGAGTCGTGTGCCCAACTGTGTGTTCTAAGCCTCTTCGTGGACCGCAAGTGTTACGCAAGACTGACAAGGGCCTCTTCTGCAATGTAGGTTCAATTGGTACTTACAGAGTCTACCGGGATTCGGCAAGTCGGTTAGTCCGTGAAGAGATCACTCCAACAGCTCCTACATCAACAATGGCCGGCGGCTCCAACACCAACAATACCATGACTCTCGAGCAACTCGCAACCATGGTCCAACTCCTCCAAGAGCAAGTCTCCACCCTTAATAAGGAGGCACAAAGCAAAGACGACATTTGGCAATCCCACCTCGACAGCCAAAGGGAGGCCCACGAGGCCGAGATGGAGCTAATGAAAGAAAAGCTCACTAATCTTGCCAAGGGGAAGAGCAAAAATGACGATGGCGAATCCGAATGGACCGAAGGTTTGTTCAAAAGTCCTTATGTCAACACCCGCACCAAGAAAGTGGGAGAGCCAAGTTCCGAGAACAATGAGCCCAAAATGGTGGATTCTATCATGGCCTACATCGACCAAAAATTCAATAGGCTCAACATGGGGAAAGGCTCTGACACAAGCCTTTATCAATCATCCATCCTCATGAGTACTATGGCCGCTCATCCTGATAAGTTCAAGATGCCCGACATAAGCAAATTCAAGGGCAACTCTTGTCCTATGGCTCACATTGAGACTTATATTTTGGCAATGGTTCCGAAGAAGGTCTCCCCCAAGGTGATGGCTCAATGCTTTCCTCTCACTCTCGAGGGGGCGGCAAAAGATTGGTATGCTACTCTCCCACTCACTGTCCGTCTTGATTGGGACTCCGCCATGCTTGCCTTCAAGAACCAATACCAAGGCAACACTACTCACCGGCCCACAAGGAAAGAGCTAGAGAACACTACTCAACGAGACCACGAGTCCTTCATCGACTTCACAAGGAGATGGAATGATAAACTCTTCGAGATTGTGGAAAGGCCAAATACCAAGGATCAAATGGACATCTTTCTCAAATGTCTCAAAATTGATCTCCGCACCCACCTAAGTGGGGCTTGCTATGCGGATTTCTCCCAAATGTATGAGGCGGGGGTCCGAATGGACGAGTTGCTCAAAGAAGTCAAGAAAAGTGCTCCTAGCTACTGCTACAAGACCGCTTCCAACTCCACAAAAGAGGCCTCAGTCAACGCCGTCACTATCGACAAAGGGGATTACAAAAAGGTTCCTCCACCCCAAGGGAAGAAGTCTCGAAATGACCGTGTCTACATGCCTCTCCAAGGCATGACTCAAACCGAAGCTTTCGAAGTCCTCAAAGCAAAGGGTCAAGTCACACCCGTACAAGGGTACCAACCCAAGACGGTCAACCCCAATCATGCTCACCACAAATATAGTGGCTACCACCAATATAGTGGCCACACCACTGAGGAATGCTTCGTTCTCCGCAATGTCATTCAAGATCTCATTGACAAGAAAGAATTTGTAGTGACTAATGGCGAACATGTCAATGTAATAGAGATAGGAGAACTCGAGGGGACCACCCATTCAATCCCAATTGTGAATGGGGTCCCCAATGTTATGAATAAACTTGACAATTCTTGTTATGTTGTGACTTACGATGAGGTAATGAGGGAAGTACTAGAGAATAGGAAAAAGAAGAAAGATGGGAACGTCAACATGCTAACTCGATCCGGTCGAGTCATAGCAAGTAACCCTTCCACTTCCGCACCAAGATCCTCTTCTCAAAGGCCGCAAGCTCGCGACACTCCCGAAGATCCTCTACTTGTCCAACTCAAGAAAACTCAAGCCAACATCTCTATTTGGGACCTCATCGCATCCTCAAAGAAATACCGAGATCTTGTCATCTGCAATCTCGATGATACATCAATTTCTCCCGATACTACTCCCGAGGACCTCACGGCAATGATCGGTCACATTCATTTTGGCAACGTCATCACCTTTGCCGATATGGACCTTCCACCATTTGGTTTCGACCACAACGAGGCTATTTACCTCAAGGTAAGAGCAAGGGGGAGGCCCATCTCAAGAGTCTTAGTGGACGGTGGTTCCGCACTCAACCTCATGCCTAGAAGAATCATGGGCATTGTATCGACCCGAAAACCCGCCTTTATTTTCTTAGTAATAAATATTTAATTATTTATTTATTTCTTATTTATTTATTTAAATTATTTATTTATCTAAATAATTTTGTGTGCATTTTGTGGGATAATATTTTATGTCTAGCATTTTAATTGATCATTTGTGCTAGTGTGGAATTTATTGGGTCTTAGTTGATAGTGGGGAAATGGATTTAATTGTTCCTAGTTGGGTAGTAGAGGGGACCTAAGTGAACTATTCTAATTTATCCTACTTACTCCCTCCATCACCTCTCTCCTCCCTCATTTCTCCCTCACTTCTCCTCTCTCCAGCACACTTTTCTCTCTCTCTCCTCCATTTTTGGAAGGTAAGTTTCTCTCTCTCTCTTTCTCTCTTCTTTTTAGTCCTCTTCCTCTCATTATTTCTCATTTCTTAAAACATGAAACTTGTTTAGATCGTCGTTAGGATCGTAGAGGGCTAAAAATATTCGAGTTCCGGCAACTTTGAGAAAATTCAAGTAAGTTGCTTTTCCCCCATTTTTATGCTAAAATGTTCATATCATGCTTATATAATGCTTGAGTTGTTATATTTGAAGTTTGGTTGAGTTTAGAATTTATTTGGAATTTATTTTGGGTTTTGATTAAAAATGGTGATTTTGTTGAATGTTGGGATTTGGTCTTGATATTGGTTGTTAAATGTTGTTATATGAGTTCTTTTAGACCTATAAGTTACTCTAGTACCTTAGTATGCTAGTTAAGAGTGTTGGATTTTGGTTTAGTTTTGGTTTAGGTTGAAAATGGAAGAACTCAGTTCATCCCTTCCGTTTTCCGGCAGAACAGAGGGTTGGGCGACCGCCCAAAATGGTGGGGCGACCGCACAACTATCTGAATGGTTTTGTTCTTGCTTGACGGCCTTTTGGGCGACCGCACAGACCCTAGTGGGCGGCCTCACAGTACCCCTGAAGGTTTTCAATTGTTATTTTGTGTGATTGAAGAATGCGTTTTGGTCTAAGTCTTGGGTGTCCTTCTAGTCGACCTTAGTGAACATTGTAGTACACTCTAGTGATAGAATTGGGTCCTTTGTGATTAAGTTTGTGTTGTGAAATTTAGTTTTATGTTCTTTCATAATTTTGGGTTATTTGGGTTTTAGAGGCACATGAATTGAGTTTTCTTGTCTTTAAATGTTAGGATAGAAGTATATATAGGTACTCCTAAGATTTAGAACGAAAAGAGTGAAATTCGGAGCCAAAACAGGGATTTTTCATAATGTCCGGCCGAACACTTTATAAAATTGTCCGTTTTACGTTCAATCTTCCGGAGGCCATAACTTCTTCGTCCGGACTCCGTTTTGGACGTGTAAACTATCATTGGAAAGCTCAAGGTGTAGTCTCGGTCTAGGTTCCATAGTACTATTCTAGTTGACTCAGTTGGGCACCGTGGAACACTTTAGTAATTAAAATTGGTTCCTTTGTGAACAATGGTGTTATGTAATTTGATCAAGTATTGTTTGGGAATGTTTGGGCATCTTATGATGTGTTCGTGATTGTTCCAATCGAATTGATTTTCGAGTAAGACTTGGTCTAGGTTTTAGGCGATGTCCTATAGTACCTAGAGGGTTGTTATTGAACACCAAAGTGTAGGGTTTAGTCCGGTCGTGATCATGTTCTAATAAGGGTAACCTTTTAGATTCGTTTGGGGTGTTTAGAATTGGTTCGTTATGGACGGAGGTAAAGCGTGAATTGGCAATTGGGTACTTACGGTTTGCTTAACCTTAAGGTGTATTCATTCTGATTTCCTACTTTGGAATTCCAGGTGTGATGAGATGGTTGATTTTATAGTCCTAGTATATCTTTATGAGTAAATGTTTAGGGTCATTTTAGTAATAGTCATTGTGCCATTTGTGAGCAACCGTTTGGGTTGTGCTCTTTGTGATTAACTTGTGGGTATCATATTTAGGATGTATTTAGTACGTGCCTTATCTTGGAATCATTATGTTTTAATGGTTAATGTTGTTGGACTCTTTTATGAGAAACTCGTTGTGTTTATTGTTGTTGAACTCTTCTGGAGTAATCGTTTGCATCTTTTATGGTGATTAATTGGTATGGTTCCCTACTTTGGAACCTTAAGTTGTTTAATTAAGCTAGTATTTATTACTTAGCATTTATTTGGAAGCCCAGCTGGCATATTTGTTGCATCGGGCGATGGGAAAGATTATAATGGCAAAGCCAAGTCCATTATAATGTTGACCATTGTTTTGCCCTTTCTTTACCCCTTTTCCAGATTGGCCTTGGAAAAGACAAGTTAGCTTCCTTTGTGAATGTATCTAGCTACCGAGCATGACTTTGTGGCATGGCTCTTGTCCTTTGTGACACTCTTATGGTTATTGTTCCGGTACCGGGGGTATTCTTTTCAGCTTTTATGCTACTGTGAAGATGGCTTGATGGGTTGATTGATTGATTGGTCGGTTCTGACCGGGGTTCTCTTCAGTTGTTATACTGCTATTGTTGATTCGATCGGTTGAAGCTGCGCAGCGATTGTTCTATTGGTTTGGTGAAACCTTGGCTAAGTATCCTTTGTTGCGTGTTTATTTCAGTCTTATGTGCTGCATGATGAGTTAGTCGTTATTTCCAACTGGTATGGGACAGTTGGCGATAGGGAGCTTTCTCATTTGTTGTTGCGTGATTTACTTGTTCAGTTATCGTTGATTTGCATGATATTATGCCATGTATATGCATTTAGTAACTTACTGAGATTTTATCTCACCCCGTTTCTTGTTTCAAATTGTTTTTCCTTAACCCCCCCCCCCCCCCAAGAAAGCAAGTGGTAGCTTTGTGAGGTCCGTTGTAGCGGGAATCTTCTGAGCAGGTTGATCGTATTTGGGATAGTTTCTCTTCGGAGCCTTTATGTATTTTATTGTGGGTTCGTAGTCGTTCAGTGTGTTGTATATACGGTTGTACTTTGGATACTTTTGTTAATAGTTGTTCTTGCTTCCGCATTTGTTTCCAGTCTCCGAGTTATAATCTCGTTGAGGTGTTGTTTGATGGTATTGGTTTATAGTTGAATTCAAGCACCCGGTTTGGTATATTACATTTTGGAGATGTACATTTTGTAAAGTTTTTATTTATGGATTTTTGAGATTTCCGGGGCGTGACAGTTGGTATCAGAGCAATGGTTTTAGATCTTGAAGGAGAATAAGAACTCTGATATTGAATAGGTTTCAATACTTGGGTGTTATGATTTTGAGTGATTTAGAAACTAAGTTTTCTTGAAAGTATGAGGTTAAGGTAGAAGTTGGTTGAGTTATGAGTCGTGGTATTGATGTCGAGTGTTTCTTCTCTTGTGGTATATCAAGTATAGGATTGGTGTCAATAGTGTTGGTTCCATTGGGGTTAGTTGGCTTGGGAATCGAGAGTGCGAGTTTTGAAGGTTTGGACGTACCTATCTCGTAAAGTGGAAATGTCTTGTCCTATGTTCTTATGTTTGTTCTTATTAAGTGTTTATGCTGAGGTGTATTCTCGAGTACGAAATCTCGTGATTTCTACTGATTGAGGTAAGGTGAATTGGTTATGTCACCTATACAGGATATTGATGAGTTATGTGGTATGGTTTGGCTTTCCATGTGTTACGAATTTCTTGTGTGCCATCGATAGGTGGAGAATATTTCTATATTGGTATGTTTGACTCGTTTAGGAGCATACAAAGTATATATATAATGTTCAGGTTCTATATTGGAAATCAGAAAAATCTTTATTATAAGGTTGTGCTGGGAATTTAGCTTATTCAGTTGGCAATACTAATGTTGAAGTCTTGAGTATAATTTATACTGGGTGCGATATGTCGCTTAACCGATAGGGAACTTGGATTATATGATGAGTTGGTATGGGCAATAATACTGATAGGTAAATCGGTGAACATATAGTATCGGTTGGGTTAAAAGAGTTAAAGATTCAATTTGAGAATTTCTCAATAAGAGATTTTTCTTTACTTTTGGTACATCTTTATGAGTGCATCAGAATTGTTTAGTATGACGAAATCCTTAACTTGTTTGGGATCATTTTAGCACATGATTGGAGTTGAGTTAAAGCAAAATGAGTTATGAGTATATTGTGGAAGTTATAATCATTTATTTTTTTTTTTGGTAAGCACGGATTATTAATTTAAATGGGAGTAATGTATTGATGGTAGTTTAACGTGGATTTAAGTGGACATTTTGTGTTAAGAATTTTAGGCTTATATTGTACCTTTAGTTTAAGGTGTTAATTAGAGTGAAAGCACTATAGTGGTAATCCTTGAAGATATAGCCACTACGGTGAAAATTTTGGGGATGGAAAATTTCTTTAGCCTTGTATAGTAAGAAGTTGATTAAGCCCGAGATGGTTTAAATATTTTGAATTTCTGAGGAGTAATCTGGATCCTGCGACTTTGGGTGATAAAGTATTTGCATATATTTTGAGGATTAACACTTGATAAGTGGAACTATCTGTGACTTGGAGTTTGTTGTGATTTTAGTGATTTTACCTTAGCGGGTTATATTATATTTTATTTTGGGACCAAGTTGAAACGTTATGATAACAGACTATCAAAAGTTGATGGATATATTTCCTTAGAAAACTAAGTATGAGGTAATGCTAGTAGTTGAGAAATTCAAAGGTTATGACAGTATTATGTTTTATCTTATAAGGAAAGTGAGTGTGGTAGTGGAATCGCATTTGACCGGATAGTTGATGACGGTAAATTTTTGAGTATATCATTGAGTCATTGGGTGACAATAATCGTTAGCCCTATTCCTTCTCTTAATTGTCCGGGTAGTAGTATGATTACGTGGGTTGATGTATAGATCGTCAATGCGTGTAGATGAACTGGAAAAGTAAAACTTATGGATGTTGATGATTTAAAGGTTGACGGAGAGCGTGATGCTAATCAGGATCGAATCAGCTATGTCTTAGAATGGGTGAACAAGTGATAGTCTTGAGAATCTGAAATTCGGGATGAAAGAGGAAGTTAACTTTAGAATGTTTGATACGAGTATACTTGAGATGCGTATGTGTTCAAATGTGTCGGTTTATTTGAGTCGTGGGGACGAAGTATGAAATATTTAATTGGTACTTGATAGAGGTTATGAGTGCTTTATGCGAATTGATACTTTGTCGCCTCATTATGACCGCGCGTTGTGATTTTGATGAGTGAATTCGCGGGCGAATTCTTTTTAAGGATGGTAGATTGTAACGACCCGAAAACCCGCCTCTACTTTCTTAGTAATAAATATTTAATTATTTATTTATTTCTTATTTATTTATTTAAATTATTTATTTATCTAAATAATTTTGTGTGCATTTTGTGGGATAATATTTTATGTCTAGCATTTTAATTGATCATTTGTGCTAGTGTGGAATTTATTGGGTCTTAGTTGATAGTGGGGAAATGGATTTAATTGTTCCTAGTTGGGTAGTAGAGGGGACCTAAGTGAACTATTCTAATTTATCCTACTTACTCCCTCCATCACCTCTCTCCTCCCTCATTTCTCCCTCACTTCTCCCTCTCTCCAGCACACTTTTCTCTCTCTCTCCTCCATTTTTGGAAGGTAAGTTTCTCTCTCTCTCCTTCTCTCTTCTTTTTAGTGCTCTTCCTCTCATTATTTCTCATTTCTTAAAACATGAAACTTGTTTAGATCGTCGTTAGGATCGTAGAGGCCTAAAAATATTCGAGTTCCGGCAATTTTGAGAAAATTCAAGTAAGTTGCGTTTCCCCCATTTTTATGCTAAAATGCTCATATCATGCTTATATAATGCTTGAGTTGTTATATTTGAAGTTTGGTTGAGTTTAGAATTTATTTGGAATTTATTTTGGGTTTTGATTAAAAATGGTGATTTTGTTGAATGTTGGGATTTGGTCTTGATATTGGTTGTTAAATGTTGTTATATGAGTTCTTTTAGACCTATAAGTTACTCTAGTACCATAGTATGCTAGTTAAGAGTGTTGGATTTTGGTTTAGTTTTGGTTTGGGTTGAAAATGGAAGAACTCAGTTCATCCCTTCCGTTTTCTGGCAGAACAGAGGGTTGGGCGACCGCCCAAAATGGTGGGGTGACCGCACAACTATCTGAATGGTTTTGTTCTTGCTTGACGGCCTTTTGGGCGACCGCACAGACCCTAGTGGGCGGCCGCAAAGTACCCCTGAAGGTTTTCAATTGTTATTTTGTGTGATTGAAGAATGCGTTTTGGTCTAAGTCTTGGGTGTCCTTCTAGTCGACCTTAGTGAACATTGTAGTACACTCTAGTGATAGAATTGGGTCCTTTGTGATTAAGTTTGTGTTGTGAAATTTAGTTTTATGTTCTTTCATAATTTTGGGTTATTTGGGTTTTAGAGGCACATGAATTGAGTTTTCTTGTCTTTAAATGTTAGGATAGAAGTATATATAGGTACTCCTAAGATTTAGAACGAAAAGAGTGAAATTCAGAGCCAAAACAGGGATTTTTCATAATGTCCGGCCGAACACTTTATAAAATTGTCCGTTTTACGTTCAATCTTCCGGAGGCCATAACTTCTTCGTCCGGACTCCGTTTTGGACGTGTAAACTATCGTTGGAAAGATATTTTCGAGTACTACGCAATGGTTATATTGGCCGCATGGTTCCAGATCAGAATGGTTGTATCATTGTTGAAGTTTAAGATCAAGGTGTAGTCTCGGTCTAGGTTCCATAGTACTATTCTAGTTGACTCAGTTGGGCACCGTGGAACACTTTAGTAATTAAAATTGGTTCCTTTATGAACAATGGTGTTATGTAATTTGATCAAGTATTGTTTGGGAATGTTTGGGCATCTTATAATGTGTTCGTGATTGTTCCAATCGAATTTATTTTCGAGTAAGACTTGGTCTAGGTTTTAGGCGATGTCCTATAGTACCTAGAGGGTTGTTATTGAACACCAAAGTGTAGGGTTTAGTCCGGTCGTGATCATGTTCTAATAAGGGTAACCTTTTAGATTCGTTTGGGGTGTTTAGAATTGGTTCGTTATGGACGGAGGTAAAGCGTGAATTGGCAATTGGGTACTTACGGTTTGCTTAACCTTAAGGTGTATTCATTCTGATTTCCTACTTTGGAATTCCAGGTGTGATGAGATGGTTGAGTTTATAGTCCTAGTATATCTTTATGAGTAAATGTTTAGGGTCATTTTAGTAATAGTCATTGTGCCATTTGTGAGCAACCGTTTGGGTTGTGCTCTTTATGATTAACTTGTGGGTATCATATTTAGGATGTATTTGGTACGTGCCTTATCTTGGAATCATTATGTTTTAATGGTTAATGTTGTTGGACTCTTTTATGAGAAACTCGTTGTGTTTATTGTTGTTGAACTCTTCTGGAGTAATCGTTTGCATCTTTTATGGTGATTAATTGGTATGGTTCCCTACTTTGGAACCTTAAGTTGTTTAATTAAGCTAGTATTTATTACTTAGCATTTATTTGGAAGCCCAGCTGGCATATTTGTTGCATCGGGCGATGGGAAAGATTATAATGGAAAAGCCAAGTCCATTATAATGTTGACCATTGTTTTGCCCTTTCTTTACCCCTTTTCCAGATTGGCCTTGGAAAAGACAAGTTAGCTTCCTTTGTGAATGTATCTAGCTACCGAGCATGACTTTGTGGCATGGCTCTTGTCCTTTGTGACACTCTTATGGTTATTGTTCCGGTACCGGGGGTATTCTTTTCAGCTTTTATGCTACTGTGAAGATGGCTTGATGGGTTGATTGATTGATTGGTCGGTTCTGACCGGGGTTCTCTTCAGTTGTTATACTGCTATTGTTGATTGGTCGATCGGTTGAAGCTGCGCAGCGATTGTTCTATTGGTTTGGTGAAACCTTGGCTAAGTATCCTTTGTTACGTGTTTATTTCAGTCTTATGTGCTGCATGATGAGTTAGTCGTTATTTCCAACTGGTATGGGACAGTTGGCGATAGGGAGCTTTCTCATTTGTTGTTGCGTGATTTATTTGTTCAGTTATCGTTGATTTGCATGATATTATGCCATGTAGATGCATTTAGTAACTTACTGAGATTTTATCTCACCCCGTTTCTTGTTTCAAATTGTTTTTCCTTAACCCCCCCCCCAGGAAAGCAAGTGGTAGCGTTGTGAGGTCCGTTGTAGCGGGAATCTTCTGAGCAGGTTGATCGTATTTGGGATAGTTGCTCTTCGGAGCCTTTATGTATTTTATTGTGGGTTCGTAGTCGTTCAGTGTGTTGTATATACGGTTGTACTTTGGATACTTTTGTTAATAGTTGTTCTTGCTTCCGCATTTGTTTCCAGTCTCCGAGTTATAATCTCGTTGAGGTGTTGTTTGATGGTATTGGTTTATAGTTGAATTCACGCGCCCGGTTTGGTATATTACATTTTGGAGATGTACATTTTGTAAAGTTTTTATTTATGGATTTTTGAGATTTCCAGGGCGTGACAGGCATACTGGGGCTTAAGGATTCCGATTTGAAGCCTTCTACTCAAGTAATCCAAGGTTATGACAGCACCGCCCGTACAGTCATGGGCATGATCGAAATAGACATTGAGTTTGGGAGCATGGTCATGTCCGTTCCATTCCAAGTGCTTGACATCCCGGCCTCGTTCAACTTGCTTTTGGGTCGACCATGGATTCACAGTTCTAATGCCGTCCCGTCAACTCTCCATCAATGTGTCAAGATCCGAAATGGTGATGAAATAGTGACCGTCATGGCCGAAAACGTCACTATCCATAGAAAAGGTGAGCCCGTCCACCAAGTTCAGCATGATTTACCAGACTCCACTCTATCCGGCGTTTCAATCAACGCCATTGACAAAGAAGGGGGAAATGGATCATGGACCCCCAGTAATCACAAAGTCCTCCGCATGATGAGGAATATGGACTACTTCCCTGGTTTAGGCTTAGGGAAATATCAACAAGGAATCCTACATCCTGTGCAAGTCCCATTTGTCAAGAACACATTCGGTTTGGGGTACGAGCCTTCCAGAGAAGACTTGAAACAAGAGCAAGCGATCAAGAATGAAAAGGCCCGAGCTCGTAAAGAAGGCCGTCGTTATGAGGTCCCTAATCTAAGGCCTTACCGCAAGACGTTGAATGGCTATTTTGTCCGCCAAGGGGAAGACGTTCCATACATGATCTTTCTCGAGCCATGGGTTAACAATAAGGGTGTCAAAAATCCCGGTCTCGAAATCTTCTCCGATTGTGAGATCCAGAAATCCGAAAGGGAACCAGCTCCCATGTCGCCCCGTGAATGGTGGGGAAGGAAAGTGACTATAGATTCCGAGACAGAAATCATCGTGGGGGAAGAACCGACAGATTTAGCCTCCATGTTCGAAGAGCTTGCCATAATGAATGAATGCCAAGTCAACGCCATCCATGACACCATCATCATGAATGAGATTATCAGTGAGATCCCGCCAAGCTCCGAGCCGATCAACAATTAGTATTCTACGAAAGGGCCCGTGGTATCCGAGGAATTCTTAGTCCAAGAAATGGGTTGCATACCCCGCACAGCAACAAAGGAAGAGCGGCTCACACTTACTTTCGAGTCCGAGAGTATCTCTAATACCCTCACCCAAGAGGATATGGAGGCCATAGCCGAGCGTGTGTTTCCTTTCTTTGCTAATGAAAAATTTGATATTTCTGAGTACCCTGAGATTGCAAATATCATAAATGATGAATTAACTAATAATGAACTTAATGAACAAGTTAATAACGATTCAAATTATGATGCAATAGACCACGAAAACACGACATACTTAAATGAACTTGCTCAACAGGCCCGTAGTCGTGGTGAAAATGGTCCAGGGGCTGACGAAGAATTACATGTTGTTAATCTGGGTACCGACGAAGAGCCAAGGGAAACTAAGATCGGAAGCTTCTTCAAGGGGGACGACAGAGACACATTGACTGCACTACTACCGGAGTTCGTGGATGTGTTCGCATGGTCATACAAAGGGACCGATGGTCAACATTTAATCGATCTCCGCAAGTTCTTCGAAAGGCTTCGTCAACACAAGATGAGGCTCAACCCTGCAAAGTGCACGTTCGGGGTTATCCGAGGCAAAGTCCTTGGTTATATGGTCACTGAAAGGGGAATTGAAGTAGATCCCTCCAAAATCAAGGCAATCATTGACATGCCTCCTCCAAAGACGCAGAAAGAGATCAAAGGTTTCATGGGCAGACTGCAATACATCAGTCGGTTTGTGCACCAACTCACTTCCATGTGCGAGCCAATCTTCAAGCTACTCAAGAAGAATGTGGCTCTAGAATGGACCGACGCGTGCCAAGAAGCCTTCGACCAAGTGAAGCATTACTTGACGTGCCCTCCTGTTCTAGTTCCGCCGTACAAGGAGAAGCCTCTTTTGCTCTATCTCACTGTCAATGATGAAGCCCTAGGGGCTATGTTAGCACAAGAGCAACGAGAGTCCACAAAGGAGAATGCCATTTATTTTGTCAGTCACCGATTCCAAGGAGGCGAAAAGAACTACTCTGTCTTAGAGAAGTCATGTGCAGCATTGGTTTGGGTTACTCAAAAGCTCAAACACTATATGGAAGCTTTTCCGATCAAGCTAGTAGCAAAGGTGGACCCGCTCCGCTACATCTTTGAGAAGCCTTTCATGTCAACAAGAATAGCCAAATGGTACTTCATGCTCGCCGGCTATGTTATCACTTACGTCACACTAAAATCCGTCAGGGGGAAAGTGTTCAGTTACCAGCTTGCCGAATTCCCGTGTGACGAAGTGAAGGGGGAAGACGTACAGTTCCCCGACGAGCATTTAATTTGTACTGCAACCGAGGAAAATAAGTGGTAACTTTTTTTCGATGGCGCCGCCAATAAACACGGTTTTGGTATAGGAGTATTGTTTGTCGATCCAAAAGACATCTACACTCCCATTGCCATCCGTCTGGAATTCGAAGCTACCAACAATATTGCCGAGTACGAAGCATGCATAGCAGGGCTCGAAGCAGCTCTCGAAAGAAACGTCACGGAACTAGAAGTATTCTGCGACTCTTTGCTCCTTATCAATCAGCAATCGGGTAAATAGCGAATCCAAGACCCGACCCTCCAACAGTATGGTCAGAACCTTGAAGAATTGGTTGAACAATTCCAAGAGATCACTTTCAACTACCTGCCAAGGGATAAAAATCGCTTCGCCGATGCACTGGCCACCATAGCTTCATTAGTTGAAATGCCCAAAGGGAAAATGGTGAAGCCTTTCAAAATTGCCCGAAGGAACAGTCCGGCGTACTGCATGAGTATCGAGATCAACGAGGTTCAAACAAACTCTCCGTGGTATTCAGATATCATGAATTTCCTCAAAGATGGCACTTATCCCGAGAATAGCAATAAGAAGTCTCAAGCAGCTCTGCAAAGGCTAGCCTCTCAGTACGTACTGATTGGGGACCGAGTCTACAAAAGGCACCACGACGGGATCAATCTCTTATACGCCAATGAGGCCGAAGCTCAAGAGATAATGTGTGAAGTGCACGAAGGAGAGTGTGGACCCCACATGAATGGGTTTATGCTAGTCAAGAAGATACTCCGCATTGGTTACTATTGGAGCACTATGGAACGAGACTGTATCGAGAAAGTCAAAAGGTGTGCCAAGTGCCAATTCCATGGTAATCTGCAACATGCTCCACCCTCGCAACTTTACAACATGGTCACACCTTGGCCTTTCTCTTTTTGGGGGATAGACATCATCGGTAAAGTCCATCCTGCCGGAAGCAATGGGCAGTCATTCGTCCTCGTGGCCGTCGACTACTTCACAAAGTGGGTCGAAGCATAAGCCTATCCGACCCTCAACGCCAAGAAAGTGGCCGAATTTGTAAAGATTAATATCATGTGCCGATACGACGTGCCTCATGAAATCATTTCCGACAACGGCTCTCACTTTGAGAAGGAAATGGATGCACTTTTGGTAGAATACAAGATCACCAAGCACAAGTCATCTCCTTACCGTCCCCAAGCAAATGGCGCGGTTGAAGCAGCAAATAAGACCATCGAGACCATCGTCAAGAAAATGGCCTCAACAGGAAGGGATTGGCCCGAGAAGCTACCATTAGCATTGTGGGGCTACCGCACATCAATACGGTCAGCAACAGGAGAAACTCCTTATGCATTAGTCTATGGTTCTGAAGCCGTACTCCCAATCGAACTTGAAGTCCCATCTCTACGGGTCCTCCTCGAGAATCAAGTCAACGAGGTCGACTGGATGCAAAGTCGATATGAATAGCTAGCCTTACTCGACGAGAAAAGGCTAAGAGCACTCGAACGCACAAGGGCGTATCAGCAAAGGATGGCAAGAGCTTTCAACAAAAAGGTGAAGCCTCGAAACATCAATGTGGGATATTTGGTCTTAAGACAACATCCTCCTAATGCCATGAATCCCCTGGGGAAATGGGGACCCCGATGGATCGGTCCGTACGTGGTCAAAAAGATACTAAGCGGCGGTGCAGTCCGACTCGTAGATTTAGATGGTGACCAGCTGCCAAAGGAGGTCAACCTCGACAAGCTCAAGAGGTTCTATGCTTAATAAACAAAGACCATAAAAAAAAAAAAAAAAAAAAAAAAAAAAAAAAAAATCGCTCGCTAGGTTGAAAACCCGCAAGGGCGGCCTAGGCAAAAATTAGAGCACGTGCAAAAAAAGAAGCCCGCTAGATTGAAAACCCGAAAGGGCGGTCTAGGCAAAAAACAGGGTGCACAAAAAAAAATGGTCTTTGTTTGTTTGAACTACGGAGACCTGAGCCTCCCAACTGGAGGAACGTAGGCAACCTTCGGGTGCGGTCCAAAACATATCAAAAATACCCAATTCACTTCAAATAACAAGATGCAATTTTTATTCATTCAATGAGTTATTCAAGCCATTACAACGGATTTATTGAGCAACAAAAGACATCAAAACATTAAATCCTAAAACAAAGTGGTCTAATTTAATTGCAATCTCTTAGGGTACTAAGAAAAGTCCAATTTTCTCTTAGCCTTCAAAGGACCACCCGATCGTCTCTCAATCCTTTTCTTCTTGGATAACGGAGGAGCACTAATACGCACCGAAACCTTCTGTGTTGCGGCACGTCTCCTAGCATAAAAGTCATCCAAAGGAGTACCGAAAGGGTCAGCAAGAATGTTACTCGAATCAGCAGCAGCCTCCCTATATCTCAAAGCGCTGCTAGGCTCAAAACCCTTTCCCAACAACTCGGCACGAAGCACATTGACCCAAGTGATGCCACGGTAAAGGGTGCCAAACAAATAATCCTAGTAGCTCTCGGGAAGGAAGACACTCCCCCGATGCAGAGGAGCAAAAGCCCAACGGTTGCGATCATCTCCCCAAGCCGATTGAAGCTCACTGTCCGGACCCATGTAAGCAACTGGACGAAGCATTCCGTCCCTCGGAAAAGGAATTATCTGTTGGCGACCAAACTGCCGCAAAACCCGCTCTGGCTGGTAAAATGAAGAATCTCTCAAGCCGGGTATAACCACGTGCTGAAAACCAAGAGTCTATTCCACAAAAGGACGAAGACCCCAAGAAGGAGGGCACCACTCAATATCGACGGTTACCCGAGAGGCAAAGAATTTCTTCCAACCATCTTCAGATAAATCCCGGATCAACAGCCTCCTCCTATGAATAGCAAAAGGAGACAAATCACCATCCGAGGAATAAATCTTGAAGTGTTCTCGGAACCATATGGTCAAGAACAAAAGAATTGGAAGCCATGGAAAATGTTGATCACAAGCAAAGTTGAGCAATAATATGATGTTCAAAAATGGCAGAAAGGAGCTGTGAGAATCAAGTGGTCGAACAGAAGCTGATATTATAGATGTTGGGGGGTCTTTTGGCCAGCAAATGTCAAGCCCAAAATTCTGCCTCCCAGACGCGCGCACCACCCGCCAGCTGTCTGAAATGCGCGCGCGTCCCAAGCCTACAGAGGAAAGCGCGCGCCTCCCAAGTCTAGATCACTTCAGAAAAGGCCTTGTCAGAAATCTCCAGCCTAAATCACGACACAGCCCCGGTCCTCAGACACCCAGTTGAGGCACACCTTCTTCTGGTCCGCCCTTAAGGCATGTCAAAGATTGAAAGTAGGATAGAAACTCCCACTCAAAAGTAGGCTGTCCTTCTCCAGATTCCGAACTCCCTAAGTTCTGTCACGGGTGCCATACCCCCCTCAAGAGTCAATCTTAACATTTCATCCCCAGCAGGAACATTCTTCTGGTCGCGGTCAACTGTGCCCGCACCCCACAAGTCAAAAAGTCAAGTGTGACTCCAAGTGGCACGCGACTTCAAAGCAATATTTCATCAACGAATTTCACTAACGGATTCGTCAACAAAGGTTCACTAACGGCCTCATCAACGGATTTCACTAACAGATTCGTCCTCAAAGGTTCACTAACGGCCTCCTCAAAGGTTCACTAATGGCCTCTCCAAAGGTTCACTAACGGCCTCCTCAAAGGTTCACTAACGGCCTCTTCAAAGGTTCACCAACGGCCTCATCAACGGATTTCACTAACGGATTCGTCCTCAAAGGTTCACTAACGGCCTCCTCAAAGGTTCACTAAACGGCCTCTTCACAGGTTTACTAACGGCCTCCTCAAAGGTTTACTAACGGCCTCTTCAAAGGTTCACTAACGGCCTCTCCAAAGGTTCACTAACGGCCTCGTTCAAAGGTTCACTAACGGCCTCATTCAACATATTCAGCCGGCAGGTTCACCTAACGGATCATGCCACCCCCTCTATCAACAAAAGCCGCTCACACAGGGAGCGCACCACTATCTCTCGCAATTTCAAATTCCTGCTTTCATCAAGTCTTTGCTTTTTCTTGGTGATGTCCTCGGCGGGTGTTTTTAACTTTCGTTGACGCGTTTTGCTTTGCAATCCACGTCGCCGAGGGGCTCTGTAGACACCCCGCCTTGGACCACTCACCCCGATTGCACATTTGATATTGTGTTTCTCCCCATTTTAACTGTTTCTCGTTAGTTTCTGTCACTTCCGTTAAGTTCCTGACTGACTTCGTTAAGTCCAGGGACTAAACTGAATAACAGGGCTGACTTTCTAGTCCATTCTATCAAAACCGCCTTCTCTGAGTCGCGCGCCTCCGATAGGAGGATCCAGACGCGCGCGCCTCCCGCCCCCAAAGCAAAAAGCGCGCGCCTCTGGGCGTCGGTTACAGATTTCTGGCCAGGATTCTCTCCCTTGCTCAATTTACAGGATTTTGCCCGGGACAGATTTTTTGGTGACTGAGTTTTGGCACCAAAAACATCTATCTTTCACCTATAAACCCCCCCCCCTTTACCTCCATTTTCAAGGACCTTGGGCTCTCAATCTTACATTCTCAATAAGACACTAAAATTTCACACTTACAAAGCATTTCCAAAGGATTTCTCCAAAGAATTCATCAAGAAGTGTTTGAAGTCTCTTGAAGTCTAGGTAAAGTTATTTCTTTCCTCTTCTTAACTTCATCTCTTTTCTCTTTCATTTTGTTTTATCAAAGTGCAATCACCCAAATCATTTTGGGACATGACTCTAATGATCACCTCATCTCATTGAGGTCGGTTAAAGAGTTATCTTCTACATTCCAAACTCTCTTTTAAAACCCCTTTTTATGATTTAAAGAAGAATAAGAAGAACGTTTATCATCCATGTAGATTTTGATCAAGCAAGACCAACTTTAGTTGGGCGAGATGGGTGTTTCGGTACTTCCCATCTCGTAACCTAACCCCCAAACCTCAAAACAAAGAATCTCTGTTTTCGTAATCAAACTTAGGCTATTATCAATAGGTTTTTCTTATGTTCCTCAAAACATAAGTGGTGACTCTAAAAAACAAGTTAGACATCCTAGGATAATTCACGTGCTCTAGCCAAGCCGTGGTTCCCCGGGGGTATCTACAGGTGCACCTGTGTTATTTGTCAGAAAGAAAGATGGGACTCTGCGATTATGTATTGATTACAGCGAGCTTAATCAGGTAACTATTAAGAACAAATATCCGTTACCTCATATTGATGACTTGTTTGATCAACTTCAGGGTTCAGTAGTGTACTCAAAGCTTGACTTGAGAAGTGGTTATCATCAGTTGAAAATCAGATCTGAGGATATACCAAAGACAGCTTTCCGTACCAGGTATGGACATTATGAGTTTATTGTTATGCCATTCGGTTTGACAAATGCTCCAGCTGTATTTATGGATTTGATGAACCGTATCTTCAAACCATATCTTGATTGTTTCGTGGTGGTATTCATTGATGATATTCTTGTGTATTCTAAATCACGGGCTGAGCATGAACAACATCTCAAAGTGGTATTGCAAGTTCTTCGTGAGAAACAATTATTTGTAAAATTTAGCAAATGTGCTTTCTGGTTGGAAGAGGTTTCATTCTTGGGATATGTTGTGTCTGCTACTAGTATTGCAGTAGATCCTTCCAAAGTTGAAGCAGTTGTAAACTAGAAGAGGCCAACTACAGTGACAGAGATCCGTAGTTTCTTGGGCTTGGCTAGTTATTACAGGAGATTCATTGAGGGATTCTCCAAGATTGCTACTCCATTGACTAATCTGACTCAGAAAGCTATTTATTTTGAGTGGAGTGACAAGTGTGAAGCAAGTTTTCAAGAGTTGAAAAGGTGCTTAACTACAGCTCCAGTCTTGGCTTTACCTAGTGGAAGTGAGAATTTCATGGTTTTTACCGATGCTTCTAAAGAAGGATTGAGTTGTGTTCTAATGAAAAATGGCAAGGTAATAGCTTATGCTTCTTGAAATTTATCTCCTTATGAAAAGAACTATCCTACTCATGATTTAGAGTTGGCTGCGATTATTTTTGCTTTACATAAATGGAGGCATTACTTGTATGGAGCTAAATTTGAAGTCTTTACTGATCATAAAAGCTTGAAGTACTTGTTTTCTCAGAAAGAGCTTAACATGAGACAACGTAGATGGATGGAGAAATTGAAGGATCATGATTGTACTATCCTTTATCATCCAGGAAAGGCAAATGTTGTGGCAGATGCACTGAGCAGAAAGACTTATATTTCTTGCTTGATGATTCGTGAATGGAAATTGCTAGAAGACTTGTGTGATTGGAGTCCTTGTGAATCTAGACATGGAGTTATCCTTGCAAATATAAAGGCTACTTCAGACTTACTCCAACATATCAAAGAAGCTCATGTAAGTGATTCTGAATTGCAGAAAATTATTAGTGGAATGAATGAAGGAAAGCAACTAGATTTTTCTTTCAACAGTGATGGAATTCTTACCTTTCGAGGCAGAGTTTGTATTCCAGTTGATCTTGATATCAAGAAGAGAGTTCTTGAAGAGGCTCACAAAGCCAAGTATACTATTCATCCTGGAAGCACTAAAATGTACCAAGACTTGAAGAAACATTTCTGGTGGAACAACATGAAAAGAGAAATTGCTGAGTATGTGTCAAAATGTTTGACTTATCAACAAGTAAAAGTGGAACATCAACGTCCAGCAGGTTTGTTACAACCATTAGAAATTCCAGAGTGGAAATGGGAGCATATCACGATGGATTTTGTGACTGGTTTGCCACGTACCAGACGAGGCCACGATGCTGTTTGGGTTATAGTCGATAGACTGACCAAGTCAGCTCACTTCTTGTCTGTTTCCATGGGGTATTCATTGTCTCAGTTAGCTTCATTGTATGTTCAGGAGATAGTCCGACTGCATGGGGTTCCTGTGAGTATTGTATCTGACAGAGATCCTCGTTTACTTCTCGATTCTGGCAAGCTCTTCAGGGTGCCATGTGTACTAAATTGAATTTTAGCACTGCTTTTCATCCCCAATCTGATGGGCAATCTGAGAGACTTATACAGATTTTCGAGGATATGTTACGTGCCTGTGTTGTTGATTTCAAAGGTAGTTGGGATACTCATCTTCCTTTGGCTAAGTTTGCTTATAACAACAGTTATCAGTCTAGCATTGAAATGGCTCCATATTAATCTCTTTATGATAGGAAATGTCAATATCCTATATGTTGGGATGAAGTGGGAGAAGCTAGACTCTTGGGACCTGAAATGGTTCAACAGTCAGTTGAGAGTGTGAAATTAATCAGAGATAGATTGCGCACAGCTCAAAGTAGACAAAAGAGTTATGCTGATCATCGCAGAAGGGATCTTGAATTCTAGGTAGGTGACTTTGTATTCTTGAAAGTCTCTCCTCGTAGAGGTATAAAGAGATTTGGGAAGAAAGGAAAGTTATCTCCTCGTTATATCGGTCCATTTGAAATTCTTGAAAGAGTTGGGAAGTTGGCTTATAGAGTGGCTTTACCACCTTGTTTATCTGGTATTCATGATGTATTTCACGTGTCCATGCTTCGCAAGTATTTGGCGGATGAGTCACATGTTCTTGAGTATGAATCTATTCCATTTCTGCCTGATTTGTCCTATGAGGAACAACCTATTGAAATTCTTGACTGGAAAGAGCAAGTCTTGCGCACCAAAAGGATTACTATTGTGAAGGTCCTTTGGAGAAATCATGAAATAGAAGAGGCTACTTGGGAAACCGAGAAAGAGATGCGAGATAAATACCCGAGCCTATTTGAAAATCTTGGTAAGTAAAATTCGTGGGAGAATTTTCTTTAAGGAGTGAAGGATGTAACGCCCATCCTTATTCTTGTTAAATAATTGACTTGCTTGCTAAATTCTTGAACTTGCATATTATGTACTAATTTTACTTGGGTTAATTTTTTAACTGCTTTAGAATATTAAGGTGGTTAAATGTCTAGTTTTGACTTTTGGGTCATTTGTGAAAATATGACTTTAGGGGCCTTTTTGTTAAAAGTGAAACTTGAGGGGCCTAAGTGTCATTTCTTGAAAGTTGAAAGGATAAATTTGTTTTGGTTGCCTTCTCTGAGGCATTCTTCCCCAAATTAGTTTTACGTTTCCTCTGTGAAGAAAATTTAGGTTTAGGATTTACCCTATTCTCGACTCCTCGAGTTTAATTATCCCTCTGTTCTTGATTCCGATCCCGTATAAATATTTGTGGCGTTGAATAGAGCGTTTCCTGCCGAACAAAAATAAGTTTGGTTGACTTTGATTTTGGACTAGGTAAGTTATTATCTCCCCCTTGCTTGTAATAACATGCATATATGTTATTCTTGATACTTGTGCTTGTCAATTTCGTGTTTGGGGTGATTTTTGTGATACTTGTAATTTTGGGACAAAGGGAGTATTAACCCTCTGTGTAGAAAAGAAAGAGTTACACTTGAAATAGGTGTTTTGAAAATGTTAGTACACTCCTGGGAATGTTAGAATGTTAGTAAAAAGTATACTCCTACGCTTGGGACGGAGAATTCTTAAGCCGGGAAAGAAATTGGGTTTTGCTGGAAATTGTAGCGAGCGCCCGCCTGGTAAGGTACCGTGCGCCCGCCTGATAGCCCTAGGAGCGCCCGCTTGACCTCATAACCAGCGCCCGCTTACCTCGTGTTTCATGACCAAAATCCCTGTCGACCTGGAGCGCTCGCTTGGTCCTTACCGAGCACCCACCTGGTCAGTTGTCAAGCGCCCGCCCGGGTATAAGTAAGCGCCCGCTCGGTCCCCTGTTTTTACAAAAAGTGTTTTAAACCCGAAGTAAAATGAAACCTTACCCCTCCTAAGGCATAGAGCCTTAGTATAAGGTGTCCTAGCAAGTGTATATGTACCTTTTGGAGCATTAGAACTTGGTCTTGAACATGAGTACTCATAGAATTAAAATGAGAACTTAAGTATAAGAGTAATAACTCTTCCTTATGTCTTGAAAGTGCTATAAACAAGCACTAATGTGTTATGCTTGTCTTGAAACCAATTTTTATGTACCTTAGGGGTACTAAAACAATGTTTTGCGCTTGAATATCCTAAGAATAGGATTAAGAACTTGTAAGTATGAGATGTATAACTCATTTACTTAGCTTGAACTTGAAGTATAAGACAATTAACTCTTATATATGACTTGAATATCCAAGAATTGGATTGAGAACTTGAATATAAGATGATAAAATCTTGTACATGACTTCACACCAATACATGTGTATGGTAATGAACTAGAAAGTGCTATGAACAAGCACTAACGTGTATGAGAAATGTTCTTGATGTGTATGTGCAAACATTGCATATAGTTGCTTGATAATAATGTGACTTCTTGATTACTTGAAGCATGTTTCTTGTTGAGCTAGTCCACTACTTTTGGATTAGTTCTACTCTCGTAGTTCAACTAAATACCTACTTGTGCATTATTGTGTGAGTCCAGCTGGTCCTTGCTTGTTCGGAGGTATATAGGTTCACGCTTATCATGAGGCTGGGGCCAAAGTGATAATCGGGGATCTATGTATCTGCGCTCGACCCCTTACTACAGGACATAGTAAGGGCATAGCTTCCTTTGTTAGAGCAACACGCCTGATAAAAGTGAATGCTAAACTCGTGAACACCTCGTGAATCTTGATCTTGGGAATGACACTGGTTACCGGGTCTTCTTATATATACTGCATAAGTAGTTTCTTGATATTGATCGTGATTGTCAAAAGTAATACAAGCTACGACAACAATGGTATTCTTGGGAGGGATAAGGAAGGAAGCAATATCCTTTGTAACATGCTAGTTTAGCCTTATGTGCTACTTGATGAGTTGGCTTAGCCTCTCATATACTTGTTACTTGATGATACTTGATACATGATTACTTGAGTATCTACTTGAATTGCATGATAACATGTCATGTAGTTGCATCTAATAGCTTACTGAGATTTATCTCACCCCGTTCCTTGTTTATTTGTTTTCCTTAGATCAAAGGAAGGCTAGTGATAGTGGGTATTGAGGCTCGACATAGCTGGGAACTTACTACGCAGGTGGTTATTCTTTTGGGGCTTGTGTCCTTTTACACTTTGGTGAGGACGATTTTGTATGGGTTGTATAACTCCTTATTTTGGGGTAGACAGTCTTGTATAGTACTTGTTGTCTCTAGACATCTTATAATGTCAGCTTATGTGCTAGGCATGTCTTCCGCTGTATGTAACCAAGTTTGGTTTTAATTTTTTTGTCTAGAACTCGTGTTGTGAGCTATTTTAGCTCCTTAGTCTAGAGTATATATATCATGTCAGTTTGATTCTAGCAGGTATTATTCATGTTTCTTGTTAGTTTCTTGATTCTTGTTAGTTACGCGCACCAAGTTCAAGGTTCTATTAGGGAATCCCGGGACTTGGGTCGTGTCATCAGGTCTAAGGATATCAAATGATATAACTATTATGAGATTTAATTATGACATTTGACCATGACATAAATCTCATAACGGGTCTATCCAGTACTTGTTCTCCAACAAGTACCCACAAGTTTAATCCGCATCCTATGCACCATAATCATCATATGATTATCCATTAAACTCATGCTAGCCCTTCATAAGTTCTAGGGACAATGATTATTATAATAAACATGCAAAAGATATAATAATCGGGTTTGTTATCTCTATAACAATGAAGCTATGATATAACGCATAGGCATTTCTCAAGGGCCTAGGGCATAATATCCAACAATCTCCCACTTGCACTAGGCCCAATCAATGCGTATCCAATACCCATTGAGCTAGTTATGATCTCCATCATAATTGCAAGCGATCATATATAAGATAATTATCCTTGTTACCATCATATGGTATTTTGCATATTTAGACATCTCCCATCTTTGATGATTTCTCGAATAAGATAGAAATGTCTGAGTATATGTTTAGATAAGACATTAGCGCCTTGGATTGTGTAATAACAATTATTGACACAATGAAGGTACATAAAATTAGTGACACTAGAAATAATTTCTAGTTTACTAATTAGTCTCTTAATCCAAACAACTTCCTAGTTGCATCTAATGTTACTAGATACTCAACCTTTTGTAGAATAGTAATGGTACATTTAGAACTCTTCTAACACCATTATTAAACATAAACATGTATTTTTACTACAATATTTATCTTTGTTGGTTTGTAAGAATGCATCTATGTAACTATTACAAGATCATTTTTCATTCTATCAAAGATCAAGAATGCATTCTTTAGTTCCTTTTAAAGAACATAAGGGTGTTTCTTATCTAGTGACTGTCACTAGGATCTGATTGGTATCATCTCATCATACTCCAAGTATATGAGACATCCGGTTTTAGTACATCAATATGGCTTACATGAGAGATCCAATTGCCGAAGCATATGGAATCCTAATCATGTACTCTTACTCATTAGTCTTCCAATAAGACTAAATCTTGTTATGAGTAATGCCATCAGACTTTTGCAAGTAGTTTCTCCAAGAGTCTTGCATAGTGAACTTTTCACTATCTTGTCTATGTTAGTACTTTGACTTCAACCAATCATCCGTTTAGATTTTTCTCCATAAATCAGTCCAAGGATATAGGTGGCTTTATCCAATTTTTTCATTTAGAAACTCTTTCAAAATGAATTATATGTCAACCACATATATTAGACTAGGAATAATCTTACGCTCCCACTGAATTTATTGTAATCACAAGTCTCATCTTTGATGAATTCAAACTCTTTGAATGCTACATCAAAATGAAATTTCACTCCAAATAGTTTGCTTCAATCCATCTCATGGATTTCTGCAACTTGCATATTTTATTAGAATTTTATGGATCAATCAAAACTTTTAGATTGTATCAAACACATCCTAAAGTAAGTTCCTGTTAAGGAATATAGTTTTGACATCCATCTGTCATATTTCATATTCAAAACATGAGGTCATGACAATAAGAATTCTAATAACATTAGCATGACTACGGGTGATAAAGTTTCATCATAATCGACATTATGAATTAACTTTACTCAATTAGTCGTGCTTTATCAATATGCACCTTGCGATCCATGTCCGTTTTCTCCAAGAAAACTCATTTTCCTTTGGTTTTTAAGTCCTAGGGGTAGAACAATCAAGTTCGAAACATGATTATGATACATAGATTGCACTTTTAGATTTTTTGACTCCAAGTCATTGATCTAAATCCGGAGCGGTCTTTGCATCTTGATAGGTAATAGGTCAATCATTCTCAATGATATCTTCCTTATTACTTTCTATTACGAGAAATAAATATTTCTTGTTATAGATGGTATCCTATCATATATGCAAATAACTTGTGTATACTTGAACGAATTTCAACAACTCCTTGTGAAATTTTGTTCACTTCCATCTTAGGTTCTATGTTATTTTCTGGGTCTCGAACTCTTTGAGATACATTTTACTCCCACTAGTTCTTTAGAGATAAATGATTTATCTAGAAAGTGCTATTTAGAGTAACAAACGATTTGTACTCTTTAAAGGGTGTAAAATTAATATCATTAAGATATCCCATAAAAATACATTAATTATATTTGGGTGTGATTTTGTCCAAGACAACACTTTTATCAAAAGCATCACATCACAAATCTTTATGAAAGACAAACAAAGTTTTCTTTCATTCCATATCTAATATGGTATCAGTCAAACCTCCTAGATGAAACTCAATTTAGTGTAGGCGCAGCTGTTTCCAACACATAATCCAGAAGGTTAATTAAAGATCAATTTTGACTTATTATGAGGCGAAAAACAACAGTTTTAGACAATATGTAAACTTCTAGAACAGGGTCCGTACGGCTTCAGATTAGGCATACACCTGATATTCAGCCGTACGGATCTTGTTTCCAGTTTCAGTTTTTCTTATTCTGCAGACTTTCTGCAGAATTCTCATCAAGTCTATGGTTCAAATATTCATTACTTTGATCAGATCAGAGTACACTAATAATTTTACCATGAGATACCAAAATCCCTTTCCAAACATTGTTACTTTAATGAACTACATACATCAATATGTATTAGTCCAAAAGAGTACTTCATTTTACTACTATTAGTAAGAGGTGTCTTAATCAATATCCAAGATTCACATACATTACATGATTCGAAATCATGTGAATTTAAAAGTCCGTCCCATGGAATTTTAGATATGTGTTTCTTATCATTAATATAGACATCAATGCTTTTAAGAATGTAAGGCTTACATCCTTAGATTCAGATTTCCATTATTTATGTTATAATCATTATTTTGTTCTTCCAAGATAAGGATATAAGGTCCCATTATATGATTAACAATACAATAAAGTGAATCATATTTTATGGTTCACCTTCTTATTCAAAATAAGAAATATCCATTATCTTTCAATGAAGAAACCAAAATAATATTTCTACTTAAAATAGGAACATAACATCATTTGTTCAAAACAAATATGAACCTACTAGGTAAAGACACTTCGCAAGTTCCTATGATTAATGTTGCAACATTTGCATCATTATTACCACATAGGTTAATCTTTACCTTCTTTAAGTAGTCTTTATATTTCTCAAGTCTTACACATTTTTACAAATGTGGGATCCATATCCGGTATCCAATACCTAAGAGCTTAGAAGCAGAATTTTAACATAAATACTTGAAGTGGTAGTCCTACTACCCTTCCTTTTGATATTTTAATTCAAATTGTAATTTCTCCAATGGTCAATCACATTGCCATGGTAGCAATTACATCTTTAGGATTTTAGGTTTAGCCATAAATATTTCCTTTTAGGCTTGACAACTATTGTCTTGCCTTTATCTTAAATCATTGTCCTTATTAACCTTTAGAGTTTGAGACAATTTTCATTTGATATTAAGACTTAGCAATTTAAACATCAAATGTCGCTTATGAATTAATATCAAATCCGTTGTTAGTTTTAAACTAACTTGATAACCAAGACATATAAGGTAATTAATATGTCTCTACATGTTCAAAACATGAGAACTTATTAACGTACCTTTCATTCATCACATGAATGTTAGGTTCTAATCAATCTCAAACTTTACTTGCCTTTCTTGCTTGTAAGAACGCTTCCTACGTAATTGCTTATCACATAAGCATCCATATGTTTTAGATACTTCTAAAGTTCCAAACATTTGGTATCAAGTTGTTAGACAATTGACATCTATAGAATCATCCACATGTTTCTAATCATTGTCTTCATCCATCCTTAAGGCATTAGGTTTATTAGAATATGATTTATTAAGAATTCATAACTTCCGTTCTTGCTTTAGAACAATTCTTAAGCTCATGACTAGGTCAAGGAAGTTAGTCTCATTCTCTTTAAGTGGGGTCTATCGCAGTATTTATACATGATTAAAGTTTAAATATTCTACACAAATATGCAAACAAATATACAGATATATTTCATACCATTATCATTTAGAGATATTTAATGTATTTCATAAATACTCCCACTAAATTATACACCTTCAAATACAACAATTGTATAATATAATTTAAATGGTATAAGATCCATATTTCACTTGATCTTACGTCCGTGAGGGCAAAATGCATAAGACCAAGCTATTTAGGTAGATAACTCCTTATCAATCACATCATATGTGACTCTTAGATCCTTTATGAGATTTTAGACATCTTATGTCTAACATGTTTTAATCTCATCTTGTGACTTATACCCATAACCCTTATGATAGCCTAATTAAGTCAAACCACGTTAAACGTATAGGAACCACTCTTTTACTCATCATGCTCATACACTGATAGAATTAATGCGCCTCGCGATGGTTAGAGCCCGCATAAAACTACCTGGTGAACTCACATGTGTTTTAATAATGGATTGGCACATGACTTAAATTTTCAAGAAGGTTTATTTTCATAGAGACATGCATCATATATTTAATTATGTCAGACATAATATAATATAGTCTTTGCATAGAGAAATGCATATTTAATTCTGTCAAACATAATATAATATAGTCTTTGCATAAATGATGTTAACTAATCAAATTAATTAACAGAAGCAAAATCTTGTGATTTAATTATAAAGCAACATAATGGGGACGGAATCTAAATTATCTGTAAACAATTTACAGATTGGATATTTCATCCGCATTCCCAGAAACAAGGCGTAAGCCTGCCATTGGTCCATGCAATGAATTAATCCAAATTTAGTTTCCTTCTCTGCTAACAATTGGCACTTTGTTCATATGATTAAATTCTTCAAACTTTTGAATCTGCAGAACATCTATATATTGAGAGCACAAAACGTACGGTCGAAACTAAGCCAAAAGGCATCCACAATCCCGTACTAAGATCAAGAAACCAAGTAACTTCTCTATACGGTCGAAACTAAGCCAAAAGGCATCCACATTCCCGTATAGATTGTTCACTTGTTTCAAGACATTTTCATTGTATCTTAATCTCATAGATTACAGCAATCCTAAACTCTTTAGAATTCTGATTTCTGCAACTTTCTGGATTTTCGATTGAAAACTGTTTCAAGAAACGCGGTTTCGAAAACCAGCCATCTGATAGCAGTTTCAGTTTCCAGATTCGAATTCTGTAAACAATTTACAGAACAAACTGAACACCAGAAAACAGAGAAACTTTCTGGAATTTTGGCTAGGCGCCGTACGGCAGCTCACCAGCCGTGCGGCTCTGAGCCAGCCGTACGGCTGCAATATCCAGATTCCCAGAATTTTCAGTTTTTCAAAAATTCGATCAATCCTTTTATTGTGTTCATACATAATCAGATTATAATAACACGAAATTACAGATTACGAATTTTAACCCATCTAATTCATATAATCAATAACCAATTTATTCCACATACAAATTAGATCAAGATCATCAATAAATATAATCCAATTATAACATGATAATCTCAACATGTAATTATTCATATAGATCACATCAACATAATAATTATATCATCCCCATATTCATGCTCATAAATTTTATATCGCATATAAATTCTAATCATACATTCATCTTTATCATCATGCAAAATTCATATAATCGAATTAAATAATTTAAACATGATGTATTAAAATAATCAATGATGAACGAAGCTCTTATTACCACTGTTGGGTTTTGATGCATCATGCGCAGCGGAATTAAACATAAGATCAAACACCCAAGAGCCCGGATTCGTGCATGTTGATTAAATTAAATACAAGATGAAAGAAACATACCCTTGAAGATCGAATCCATGAACATGGACTTTGAGGTGCTAACGCAAACACCCTCTATCGGTATCCACACGTCGAACGGATATCAAGAACACCTTCTTGATCTGGATTGCTAGACCCAAGGCTGGATGAAGAAACGATTTCTTCATAGGAATTATTTTTCTTCATTGATTATTGTATTTTGTTGATCATGGATCACAAAATAAGTAATCCTACCTCTCTATAATTTATTGTTTCTAAAACAATTGTTATTGATTTCCAAAATCAACATTAGAGGCTGTCAAACCCGGCTGCATATCTTATATGAGGGTCTGACCTAATTCCGTTTAGGATCGGGATTCCTTGTCGTACAAGAAAACCAAACAAACTGACCAGAATCGGGGCCACGGCCGTACGGCCATAGGAGAGCCGTACGCCATATTTTGCGCCGTACGGTGGCCTGTTCCTTTTCCCATATTTTTTTCCTTTTTCCAATCCGTTCTATTGTGTGTGACCCAATAGGATTCTACTAAGTTGGCAACGAGTCTGAATAAGTCAGAACCCGTAAGCCATAAGCAGACTCTAGCAAGCCATTATGACTACCCAATTAGTACAACTTTGAAAGTTCAAAGTTACCTTATAGAACATATCACAATCCCTTTGTCACGCGATATCATATTAGACATAAGCCATGGTCCACGTCAACTTATGTTGTCCAATGCTTTCTTGATCCCGAGTAGATTGATATGAGCAAATGATATTGATCACATCAATTCATTTTGGTATGGCCGTACACTATCATCAATCTCACTCATCGAGAGGCCATGCAGATATCTATCTTGAGAGAGGGACAAATCACATCTTGACTTATCATTCTTCCTTACAAGAATCCGATTATGCCAATCGTAGCCTTTATAACCACCCGGTTAAGGGTAGCGTTTGAGTACGTCAAAAATAATGTTCATCATGTGGAAGATTATGATAATCTCATGCCTACGGATATGAAATGATATAACTATTATGAGATTTAATTATGACATTTGACAATGACATAAATCTCATAACGGGTCTATCCAGTGCTTGTTCTCCAACAATTACCCACAAGTTTAATCCGCATCCTATGCACCATAATCATCATATGATTATCCATTAAACTCATGCTAGCCCTTCATAAGTGCTATAGACAATGATTATTATAATAAAAATGCAAAAGATATAATAATTGGGTTTGTTATCTCTATAACAATGAAGCTATGATATAACGCATAGGCCTTTCTCAAGGGCCTAGGGCATAATATCCAACACTAACTTAGGGCCTTCGTATCTGTGTCTGTTCTCCCTTACTAGTGGCTATAGTAAGGGAATAGCTCCCGATCGTTGTAGCAATACGCATGACATTGGATAGATATATATCGAACGATTCCAGGTTGTAGGGACTGTGTTGACTCGATTTAATACTGAATACCAGATCATTATTGTACTGCAAAGTAGCGTTAAGACTGATATATGTGTATTGCGACAGCAACACATGCATCGACAACAATAATTTTAAATGGTATTGCGAATAAGGTCGGAAGTGGATGGAAGGATCGGAGGTGTACCTCGATCAATATCATTTTTTATGTGTTTACTTAAGCTATTATGTGCTGCATGATGAGTTGGCATAGCCTCTCATGTTATATGAGATGTGTTTACAGTTGTGGCATTACTTATTTTGAATGCTCTACAATTTTTATTATTATTATTATTATTATTATTATTATTATTTATTATTATTATTATTATTATTATTATTATTATGTTATATGCATGATATTATGTCATGTAGTTGCATTAGTAACTTACTGAGTTTCGACTCTCCCCATTTCCTTGTTTATTTGTTTTCCTTAGTTTCCAGGCAAGGAAGATCGTCAGTAAGGTACGACTTAGCGAGGATCTTTGAGAAAGTTGTTTCTTTTATGGGTAGTTGCTCTATTGAGATTATATATGTTTATTTTCGTGAGGACGATGGTTTTACTGGGTTATTTAAACTCTGTAAATTTGGGTAGATGTGTTTAGTGCCTGTAATAAAGTAATTGTTATTCTTTGTGCCGGCACGTGTTGCTAGGCATGGTTGGAGTTCAGTATAACTCTAGTTTGGTTGTTCAATAGTTGAGGCAGTTTTCTTGTGGTTGTTTTTAGTATTCTGTTGTCGAGCAAGTGTAGCTTGTCTGTTATACAGGTTTATGGTTGATGATAGTATTAGCAGGCGTCGTGTCCGTTTTATAATAGAGTTTACGCACCTGGTTTGTGGTTCCATATAGGACTTCAGAACTAGGGCCGCGTCATGGGAAGTAATTAAACACCCACTCCGCCCGACTAAATCCAGTGTTGCTACTAAAGGTGTTCTATGTATGAAAAAGTCATTCTTTTATTCATTAAAACACGCTAACAATTACATTGAATGGAAAAGGGGAATTACAAAAGAAAAAGAAAATTCTTTCATTTATTAATGGGTTAATGACAATTTAGGGCCTGAACTCCAGGGGGGCCGTCTAAAAGGAGCCTGGGTTTTTTTTGCCGCTAGATCAGGGCTCAATATCTAAATTTTTCACCAGTTAAGGGTTTTTTGACGGAAATCGTTAGAAAAGTCAGTTAAGTGTCATGTGCCGAGCACGTGATCGACTAAATGGATGGGTTTGTAATAATATTAGTTAGTAAGGGCTTTAGTGAAATTTTTTAAACTAAAAAGGTTTAATTTAACAAGGAAATAAATATTTTTTCTAAATAATCAAGTATATAATAAAATAAGTAATTATCATATATAAAATAAATTTATTAAAAAAATCAAAATTATTAAACAAATTAATCTAATAGCTATATTAAATATAAAAGGATTTAGATTATTTTCTAAATAATAGATTTAAAATAAAGAAAATTATAAATAAATTTAAATTTTATTCCATGAACATAATAAATTACTTTTTACATTCACCTAACTTACTTTTACCCACTTGTTTCATGAATAGTGTTTTTGGACATTTATATCTTTCACTCTCTACTTTTGGTGACTATTTCCTTTGTTTTTGCCTTAGTTTCTTAATAAGCGTGCATAGTCAAACTAAGAACATTAAACTGGGACGGAGGGAGTAATCATTTTTCTAAATAATCAAGTACTCCCTCCGTCCCAATTTAAAGTTCATAGTTTGACTTTACACCGAGATTAAGAAAAAATAAATGTTATGAGTATGAAAAGTGATAATGAAATTGAATTAAGAGATTTAACATTTATGATTAAGCACTAATCATTTACCTAAAAATTGTCCAAATATAAAATCTTATTACAGTCAAATTTGTTAATGAAATTCAAAATTCAAATTTTAATTTCAACCAAATTATCATCACCATTCTCTCCACCACCACCACCTGCCCACCACCATCACTACCACCGGACCACCACACCAACACTGCACCTCCACCACCAGACCGCCACCAACGCACCGCCACCACCCAGAGCCATGCCAAACACCGGTCAAAAACCACCACTGCCCACCACTATCATCCCTGCTACCACTACCAACAACAATAATTCTAAAATCAATACAAATTAAAATAAACAGAATGTAAACAAAATCAAATCAGAAATCAGAAATCAAAAATCAGAAATCGAAAATCAAAAATCAAAAATCAAAAATCAAAAATCAAAAATCAAAACTTCACAATTCAAAAAAGGGAGTTGCTGGGTAGAATGGATTATACACACAAATACAACACACAAGCAAATCAGAAATCAATAATGAAAATTTAAAGAATCAGGAATCCGAACGTGAAAGAGAGAGAGAGAGATAGAGAGAGAGAAAGGAGAGAGGGAGAGAGAGACGAGAGAGAGAGAACGCGAGAGAGATACTTACCGAAAGTTTAAGCCGGCGATGGAGACGGCGCATCTACCATTCCGATTGCATTCTTCCCTGGCTATCTCTCCGTAATTTGTGCCCAGTCTGCCGTCACGAACTACCAACTGATACAATGAATTCAAATAGGTTAGATGTACCAAACGAGGAAGAAGCAGTTGGGTTAACCATATGGAGATTACCAGGTGGTGGATTTGCTGTGGGGAGGTTCGCCGGAGGAAGAAGAGGAGCCACCGGGGAAAGAGAGCTGCCGGTTGTGTACACCGAAATGGACGGAGGTTTTAATGGATTGAGGAGAAATGAAGAGGGGGGGATATTTTTTAGGTTTATGAAATTGGGTTTTGTTTTGGATTTAACATTTCAAATTTTAAAATTTACAGTTTGACCCTTTTTGACAACTTTTCATTTCAATTTCATCCAGATTTATGATCACGTGCTCAGCACATGACACTTAACTGACTTTTCTAACGATTTCCGTCAAAAATCCCTTAACTGGCGAAAAAAATTAGATATTGAGCCCTGATCTAGCGGAAATAAAAAACCCAAGACCCTCTTAGACGGCCCCCCTAGAGTTCAGGCCCTAATTTGTCATTAACCCTTTATTAATCTATACTAACAATTACATTATAAGAGAAATAAATGAGAATTAAAATGTAATTTGAAATTTTGGAAGATAACCTTGACCAAACTTCAATGGTGAAGTGACCTTTTAGGTCATGTTCCCTTTTATGGGGGATAGCATACATATTAACAGAGATAAAAGATGAAGAAAGCAAACAAAAAGTTTATTTAAGAGTCATACCTATGCTTGAAGAGAGAAAGAGCCAAATTGCCTACAGTAAGGACCCTTGAAAATAGACTTTCTGTTTTGAGAGTGTTTTTGAGTCAAGAATTGTTGGTTCCTTTTTAAGGAGTAATGGCCAATGGTGTTACAAATCAGAAAAAGAGGGAAAAATGGCATAATCTGAGATTCAAGAAACTCATATTTTGACCCAAAAGTTGATCCCGTTATGCAGTTTGTTGGATATTATGCCCTAGGCCCTTGAGAAAGGCCTATGCGTTATATTATAGCTTCATTGTTATAGAGATAACAAACCCGATTATTATATCTTTTGCATGTTTATTATAATAATCATTGTCCCTAGCACTTATGAAGGGCTAGCATGAGTTTAATGGATAATCATATGATGATTATCGTGCATATGATGCAGATTAAACTTGTGGGTACTTGTTGGAGAACAAGGTACTGGATAGACCCGTTATGAGATTTATGTCATGGTCAAATGTCATTATTAAATCTCATAATAGTTATATCATTTGATATTCTTAGACCTGAGATTATCATAGTCTTCCACATGATGACATTATGTTTGACGTACTCAAACGCTACCCTTAACCGGGTGGTTATAAAGGCTACGATTGGCATAATCGGATTCTTGTACGGAAGAATGATACGTCAAGATGAGATTTGTCCCTCTCTGTAAGGATCCCCACCCCGCGACAAGGTCAACACGTGTCCAAATCCGGGATGGTTCCAAACACAATGGCACAATTTAACGGAGTCGCCACACTTTGTTAATTTTAAACCCAACAAAATGAAAAAGGTTAGAGATAAAAGGTTCGGAGGTCAGGTTACGGCTTGGGAAGAGTTTTACGTCACCCGAGCCGCCTCGGTCAAAACTGAGTCTCCCTTGTTAATTAACAAAAGTGCATGCGTGTGTGTGTGTTTTAACAGAAAATCTCTGTTTTTTGACTGTTTATCAATTTTAACTGAAAAAGAAGGTTTTATTTGCACAAGAAACAACAGAACAAGGGGCAAAAAGGTCATTTTCCCTCTGACCCAAACCATCCGTACGGATGGGATGATCTTCCTTGGGATTTTTACAATTTGTTCAGAAACAGTCCAGTTCCAGGCAGAAACAGAGCATTCTACTGAAACTGGACTTAAACAGTTCTGATTCCAGTTTTATTTCAACACAACAAACTTAAACAAAATCATTCCTATGCCTAATGATCATCAATTGAACCCCAAAACGAGTATTTAGGTGTGATCAAAGCAATCATTGGAGAAAATCACACAAAGGTGATGAACATGGCCAAATGAGACAAAATGACCATTTGATGATTAAAGATGGAAACTTTATCATCAAGATGACATTTTTATACATTATTATCCTCTTAGGGACTAAATTATTGCATAAAGATTCAATCTTTATGACCCAAAATGGGATTTCAAAGCTAAATCAAAAGCGTAAGATGATAAACACTAAGGTTTTATCATCCCACATGATTATCATTGCCAAATCAAAACAAAATCAACATAAAGATTTGGACTTTCATCACAAGAGTGGATCCTTAAGCCAAATACAACCTTGGGATAACATTATTTGACATAAAGATTTGATCTTTATGACCCCAAAAGGGATTTTGAAGCTAGATCAATGTTTGGATGATAAAGATTGAAACTTTATCATCCAAATGACCATCCTTGCTACCAATGAAAAACATAATCAACCAAAACATGTGCCTTTTTCATTAAAATAGATCATTAATTTGTTATAAGTAAGAAATTCAACAAGCCATGATCATCCTTAGGTTAGAACCACTTTCACACAAAGTGTGAAGGGCACCTTGAATCATCCATGGTTTGGACCATAATGTATAACAATATATATATATATATATAGTGCTTGAAGGACAAGACTTGCAATAAGGTTAAGATTAAAGTGCTTGAAGGACAAGACTTGCAATAAGATTAAGATTAAAGTTCTTGAAGGACAAGACTTGCAATGAAATTAAGTTGCTTGAATGGACAAGACTTGCAAGAATTAAGAGATGAACAACAATAATATGAACAAACAAAAGAGATAAGATGAAGAGAAGGATGGGGGAGAAGGTGGCTTCACCTATGTTTAGTTAGGCCAATCTTCCTTTCTCTTTCACTCTCAAAATACTCTCTGGAGCAATTTTAACTGAGTAACACTAATAATAATTGTTTCTCCCCCCCCCCTCTGGAATGATCAGTAAGGGCTTCAATTTATAGGCACTGTGACCTCCCAAAGTAGCCGTACGGCTAGGGATGGTGCCTTCTGGATTTTTCTAATTTTTAATTCTAGAAAGGTCCTTGTGTTCCACATTTATCCTAGTGAGGTCCTGGCCTATCAGTTTGTCCCTGAATGGTGCCAAGAATTCCTCTAATTTGGTCATTTCAGATTGGGGTACTTACAGAGCCCCTCGGCAACGTCGCTTTGGAGAAGCGGGGTTGTTGATACATAAAGCATCCCAATCTGATGGGAGGACGGCTAGGGCTGATTTTGCTTCAGATGGCTGGACCTAGGGGTATAGGATTCCTACGTATCCCGTTCGTGGGGAATCAAGCCTAACGTAGTTCGGAAGAGGGGTGAGAGATTTTAAGGCTACTCAAACCTATGGGTGACTGTCGAGGTCAGATGGAGAACTTAGCGTCTTCAAGCCTAAGGGTTACCGTAAAGGTCGGGTGGAGAACTTAGCGTCTCAACCCTAAGGGTGACTGTAAAGGTCGGGTGGAGAACTTAGCGTCTCAAGCCTAAGGGTGACCGTTCAAGGTCGGGTGGAGAACTCGGGCATGACACTCTAGAGATTTGGGCATGACACTCACTCGGTCAGAGGCTAGGGATTTTGGGCATGACACTCATTTGGTCAGAAGCAGGAATTTGGGCATGACACTCATCTGGTCAGAGGCAGGAATTTGGGCATGACACTCACTTGGTCAGAGGCAGGGATTCGGGCATGACACTCATTTAGTCAGAGGCTAAGATTTGGGCATGACACTCATTTGGTCAGAGGCTAAGGTTTGGGCATGACACTTATCTGGTCAGAGGCTAGGACATGGGCATGACACTCATTCGGTCAGAGGCTAGGGTTCGGGCATGACACTCATTTGGTCAGAGGCTAAGGTTCGGGCATGACGCTCATATTATCAGAGGCTAGGACTCGGGCATGACACTTATCTGCTCAGAGGCTAGGACTTGGGTATGACACTCATTCGGTCAGAGGCTAGGGTTCGGGTATGACACTCATTCGATCAGAGGCAAGGACTCAAGCATGACGCTCATTCGGTCAGAGGCAAGGACTCAGGCATGACGCTCATTCGGTCAGAGGCAAGGGCTCGGGCATGACGCTCATTCGGTCAGAGGCAAGGACTTCGGGCATGACGTTCATTCGGTCAGAGGCAAGGACTCGGGCATGACACTCATTCGGTCAGAGACAAGAACTTGGGCATGACGCTCATTCGGTCAGAGGCAGGGACTCGAGCATGACACTCATTCAGTTAGAGGCAGGGGATTCGGGCATGACACTCATTCAATCAGAGGCCAGGACTCGGGCGTGACACTTATTCGGTCAGAGGCAAGGACTCGGGCGTGACACTCATTCGGTCAGAGGCAAAGGATTCGGTCAACCTGGCTCTATGGGAGTGGGTTGACTACAAGACTGGTCTTACGTCATCTACGACTACCGGGACTTGTTCAACTTGGCTCTTATGGAGAGGGTTGACTTACACGGATGGTCTTACATTATTATGGACTGCCGGGACTTGGTCAACTTGGCTCTATGGGAGAGGGTTGACTAAATGGCTGGTCTTACGTCATTTTGGATTGCCGGAACAACAACGAGATGGTTGACTAACAAGGATGGTCTTACGTCACTTTAGACTGCCGGGACAACAACGGATTTGACTTTCACTTGGTCAATCCTAAAGGTTTGGTCAACACTAACTACAAGATGGTTGACTAACAAGGATGGTCTTACGTTATTTTAGACTGCCGGGGACAAACATTTTATCCTAAAATGACCATTCTAGGTCAAGGCTTGACTTGGGTCAACTCCATCTTTGGGGAGTTTGACCGGGAAAATTTTAACTTGACCTCTTTGGTCAAAGTTTGAACTTTGGTCAACTCAACTCTACGGGAAGGTTGACACACTTTCTTGACACTGGGGAAAGCCTATGGGTGACCTTTTAGACACATTGTGGATGATAAAGTCCAATCATTTTGAGAGAAGATCAAAAGCATTTTGCTTGAAACATTGTTTTTTTGATAAATGAGGCCAAAAGGGCAAGCTTAAAAATGCTTATTCCTAAAGGCAAATCTTTTAACGAAGCATGTTAGTCAAATTTTTTTATTTTAACTTAACCATGAGGTTTGTCATGCATAAAGTCCCTTGGAGCTTTGTCCATTTCTTAGCAGTGATCGGGTATAGAAAACCCTTTTGTCATTGATATTGGGGTAGCCCCATGTCCTTCTCGCTGTTGATGTTGGAGGTAGCCCCATGTCCTTATTGGTGTCGGTGGCGGCATAGCCCCATGTCCTCGTTGTCATCGATGTCGGGGTATCCCCATGTCTTTGTGGAGGTAGCCCCATGCCCTTGTGGTCGTTGGTGGAGGTAGCCCTAATGTCGTCCTTCGACCTTTGATTCTGGCGTAGACCCAATATCATCTTTTGACCTTTGGCGTTGGCGTAGACCCAACATGACCTTTGAAGTGAGGTTAGGAACCCATCCCTTTTTCATGACGCACCCTTTCTTTTGCCTAGTCCGCCCTTGCGGGCTACTTTTTTGTGTCTTTTATGGTACACCTTGTCTTTTGCCTAAGCCTCCCTTATGGGTTTTCAACCTAGCGGGCTACTCTTTTGGTGCCTTTTTTTTTCTCTTTTTTTTATGAGTGATCCAGCCGCTCGATGGGACGGGGACTTAAGATGTCTTTTGGAGAAAACATGCAGGGGCATTTATTTAGGCGGGAGAGAGTCCCTCATTGTATCATGAAATAGGAGGAAGCCCCTACTTGACAGAACACAAGTGTTTAGCTCTTTCCTAAGATGTAGAGAAGAAGACTTTTCGAGACATTTGAAATTTATCTTGGTTAAAATTATCAAAATGATTGCTTGGATGGACCATGTTCGTTATTAAGTCAAGATTATAACAAGCAATTAGCCTTAACATGTATAAGTGTTGTGATAAATTAGGATTAAGATTCGATCAATGGCAAGATCAAAAAAGGTGTTTATGGGGAATTGGTCCTTGTCTGGTAAATTGGTCATTGATGGGACCAAGGGGGAGAGGCTTGGCTACTTTGGGAAAGCCATGGTTTGACCATTCTTTCTCATGCTGTGACCGGACCCGAAGGTTGCCTACGTTCCCCTCAGTTTGAGGAGCTCAGGTCGCTGTAGTTCGGCCATGGGGCCGTCTTTGCCGGGGTTTATGTCATTTTGTAGTGGACTCCTTGGGATGGACCCTCTTTTGGATGAACGGGCCTTCTGAAGTGAGTTCCTTCTTGGTTGTCTTTTGACATGGACTCCCTTTCTTGCTAACCCTTGGGGGTGGACTTTGCGGTGCGTTTTTGAGGTGAACTTCCTTTTCACATGCATTCATTTCCTTTCCTTCTTTCCACATATTCATCCTCTCCCTCTTCTCATTTTTTTTTGAGGGAGAGGGGAAACATTAGCCCCAACTCGCTGTCTTGGGCTTTGGCTCCTTTGTAGCCCCTTGGTGGAACGTCCTTACTTCCGGCTTTGACTTTGAAGATCCGGGGAGTCCTTTGTTGCACACGCGCGATCACGGTTGAATTTGAGCAACAACATCCTTGCTTTTTCATTGCCTTGGGATGCCTTTGATGTGAATCAGGAATTTGTCTCGGGAAGGTGTATCGGGTTGTGTATCGGAAATGTGTATCGGGAATATGTATGAGGGAAGACTTGCCATTAATGGTTTTTTCATGTCAATTGATCACAACATTTATTCACATCAAGATTAATTGTTTGCATTTAGCATTTTTCATTTGTGTTTAGGTCCATTCGTCCTTAATGAGTCGTCATTGACTAGTATGCTTAGAAGTCAATTCATCATTTTGGGGACGTAGCAATCAATTGAAAATAACAAGCAAGGCAATTTCAAGAGTAAATGTATATTGCAAATAATGTCTCAAGTCTAGAGAGAAGAGAATGAAAATGACTATTTTATTTAGATAACTTTGTACATACATGTCCAAGTCTGGACCTTTGTAAAAATGAAAAGACACAGTCCAAGACGGACTTTTGGTGAGAATCTAGATCCAACGAGGCTGGAAGACTCATTTTTTATTTTTTTTTTTATTTTTTTTTTTAGGGATGGGCCCCTATGAAGTGCGATGGTCTGTTTCCTTCTTCCGTTGTTGGAGGGGTTATCGGCGGCATATTCCATGTCTTCCACGGGGAACTCGGGTTCCGTGTCATCAGGAAAAGATGTCGCGAGGCCTCCATTTGGGTTGGCGTTGTAACTACCGGGCTCATCTTTGGCCCCATCTTCTTTTGGTGATTTCCTTTCAAGGGGCGTAACCTTCATGCATGTCATTCAGCGAGGGTATGTCCATTTGATGTAGCCGCCTTTGGGCTTCCGAAAACACAGGCATTTTCTTGCAATCGGTATTCCACCTTTTCTTCCTCATGTGGACGGTTGCCTCGGACACCAATTCAGATGTGAGCTCCTTGGTCGATGTTTCCGGGGGACAAAACTGAAAATGACTTTAGCATTTTAAACCTCAAGGAGAAATTATAACCATGATTCGAGAAGCATGCTTCATTAGCGGATTATCCTTTTAGGAGAAAAAATTTGATTTCTTATTTTGAGAAAACTTGATCTCGGTTTTTTTTTGAAAGACACACTTTTGCTTTGGGTGAGAGACTCGCACACATTTTTTTTGGACAAGGTAATAATGACAATAATAATCTTATTAAGAAAACTGTCAATGGATCCAAAATGGTCACCGCATGGCATCAACCGGGGAGTCAAGACTTTAACTAAACCTAACAGACATCTTAACCGACTTTTCCTAAAGACTTATCACACATCCTAACAATGGACTCTAACTTTTCCTAAGGGGAGGTTGGTGAAAAGGGTTTTGAGATTTCATCCTCTGTCTCGGCAACCACAACACCATCAATTTCACAAACCGGGGCGTTCAAGCTTTCCTTGCGCGATCAACTCCCGGATGACGCGTTTTAAAGCGATGCAATCGTCGGTATCGTGCCCATGGTAGTTGAGAAAGGCACACCATTCAGTTGTGTCGAGACGCCCCTTGGGGTTTGTGGGTTGGTAATTGACAAGAGGCTTCGCAAGGCCTTGCCTAACCAATTCCTCAAATACCTTGCTTATGGGAATTCCGAAATCCTCGTACCTTGTGAAACGGGGTCTGGCTTGGCATTTGGCTTTTCTTTCATCATTGACTGAAGTGTGCTGGGGACAACAATCCCTATCTCTCAATGCAAAGGGGTTCTCATTGAGTGTCCTTTTAAACTTAGCTTCCATTTGCTTTCTCTTCCCTAATGGATGGTTGAGAGGATTTTACGGAGGCGCGGGGGGGTAGGCATACCCGTACCCTTGGTTGCTCGCAGGGGTATGTATCGGAGGCATGTAAGGAGCTTGTGGTCCAAAGGGTCTTGGATTGTAGGGATGATACGGGTCACCATGGAATCTTATCGGGAAATCCAGTGGGAATCGGTTAGTGATGCGTGGTCGGGTATCCACATATGGTCTAAACAGTGACTGAGCCCCGGTGCCTTGGTTGATGGCATTAAACCGAGAAAGGGTATGGTATTGTGAGTATGATGCTTGAGGCGTAACTAGTGTGAACGGCGGTTTGCAGGCCTTTTGAGTGGATCGTTGGGGTTTTATAGGAAGTGTCTCATGGGAGATATTGGATTTGGGATGAGGCGGGGTGAGGAAGATTTGAGTGAGAGGCTTGTGGATGACGGCGTGTTGGGGCGAAGAAATGGAGGTCTCGGTATTTTGGTGAGATGGAGGGGACATTCTTTGGTTACAATCCGGAGGTCGGGTAGCTTCCACCCTTTCATTATGGTTGGTGTAGACACCCCGCTTTGGACCTCTCACCCCGATTGCATACATAGTATTTTTATTTTACTTATTTTTGTTAATTTCTGTCACTTCCGTTAAGTTCCTAACTGATTCCGTTAGTTTTGGACTAAACTGCGTAACATAATTAACTTTTGAGTCTTTTCTGTCATTCTGTCATTTTTAGACTCGCGCGCCTCCGGCACTCCTTGTGGGCTGCGCGCGCGTCTCGCCCTAAAAGCGGGACTCGCGCGCTTCCCATTTTGGCAGTTACGGATTGCAGTATTTTTTCCCTCCTTTTCTTGATGACAAACACTCCTTTTTACATCCACATTCATCCCCCTTAGTTTTGTAATCTCCAATCTCAATATTCTAGCCATGTCTTTAAAACTAAATATTTCTTTTTATTATTATTTGATTTTATCTTTATTATTTAATTTCCTTTATTATCTTATGGGTTGAAAGACCATCTTTTCCTCTCTTTTCTACCTATTTAAACCTCTCATTTATACCTTAGAAAAGGACCAACTTCATCTTCTCTACAAAAAACTATACACAAGTTCTTGGACTCTCTTCTAGGACCTCAACTTTGATTCACAAACTACACTATACACAAACTCTCCCAACAAGAGTTCTTAACAACAAGACTCTACACAAATTGTTCTACAACAATTTCCCTACAACACCACCATTTTCAAGTCCAAGTTTGAAGTCCTCTTTCTTAAGGTACTTTATTCTTCTTCTCTTATTTTACATGTCTTTGTAATGTATGCAATCCCCATCAATTGGGACATGACCAAATGACCACTTTACTACATTAAAGTTGATTAAGGTTATCTCCCTACATTTTAATCTCTACTTTAATTTCCTATCCATTTCCTAATGTAATTGTTTAGTATAATTGTTACATGTAATCTTTAGCATAAATTAATAAATAAAACAATTCTCTTTTATTTCTCTTTTATTTTCCCCTTTCTTTTCACTTTAATTGTTAGCACTTTTTATTGAAGGACATTTAACATTAGAACACCAAAAGTACCAAGACCCGCGTAAGCGGGGCGGAGTGGGTGTTTAAGTACTTCTCACTCCGTCACCTAACCCCCGAACCCCTCATCTCAAGAATCTTTGGTTTCGTAATCAATAAAAAAGGCTATTTTCTTAGGTTTTCTCGCGTTCCTCTAAGAACGTGGGTGGCGACTCTTAAAAATCAATTAGACATCCTAGGTAATTCACCGCTCTAGCCAAGCCGTGGTTCCCCGGGGTATCTACAGTGGCGACTCCGCTGGGGACATAGAGGGTTAAACTTGCATTTTATGCTTTTGGTGTTCTTATATCTGTTTTCTGGCCATTCTGGTAAAAAAGGTAGGAAGCGCGCGCCTCCGGCCTTCTTGGCCTAAAGCGCGCGCGTCCGACCCTTATTACCAAAATCGCCCACCTTCCATCTTGTCCTTCAAATTTCATATTTATATGCTAACAAGTTTCTGCAGGGGAAAATTTACATAATTTGGGACCAGGGCAATCCCCTGAGTCCGCGGTTTCTTCTGACATTCTGAAAGGTACCCCAGATGCGCGCCTCCCACATTCATGGCGCAATGCGCGCGCTTCCCACGTAACTGCCCTGAGTCGTGCACTTCTGGGCCATTTTCCAGAACGGAACAGTGAACAGAATGGGCAGTTTTGACAGTGTGTGGGCACCGGGCCTGCATACACCCCCTTTTACTTTTGTTTATTCATTTTTATCGGTCACACGGGTTATTCGAAAGTTGTAAATTACGTGCTTATTTGTTTTTTTTTTATTTCCTTTGAAAAAAAATATTTTTGTCACGTGATGGACCTCACACTACGCGCACATATTTCCTATTAACTGCTCACTATCGAGTCGCACAAGTCCAACCCCAAACCCGTCGAGGCCCGTCCTAGGAAGTTTCAAGCTCCACTCGACCTTGACTCTTTCGAAGCGGTAAACCTCAGCCCGTGGCGTAGTTCACGACTACATGCCGGGGGTGACCTTTAAGCCTCTCTTTAGCCGAGCACAAACCACACAATTCTAGTTAGGGTCTAACACTCCGTGACTCAAGTCGGTTTTCATGTGCCGAGATTTCCCTAAACTAATGTCTTCAAATCATACATGCCACTCGTTGTTTTGGACGAAATAAAACTCCGTCCTCAAGTGGTTATTTTGGACGAAAATAAAAAAATCCGTCCCCGCATGTATGCTTTATGACATTAATTTAGTTTAATCCCGTCACATGTAGGTATCACAAGCGTGGTGGAATCCGATGAGTATATGGGACCGCGAGATGGTCTATATACTAGTGTGACGATTCCACTATTTCCTAGAAACCCCAAAAAGGACCACGTCCTTCCGACTTTTGTAAATTAATAAAAAAAAGAGTCATTTTTCTTATGTGGTTGAGTCTTTTTCCTTTGTTTGTGGGTTAATTATTTTACTCAAAATGTGTTTGTGGAGCCAACCTAAGATAAACCGTGTTCTCTCAATAGGTCAAATGGCTTCCAATGGCAACACCAACAAGGGTGAGAACATCTCTGTGTCCAACGAAAGGCTCTTCAACATAATAAGAGCCTTGGGGGAACAAATGGATAGACTTGTCGAGGATGCCCGCCGCAAGGATGATTTATGGCAAGCCCGTCTTGATCTCGAGAGGAAAATTCACAAGGAAGAAGTGTCCGAGCTTAAGGCCCGTTTGCAAGAGCTCACCGACAATAAGGCAAAGGCCAACAGTAAGGCATGCACAAGTAGCCCGCCTCTCAAAAGTCAAAAAGGTGCTGCCAACAATCGAGTTTTCACTCCTCTCCTAGGAATGACTCAAGTCGAAGCATTTGAAGCTTTGATAGTAAGTGGAAAAGTCAAGCCACTGGAAGGGTACAAGCAACCACAACCATTGCGTCCCAACCATGCCCACCACAAGTGGTGTGACTATCACCAATACAGCGGCCATCTCACCGAGTGATGCTTTGCTCTCCGAAACGTCATCCAAGATTTGATCGACAATGGGGAATTTACCGTGGGTGAAGAGCAAGAACTCATCAAAGAAGAGGCTTAGACTTGAAATGGGATTTAACAAGAGATCATGCCACTACAACGACAATGGGGACTACAACAAATCGTTCTTATCCTCATACACTCTTCCAAGTTGTTCAATTTAATTCTTGGCAAAATGATGAAAAGATGTCTAAACAAGTTTTAGAACGAAGGCCATCGCTTGAACGCCTAGGGGCTAAACATCGACGACGGCATCAACAACTAAGACATCAACAACGACGAAATCAAGGCAAAGAAAGGTGGAGCAACAATCATGAAGCAAAGTTTTCAAAAGGGGGTTAAAAAAAAAAGAGCTCGCTAGGTTGAATCCTCAAATCAACCTAGGCAAAAGTTCGAGCACAAAAAAAAAAAAAAAATCCCCCTACATTCAAAGAAGTTCACAACAACAACATCATTCCAGCAAACGAAGGACGAAGCAACATCGACAACAATCACGACGAAGCAACAATTCATCACGGCGAATGGAGAAACCACAAGAACTACGGTGACCTGAGCCTCTACACTGGAGGAACGTAGGCAACCTTCGGGTCCGGTCTCATGCAAGAAAGAAAATATGTTTAGCCCTAGCACGTTATGGTGATCGGCTTTCATCTCGAACTTGTCAAGACATCTTTGTACGATTCATTTGCCAATGAATTAATCACCTCAAGATTGAACAACTTTCCTAGATTTGGAATCGCTATCAGTTCCTTGTCGAGTCTAGGAGTTTCTCTTCTTTCTGCGATACTCCTAGTTTCTTGCAATCAAACTGGGGCTTTCTTTCTCTTCTCTCTTAATGACTTACTTGCCTTCGTGAGTCATTCAAAAAATATACATACATGAAGTCAATACTAGGGACACTTCCCTAGTCGAGTCAATGTCACTCATATTTAGTGACAATAGGTCTTCACCGCAAAATCACATGTCTTGTCTCCTCAGCCAGAGTCAATGCACACTTCCTCATTAATTGAGTCAAAAAAAAAAAAAAAAGAGAGAAGACGCAAAAGAGATGCCCGCTAGATTGAAAACCCGAAAGGGCGGTCTAGGCAAAAAACAGGGTGCGTCATAAAAAAAATGAGAGAATGAGAGAGAGAAGGGAAAGAGAAATGGAGATCTCCGGCCTCTAAGGAAGACAACTGCACAAGCTCTACATTGGATCTCCTCAACAAATCAATTCCCCACCGAGTCAACTTTGGGATCGCAAAAGGCTCGACAAGATATGGCACCATCAAAGGTTGTCTTGGGTTATCGGCATCATTCTCCAGCAGTGTGCATTTTTGGGTTCATGAAAAGAAGACCCGTGGTAACCAAGACCCATCCGAGAACGAGCCCATCATAAAAGGGCACGAGGTTGCACACATAATCCCTAGCTAGTCAATTGGCTTGGGCAGCAAATAGCAACAACATGTGTCTCAGTTTTCAAAGCTTCTTCAAGTATGTGCTTCTAAAGTACGCCGAAAGGCTCCCAAGAAATGGAGTAGCTCTTGCCATGTCCTCTCATGTTTGTTCCCTCGCTCGAGGATGAGTCACTCTTGCTTTGATCAACAAATGGTGAGGCCCTAGGGGCTATGTGACTCAATAACAAGGGCTTCTTTTACTTCATTTGACAATCAATAATCCCTAGGGGCTATGCTCGAGAAAGATGTGTGAGACTATCCTCAAAGTCTCTCAAAAGGGATGTCAAAGAGCCCTCTTGTCATGTGTGCCCGTGCTCGTTCCCCCAATCAAGGATGGACCTTTCTCTCAATCAATGATGGAACTCTAGGGGCTACGGTCAAGTCTTAAAGGCTCCCTCGGCAAGAAGCAATTCACTTCAATATCCCCAGCAACATTTGAAGCTTTATACCGAAAGGTCTCAAGGGGCTTCGCAATCTACAATCTTTTGGGCTACGGCATTACAGTGATACAAGCAAAGGGCAATATAGGGGCTTCGCAATTAACAGTCTTTTGGGCAACAATACTCGAATAACGCAATATGGGAGTAGTCTTATGGCTCCATGAAAGGGATCAAACTTCAATGGTCCCTCAACACTTCCAGTCAAAAGGCCTCTTGGTTTTAAATGAAGGCTCCGATGATATGAATGAATTTGATGATTCTTGTTAGAACTCACAGCGAGATTCTGAAGGAAGTCTTAGAGATAAGGAAAAAGATTCAATATGCTAGACTCACCCGGCTGAGTTATAGCGGGCAATGCCAATATGTTAACTCTATAAGCAGAGTTACGGCCAATCCCAATGTTTCTGCAATACAGCACCCCCTTCTCCAAGATCAAAAGCACAAGCTGCATCCGAAGATCCGCCGTCGGTTCAACTCAAGAAGACCGTTCCTGAAGACCTTATCATCTGCAACAACATCACCATCTCCCACGAGACGTCTCCTGAAGACCGTACTACATTTTCAACATGGACCTTCCGCCATTTGGGTATCAACCACAAAAAAGGGCCATCCATCTCCAAACAAGAGAGAGAAGGAGATCGCCTTCAAGAGTTCTTCCCAATAGCGCCATCCGCTCCCAACATAATGCTAAGCCGATTCCAAGAAAATTTGAGGCTTCACACCGAAAGTTCTTCACATCCCGCCATCTACAAGCTCATAAACAACAAGCCCATGACATTTGGGGCTTAGCAATCTCTCAAAGCTTGGTATCAATGATCTTCTCTTGGGGCACGTCGACAACAAAAGACAGTTTATTTGAATGGGCTAAGAGTTGATTCATCTTGGGGCTTCATAACCCACTCAAAGTTCAGCATTCGAGGGGCTTTACAGTCAGCAACCTCTTGGCATCTCGGCATCAATAGTCCTTTTGAAGCCCCATAAACGAAAAATCTCTTGGGGCTAGACATCAATTTTCGTTGGACACCGCGGCAACAACGACAGAATTCAAGCAAGGCAATCCGGACTTCGATTGAACATGACTTGATCTTGGGTTGGCTTTACAAACACACAATGGTTAAAATGGTTCACCCACGAACTAAAAAAAATCTTTTTCTCACCTGTGTTCATATTCTTTCCCTTCTAATCTAAAAAAAAAAAAAAAAAAAAAGATTTTTCTTTTCCTTTTTCTCCTTCTATGTGCAAAAGTATGTGCTTTACTTTGCTTTGCTCCTAGCTTCTCCTCCAGCATTCTCCATCATCCTTGAACTACGCTGGTCTGATTCCTTTCAAGGGATAGGTAGGCAGCCTTTTGGCACGACCAACCCACCATCCAGAATACCACCTCGCCGACACTCCTTCAAAGGCAAGAACAATTCATCACCATCAACATCATCATTCTCCATCCAAAGCATGGACATTCTTCATCAAAAGCATCAGCATCCTTCGCCAATCTATCCCCAATCAAGCGGCAATGGTAAGTGAAGGTATGAACATCATTCATCTCAAGCAATCTCTGCTTTCAAAAATCACTTCACACACAATCACTTTACTTCTCTCTCATATAAAGTGCTTTCAAAAATCACATTGCACCACGAGCACAATATCTCTCTTCATTTCACACTTCATGCATTCTCTTGCACAAACACATATACCTGCCAAGCACACACATAACAGGTACCACCATGAAGTCAACAGCATCCGCTACTCAAGGCACTTCATCCCCAGCAGAAAATGGTCCACAGTCAACCATGCCCGCATCCCCACGATAAAGTCAACAGCAACTGCAGCTCTAGACAGCAATTTGGTCCACGGTGATCCCGCAATTAGCAAACGGATCCCACCATCAGCAAACGGATCCCGCAATCAGCAAACGGATCCCGCACCAGCAAACGGATCCCACATCAGCAAACGGATCCTGCTTCAGCAAATGGATCCCACTTCAGAAAACGGATCCCGCATCAGCAAACAGATCCCGCTTCAGCAAACGGATCCCGCATTCAGCAAACGGATCCCGCCATCAGCAAACGGATCCCGCCTCTAGCAAACGGATCTCGCATCAGCAAACAGATCCCGCTCCAGCAAACGGATCCCGCATCAGCAAACGGGTCCCGCATCAGCAAACGGATCCCGCCTTAGCAAACAGATCCCGCATCAGCAAACGGATCCCGCCATAGCAAACGGATCCCGCCTTAGCAAACGGATCCCGCCTCCAGCAAACGGATCCCGCACCAGCAAACGGATCCCGCACCGGCAAACGGATCCCGCCTTCAGCAAACGGATCCCGCACCAGCAAACGGGTCCCACCTTAGCAAACGGATATCGCCTTAGCAAACGGATCCCGCCTTCAGTAAATGGATCCCGCAACAGCAAACGGATCCTGCATCAGCAAACGGATCCCGCTTCAGCAAACGGATCCCGCTTCAGCAAACGGATCCCGCTTCAGCAAAACGGATCCCGCCATATCCTTTCTATATCAATTAAGCCGCTCACACAGGGAGCGCACTCCTATCCTTTGTAATTTCAAGTTCCTACTTTATCGAGTCTTTGTTTTCTCATGTCGATGTCCTCGGCGGTTGTCTTTCTTTCGTCGACGCGTTTTGCTTTGCAATCCACATCGCTGAGGGGCTCTGTAGACACCTCGCTTTGGACCTCTCACCCCGATTGCATACATAGTATTTTTATTTTACTTATTTTTGTTAATTTCTGTCACTTCCGTTAAGTTCCTAACTGATTCCGTTAGTTTTGGACTAAACTGCGTAACAGAATTAACTTTTGAGTCTTTTCTGTCATTCTGTCATTTTTAGACTCGCGCGCCTCCGGCACTCCTTGTGGGCTGTGCGCGCGTCTCGCCCTAAAAGCGGGACTCGCGCGCTTCCCATTTTGGCAGTTACGGATTGCAGTATTTTTTCCCTCCTTTTCTTGATCACAAACACTCCTTTTTACATCCACATTCATCCCCCTTAGTTTTGTAACCTCCAATCTTTTGTAACCTCCCATCCCAATATTCTAGCCATGTCTTTAAAACTAAATATTTCTTTTTATTATTATTTGATTTTATCTTTATTATTTAATTTCCTTTATTTTCTTATGGGTTGAAAGACCATCTTTTCCTCTCTTTTCTACCTATTTAAACCTCTCATTTCTACCTTAGAAAATGACCAACTTCATCTTCTCTATAAAAAACTATACACAAGTTCTTGGACTCTCTTTTAGGACCTCAACTTTGATTCACAAACTACACTATACACAAACTCTCCCAACAAGAGTTCTTAACAACAAGACTCTACACAAATTGTTCTACAACAATTTCCCTACAACACCACCATTTTCAAGTCCAAGTTTGAAGTCCTCTTTCTTAAGGTACTTTATTCTTCTTCTCTTATTTTACATGTCTTAGTAATGTATGCAATCCCCATCAATTGGGACATGACCAAATGACCACTTTACTACATTAAAGTTGGTTAAGGTTATCTCCCTACATTTTAATCTCTACTTTAATTTCCTATCCATTTCTTAATGTAATTGTTTAGTATAATTGGTACATGTAATCTTTAGCATAAATTAATAAATAAAACAATTCTCTTTTATTTCTCTTTTATTTTCCCCTTTCTTTTCACTTTAATTGTTAGCAAGACCCGCGTAAGCGGGGCGGAGTGGGTGTTTAAGTACTTCCCACTCCGTCACCTAACCCCCGAACCCCTCATCTCAAGAATCTTTGGTTTCGTAATCAATAAAAAAGGCTATTTTCTTAGGTTTTTTCTCGTTCCTCTAAAAACGTGGGTGGCGACTCTTAAAATAAATTAGACATCCTAGGTAATTCACCGCTCTAGCCAAGCCGTGGTTCCCCGCGGTATCTACAGTGGGTCACTTTGGTGAAGGGCCCATCAGTTGTGACATCTCTTTGTCTCATCGAACGGGTTCTGTGTTTCTTTACGACTCTTCGTGATGACTTCCTCCATAGCCTCGGAGTCTTCTAGAGCTTGGAGCAGCTCTCCTTTCGTCAGGCTATCCAAGTTGTCTGCAACGTCGTTTCCCAAACTACCATCCATTGAAGCGGTCTTTCCGAGGTACTGGGTTAGAGAAGTTGCGGTGACCGAGGAACTCTCTGATTCCACACGCACTAGGCGGCGGCATGATTCTCTCTTCCACTTCATCTGAGCATACTGGGAAGAAAAGAGGTAGTTTAGACTCCGGTAAAATTTGGATGAGTGCTTGGGCTAAAGATGCATGTGCTTCCCTTTCAGGATATTTGATCGGGCTGAAGTTGCCTATGTTCCCCTCACTACGAGGGAGGGGGTCCCACATGATGAGAGGCTCAGGTCATTGTAGTTCGAGTGGGTTTAGAATCTTAAGAGGGAAAGACGAACATGACGGACTTCTTGGAAGATAACGAGGATCCACCCAAGGACTTGACCGACTTCCTAGGGGACAACGCTTAGGGTCTTGATGGGAATCTTAACGGGGACCTATCCAAAGATTGACGGGGGTTACCTGAGGTCTTGGAGGATAACATGGATCCGTCCAAAGACTTAACGGGATGACGCTTATTAGCGAGAGAATGCAATGTGTCAAAGACAAGAAGCAAAGACGGAGCGAATTCATGCAACGCGCAATTAATTAGTAGTTCAGGTTTACTTAAAACGCATTTTTATTCCTAAATGGTTGGAAAAGATTTCTCTTCTTTTTTGCAACTATTCTAAATCCTGGATCAGTGGAGGCCATCACTACGCCTATAGACTCCTCGTTTTTCACCTGTATTGCACGCTCCCAAGGATGGACTGTCCCGGGCGAAGGTCTTATAGGGATTTATCCCAAGGCTTCATCGACATTTCCAACATGACCTCATTTTGAATGAGGCCACTCGATCCTCGACCATGGGCTTAAGGATGAATCAAATGGATCGAACACTAGGGCTTAACGACACGGTGTCACCCTATCCTTAACACATAAACTCCGTTAATTGTGGTCGTCATTAACACTCGAGTTAATGGCGGGTTAGGCTACGCTTGAATTACATCAAGGAGTCATAACCCGGGCATTAACTTGGCCACAATTGACTTTGGACACGTGCTTAAAGACAATGGCAACGTGAACTAGACCAAAAACCAACCAAAGTCACGGTATTTACATGTGTGGTTGACTCGGCTCGGAAGGGGAGGTGAAATGGACCCGTGCGCGCTCGAAGGGAACAAGAGAGCCAATCGAGTTGCATCTGGCATCCATCCCGGGTTTAAAGGGTATTTGGAACGTGCAAGGTCTAGTGCGCGTTGTGTGAAGTCATTCTATATTCCCTTTTGAGTCAAAAATAGAAATTTTCAATCCGTTTTTCAATATTATGAACAAGACATGAGCAAGATATGAACAAATATGGACAAGCATGGAATAAGCAATTTATACAAGCAATCAATCAAAGAATATGAACAAGTGAGGACCAAAACTTTGTACATGTAACAATTGTGCACAACCAAGAATTTTTGAAAACCAAACATTTTTATAAGAGGAGCAATTCATTTGAAAGCCATTTGTACAAATCAAGTTGTGCACAACAAAAAGAGGGTTTGAAAACAAAGAAATTTTTCAAGAAGGGTTATGCACAATGAGGCTTTGAAAACCTATTTTATTTTCTCAAAAGATTGTGCATAACCAAGCTTTAAGAACCAAGTTTTGGCCAAAGAAAAGGAGGTAATGTGCACAAATAAGACTGTAAATTTGGAACCTGGACAAGCAGAAGAAAGGGGGTGTTCAGAGTGTTGCTTCCTGCACAAAATGGTTAAATTGCAACATTCTGACCCCATACCCAAAGTAGCCGTACGGCTAAGACAAGAGGGTTGAGAGTTTTTCCAGTTTTTCCAACTTCTGATCACCAAGCCCCAGTTTATTGCATTTCCAGAACAGATCCACCCAAAAAAGTTCAAACAGAAACATGAAACACACAAAAGCATGCACAAGGTCAACTAACGGGGACGGGAGTTTCACCCACACAAGAATGCCCCCGGATCTTCTAGAAAGAAGTCCGGAAATAAACTTTTTCCCAGCGGAGTCGCCACTGTAAGGATCCCCGCCCCGCGACAATGTCAACACGTGTCCAAATCCGGGATGGTTCCAAACACAATGGCACAATTTAACGGAGTCGCCACACTTTGTTAATTTTAAACCCAACAAAATGAAAAAGGTTAGAGATAAAAGGTTCGGAGGTCAGGTTACGGCTTGGGAAGAGTTTTACGTCACCCGAGCCGCCTCGGTCAAAACCGAGTCTCCCTTGTTAATTAACAAAAGTGCATGCGTGTGTGTGTGTTTTAACGGAAAATCTCTGTTTTTGACTGTTTATCAATTTTAACTGAAAAATAAGGTTTTATTTGCACAAGAAACAATAGAACAAGGGGCAAAAAGGTCATTTTCCTTCTGACCCAAACCATCCGTACGGATGGGATGATCTTCCTTGGGATTTTTACAGTTTGTTCAGAAACAGTCCAGTTCCAGGCAGAAACAGAGCATTCTGCTGAAACTGGACTTAAACAGTTCTGATTCCAGTTTTATTTCAACATAACAAACTTAAAAAAAATCATTCCTATGCCTAATGATCACCAATTGAACCCCAAAATGAGTATTTAGGTGTGATCAAAGCAATCATTGGAGAAAATCACACAAAGGTAATGAACATGACCAAATGAGACAAAATGACCATTTGATGATTAAAGATGGAAACTTTATCATCAAGATGACATTTTTATACATTATTAACCTCTTAGGGACCAAATTATTGCATAAAGATTCAATCTTTATGACCCAAAATGGGATTTCAAAGCTAAATCAAAAGGGTGAGATGATAAACACTAAGGTTTTATCATCCCACATGATTATCATTGCCAAATCAAAAAAAAATCAACATAAAGATTTGGACTTTCACCACAAGAGTGGATCCTTAAGCCAAATATAACCTTGGGACAACATTATTTGACATAAAGATTTGATCTTTATGACCCCAAAGGGGATTTTGAAGCTAGATCAATGTTTGGATGATAAAGATTGAAACTTTATCATCCAAATGACCATCCTTGCTACCAATGAACAACATAATCAACCAAAACATGTGCCTTTTTCATTAAAATAGATCATTAATTTGTTATAAGTAAGAAATTCAACAAACCATGATCATCCTTAGGTTAGAACCACTTTCACACAAAGTGTGAAGGGCACCTTGAATCATCCATGGTTTGGACCATAATGTATAACAATATATATATATATATATATATATATATATATATATATATAGTGATTGAAGGACAAGACTTGCAATAAGGTTAAGATTAAAGTGCTTGAAGGACAAGACTTGCAATAAGATTAAGATTAAAGTGCTTGAAGGACAGGACTTGCAATGAAATTAAGTTGCTTGAATGGACAAGACTTGCAAGAATTAAGAGATGAACAACAATAATATGAACAAACAAAAGAGATAAGATGAAGAGAAGGATGGGGGAGAAGGTGGCTTCACCTATGTTTAGTTAGGCCAATCTTCCTTTCTCTTTCACTCTCAAAACACTCTCTGGAGCAATTTTAGCAGATTAACACTAACAATAATCGTTTCTCCCCCCTCTGGAATGATCAGCAAGGGCTTCAATTTATAGGCCCTGTGACCTCCCAAAGTAGCCGTACGGTTAAGGATGGTGCCTTCTGGATTTTTCCAATTTTTAATTCCAGAAAGGTCCGTGTGTTCCAAATTTATCCTAGTGAGGTCCTGGCCTATCAGTTTGTCCCTGAATGGTGCCAAGAATTCCTCTAATTTGGTCATTTCAGATTGGGGTACTTACACTCTCTCAAGAGAGATATCTACTTGGCCACTCGATGAGTGAGATTGATGATAGTATATGGCCATACCCAAATAAATTGATGTGTTCAATGCCATTTGCTCATATCAATCTACTTGGGATCGAGAAAGCATTGGACAACATAAGTTGACGTGGACCATGACTTATGTCCAATATGATATCGTGTGACAAAGGGATTCTGATATGTTCTATAAGGTAACTTTAGACTTTCAAAGTTATACTAATTGAGTAGTCATAATGGCTTGCTAGAGCCCGCTTATGACTTACGGGTTCTGAATGGTTTGGACTCGTTGACAACTTAGTATAATTCTATTGAGTGACACACGCATAACGGATCGAATAAGGCACGGAAAACGAGGGAAAAACTGGATCCTACTGGAGGATCCATACGGATGGTTTGGGAGCCACCAAACTCATCCGTACCGATAGTTTTTCCGGCAGAACAGTTTGTTCAGATTTCTTTTGTGACAAGGAATCCTGATCTCCAACGGAATTAGGTCAAACCCTCATATTAATATATACAGCCGGGTTTGACAGCCTCTAATGGTGATTTGAGAAATCACAACACATTGTTTTAGAAACAATAAAATATAGGGAGGCAAGATTATTTATTTTGAGATTGAGAATCATCAAAATACAATAATCAATGGAGCAAAATAATTGCTATGAAGAAATTGTTTCTTCACCAAGCCTTGGATCTAGAAATCAATAAAGAAGGTGTTCTTGAGTCCGTTCGACGTGTGGATACCGGTAGAGGGTGTTCGCTTTTCAACAACTAAAGTCCGTGTTCATGGATTCGATCTTCATGGGTATGTTTCTTTCATCTTGTATTTAATTTAATAAACATGCACGGATCTAGGCTTTTGGGTTTTTTCATGTGATGTCTTCCGCTGCACAAGATTGCACGAAACCCAACACAGTTAAGCCCCGAAACTGATGAAATCAATCAGAAAATTAACGAATATCACGAAAGTCAACAAAAACAAAGTAAATGAAGACTCAAGGTTGACTTTGCTACTTAGTCAAGTCCAAGATAACAGAGACAATCGGGAATTTAATGAAAAGTAACAAAAGCTAACAAAAATTAACAAAAGTTAAGAGAAAAGAGGAAAACAAAGACTGTGTATGCGATCGGGACATGAGAGGTCCAAGGCAGGGTGTCTACAGTGAGGCACATTTAGTACTTGTTCAAGAACTACACCAAAAGGAAATACCACTCTGCCTTGTTTGATAGTAGATGGGTGGGTGCCATTAGGAAACCCCATGGGGGATGGTGAAATATCAACAATATTTATAAGAGACTTGAGATTCCCAGTCATATTCATATGATGAGAGGCACTGCTATCAAGCATCAGCCACATATTGAAAAAACTATTATTTTTATTCTTACCAGACAGCTTGTTAGTGCTAGGAGATGCTTCAAGAAACGTCTGGAGGCGTTGTACCATATTCAGAGATAGACCAGAGATGATAGGTAGCCTATTACCATCCGATGTTGATGCTAATTCAGGTGCATCAGGATGCATATTGACTGTGGCGGCATTAGCTGATGCTCCAATAGGCTGTTGAGCTTACTGCACGCGATCTCCACGACCTTAGCCCCTTCCACGACCACGTTAACGCCCAGATCCTTGAGGAAACCCAATTCGATCATAGCATCTCTCGAACACATGACCAAGCTTTCCATAATATGTGCAAGAAGGCCGAACAGCCATGAACTTGAGAGTTTGGACCCCCAATAGTTTCACGACCAGCTTGAACGCCAAAGCCTAATGCCTCACGAACTGCTTCTTGAGATCAAACAATATGGCGTATCGATCTTCACGACTCACCATAGCAAACACTTTCTTCAAAGTTGGAACAGGATCCATCAAATAAATATGCGAGCGAATATGATGATATATTGTATCTTCTAATCCTTGCAATTGATGAACCCGCTCTTCTTCACGCTGATTTGTTAACTTCTGAGAAGACCCACACGTACATTCACATGTACAATGGGGAAGTGGCACCAAAATATTCAGTTCCTCCCACAAACCTTCAATTTTGTATAATAATAAGCAACAATAGACATACCTTGCTACTTAGTAGATGCAAGGTTAGTGTGTATTTGATGAATACGAGGGGCATTTCCAATGAAAAAACGTTCAAACAAATTTTCCCACAATTCTTTGGTAGACTCACATTAAGAGACACTAGCGTGAATAAAATTGTCTAAATTATTAATAAGCGAAGATTTTACCAATAAAGTACATGTTTTTCAAGCAATGATTTTATATGCTTTAGTTGAATTAGGTTTACAGTGAGTACCATCAATAAACCCAATTTTACTTTTGGCTTGAAGAACATCTTTCACAGCATTAGACCAAATATCATAATTACCACCATTAAGGAGATAAGTACTAATTTTCACACCTGGTTGTTTGGAAGGATGAATATGATAAATTGATAACGGATCATTGATCAATGAACTTTCTTTCCGTCAGACTTGATTGCTATTGGAGCTTGAAAGCAACCTGAGTGCGGAAAGACGCCGAATCAACGAGAGGACATGAACTGGGCTAAATGTTTCTTCAGGGAACAAGAAAAAATATTGAGACTGCTGACTAGCGGAAAGGTGTTTAGGATTTCTTTAGCCATGTGAAACCACTATCGAATTCATGGTTTACATTCCAATACTCAGCAAATATATACAAAGTCCTAACAATTGACCTACTATATTTTAGTAATGTTACAACCAAATATATATACACATGCCTATTTTAATATATCTATAATATTCTGACACAGATCATGCAAATATGAGATACTCCTTCCGTCCCACCTCACTTGACACCCAAGGGGTAGGCACAATAACTAAGGAAAAATAATAAAATAAGAAAAATGTGTGGTAGAAAATGAAGAGAGATATTGAGTGGGGTAAATAGTAGTTTTGATTGAATAACCTGAGTGATGGGAAATTAAAAGAGAGAATGAGTGGTGGGGTAGAGTGAAATTATAAAAAGTAGACTATTTTGGGAAGTGTCAAGTGAGCTGGGACAGACCAAAATAGAAATTAGTGTCAAACGACATGGGACGGAGGGAGTATTTGCTAACAGGATACTTAAAATATTGCCCATAGCTACCAAACATTGCCTTAGTAAATTTTGGGTACGCTGGGGTTAGGATCAGTTGGTATGCAAGTTGAGAACTTAGTACGCTTTTTATTGGAAACACATCACTAAGTTTAATACACACATACACAAACACACACACGCACACACACACACATACACAAACACACATATACTCCCTCCGTCCCACCTCACTTGAGACCTAAGAGGTGGGCACAATAACTAGGGAAAAAGAATAAACTAAGAAAAATGTGTGGTAGAAAATGAAGAGAGAGAATGAGTGGGGTAAATAGTAGTGTTAGTTAAATAATTTGAGTGGTAAATGAAGAGAGAATGAGTGTTAGGGTAGATTCAATATAAAATTCTTAAAAGTTGGCTATTTTGGGGAGGTCTCAAGTGAGCTGAGACGGACCAAAATAGAAATAATTCTCAAGTGAGCTGGGACGGAGGAAGTATATATATATATATATATATATATACTTCCTCCGTCCCACCCGAATTAGGATTTTTGGGTTAGGCACGGGGATTATGGAAAAGTGTTAGTGGAGTAGGTGATGTGAGTATGAAAAGTGAAGTAGGAGAGAGAAAGTAAGGTAGCGAATAATAAGTGGAAAGCTGTTGTGAGTGTGAATGTGGGTCCCATCAAATAAAACACTTCCATTTGTGGGTTGTCCTAATTTGAATGAGACACCAAAAATGGAAAATTTTCCTAATTCGTGGGACGGTGTTAAGGAGATAAAACACTGTAAATGTAAAGGGAGATAACGTTAAAAGATTGTAAGGGTAGAAACGATTTTACTTGTCCCAACTCCCACGATAACTCTAAGTTCTCGACCTCTTCTTAGCGACAACTCAAAGGTGTTCATCTCTTTGTCCATCATGAAAAGCAAGCCAAGTTCAGTTTCTATATTGCTGACCCACAATCCAGGACACGCGTTCCAGGACGTGATGAGGGGGGGGGGGGGGGCGGTGGGGCAGGCCCAGCCCTGACCAGGAGAAAAGTGTGCAACTACTCAGGCCCCCCAAATTCATAGGACCAATTTTCAGATATTCTATAATAATATTTTTCATTTGATTTCAACCCATTTAAGAAAAAAATCAGCCCACATATACAAGTCTTAGGAGGCCCATTTTTAAATACCATGTACCCATTACTCCGTACTTACTTGATGATCTCATCCCAAATTATGATCCAAACGAAAGTTCCTTGTCCGCTTATACAAATCAATGCCCCCAGCAACTTTGGGAGGGTTGGGTATAAGGAATTTAGGCTTAGTCAATACTGCATTCCATCTAAAATTGTTGTGGAGATTACTCAAGGATCCAAAGTCTTTATGGGCGGAGGTATTGAGTGCTAAATATTATAAAACACTAATTTTTACAAGCTACGAGTTCTAAAACTGGATCCTGGGCTTGGAATCAATTAATTAAAAATCTCTCTTTGTTTAAATTAGGTATTGTGCATATAATAGGGAATGGAAAGAACACACTTTTTTGGAAGGATAAATGGTGTATGAATAATTCTTTGGAACTATACCTCATTAGAACAACACCTCAAAGCTTGTATCTCATTCGGTTAATCGTTATCGAAGTGATTTTGGCATTTGAACAAATTAGGAAATTTTCTTGAGCCTCAGATTTTAAAAATAATTCAAGCTTACCCCAAGCCTGTTTATGACATTCAGGATTCTTTAGCTTGGGGGCCTACGAGGGTGATTTTTTCTCCATTAAGAATACGTATAATTGGCTTGTTAGGTTAAATATGACTATTATCCATCAGCCTTTTATTCCTTGGCAAAAATTGTGGTAACTTCCTTGTAGGAGTAGGTTGAAACTTTTTGTTTGGCAAGCAAGTCACGATGCTCTTCCTACTAGTGAAAAATTATATAGGAAGCACATAATCGATTCTCCGGTATGCCAATTATGTAAACAGAATGAAGAAACTTTTCAACATCTAGTTAATAACTACGTACGTTGCTTTTGATGAAATTTGATGGTATGGTTTTTTACCCCATTATTGTTTCCAAATTTGTTTATACATATTTTACGTTCATCTTCAAATGGGAAAAAAACATATACAAAATAATTTATTCGCTACATGCATATTGGATTCTTTGGCAAATGAGGAATAAAGTTCTTTTTAAATCCGAGCATATCAACATGTTTGAGTTTCGTAAAGTTCTATATCAATATAATGCTGAGTATGCTCTTTCTTTTCCATTGCAACGGAATGTTCATATTCCAAAAAACATATTCCATTACGATGGTTCCCTTCTCAATTTACGGAATTAAAGATTAATGTTAATGGGGCATCCTGTGGCAACCTAGGAAATGGAGGGTTGGAGGCATTATAAGGAATAATTTAGGACAATGTTTGGGAGGGTTTAGTAAGTCAATTGGATATACAACAAACATTGTGGCTGAAGCTTTAGTATAGACACCCCGATCTCGCACCCCCTGACAAACCTTTTTGACCGGTCTAAACCCTAGAATTGACCTAGAACCCTCAATTTGGCTACACGAGAGTGCCGTGATCCTTATCAGTGTATCAGATGGATTAACGGACTTCAAATTCATGATCAGAATGAAAAAACGAAAACAGACATGTACTTCAATTTTTGAGGTGCGGGGCCCGCACCCCTAGAAACTTCTCGTTACCGTCCATTCTATGCATTTAAAAATATATAATTGTTATAATTTACTTATAAACATATTTTCAGATAGACGGACATGACCACAAAATCATTTCAAGCAACTTTCATGTTGGGCCCGCGGACAACCGGGACACCGGAGTGCGCGCACACGAACAAAACATCGACTGTTGCAGAACCAATAACGGAAGCATTATTTGTAGTCATTCATGTCAAAAGGAGTCCAACCATGGGATTAATGGTGCCAACCACCATCCAGCAAGTGGCTGCAAGTGGCTGGCCAAGTGGATAAAGGATTGATCAATCGAAGCTCGACACGTGGCAAAATTGGATTGCTCCAGGATATCCCCTCATCACCGTACAGCATCCTAGGAGGAGTACGTCTCCATAGGAGCCGTACGACACTCCTTGCTGTTGGGTTTCATGCAATCATGCGCAGCGGAAGACATTACATGAAGAAACCCAAAACCTAGATCCGTTATGTTCAATAATTCATAATATGTGAGATTAAAGAAACTAACCCTTGTAGATCGAAATATGAAACCTTGGATTTAGATGCTAAGACGAGTACCCTCTACCAGTGATCCACACGTCGAACGGATTCAAGAACTCTTCTTGACTTGACTTGACTGCTAGGTCCTTCGGATTGAAAAACTTGATGAAGAACGATCCAATCCATGAAGTTAGCACCATTCTCTTGAAGTTTTTCCTTCTCGAGGATAGATCGCAATGATAGAGTTTGTGTGTTTTGTGCCATTATCTACAATTATGCAAACATGTAACCATACATAAGTACCAACTTGATTAAAGATATTATTAATTAGTATTTCAAAAATACTCTCACTAAATTATATAACCTTCATATACATCTAACGTATAATATAATTTTGGTGGGCTAAGATCCAACTTTAATTTAATTTCAAGTCCGCTTTGGCGGTACCGCTAAAAATTAAATTAATTAGGTACATAACTCCTTATCAATCATGTCATAAATGATTCTTAGGTCCTTTATGAGATTGTTTTAGACATCTTATGTCAAACATGTTTTAATCTCATCTGTGCCTTAGGCCCAAAACTCTTTTGATAGCCTAATTAAGTTAAACCATTTTAAACGTATAGGAACCACTCTTTCACTCATCTTGTTCGTACAAGGATAGAATTAATGCACCTACGCTTTGGCGTAACCCACATAAAACTACCTTTGTAATCCCAAGTGTTTTAATCATGGATCGGCACGTGACTCAAATTTTCAAGAAGGTTCATAACATATAAAAGTTAATCAATTAACCGAATTAATTTTATGTGACTTAGTTCCACTAGTTATGGGATTTAATTCCCAAAATTGAATCAGCAGAGCATCTTGAAATTGAGAGCCCAAAACGTATGGCCGAGACAAAGCCAAAAAGTAACCACAATTCCGTACTAAGATCAAGAAACCAAGTAATTATTCCACACGGCCGATACTAAGACAAAAGGCAACCACAATTCCTGTAGAAAAGTAACATGTTTCAAGATACTTTATAGTCTCATCAATCTCACAGATTACAGCAATTCTAAACTTTTTAGAATTCTGATTTCCGCGATTTCTCTGGATTTATTAATTGAAATATGTTTTAGGAAACACGGTTTCGAAAACCAGCCATCTGAAAGTTGTTTCAGTTTCCAAATTTGAATTCTGTAAACAATTTACAAAACAATCTGAACACCAGAAAATGAACTAGATTCTGGGAAATTTGGAGATTGACCGTATGGCGCCATAGCTGCCGTATGGCTCTGAAACAGCCGTATGGTTCCTTGGTCCAGATTCCCAGATTTCCAGTTTTTCAAAAATTTTCAAAATTCGATCAATCACAATATCGCGTTCATACATAATCAGATTAAAATAACACGAATTTATGGATTACGATTTTAACAAATATAATCTATATAATCAATAACTAATTTATTCCATATACAAATTAGATCTAGATCATCAATAAACATAATCCAATTATAATATGATAATCTAAACATGCGATCAAACATATGAATCCAATTAATAATATAATCATATAATCCCATCATATGTTGGTAGTGGTGCCCTAGGCACGTTTCGTGAACATTGTAATTGTTATCATTTATTTTATATCAATAAAGAGATGATTTGATTATTATTGTTGTTCATGTTTGCTTATAATAATATCCGTCCCTAGTACTTGTTAAGCACTAGAATAAAGGCTAAATGATCATGGGATGATCATGTTAGATTTATGGGTACTTGTTTGGAACAAGGTACTGGACATGACCCGCTGTATGAGATTTATGTCATGATCTATGTCGAACATATATCTCATATTAGTTATGTCATTCGAATCCTTAGACATGAAGTTATTATAGTCTTCCATCTGATGAGCATTATGTTTGACATATTCAAACGCTACCTTTAATCGGAAAGTTATAAAGGGTATGATTGGCATAATCGGATTCACGTAGGGAAGAATAATAAGCTAAATGGATTTGTCCCTCTTCGGAGAGATGTCAAGCTTGGGCCTCTCGTAGGAATGATGTTGATGAAATGTTCGGCTGGACTCAAATGAATTGATTGAATCAATGTCATTTGGACTATCAACATATTCGAAATCGAGAAAGTATTGAAAAAACAAGTTGACTATTTGACCATGACTTGTGTTCAATGACATCGTGGACAAAAGGATTGTGACATATTCTAAAGGAATGCGAACTTGTATCTAGTTGTACTATTTGGGTAGGTATGAAGGTTTGCTAGAACCTAATCATATCTTATGGTTTCATGTTTGAACCTATTGCCAACTTAGTATAATCCTAGAGGGTCACACACAATAGAACGAATCCTAAATAAGGGCTATATTGGAAATTTTGGAAAATTGGATTTTCTGGGCTCTTTGGGCGACCGCCCAAAAAGGGCTGGGCGACCGCACATGATGTTGGGCGACCGCACAGCCTTCCTTGGGCGGCCGTACAGTGCTGTCGGCTGAAACTTTCCTAATTCGATTAGGAGAAGCTTTTGACACAAGTTTCCTATTTGGAATAGGTCTTGCTTGTGTATAAAAAGGGGATTTCGGCCAGAACTTCTAGGATAGCTTTTTGTGAGTCTCAAAAGAGTTTGAGAGAGTTTATTTTGTTCCAAGACATCCTTTGATTGAAGAACAAAATAATACACAAATAAAAATTTCATATAGTCATATTAAATTGTGAAAGTGTGTTTCATAATTTTTGGTCTAGCAACCAAGATCAAGAAGCTCATTGATATTCGTTCGTGGTGTGGATACCGCTAGAGGGTGAAGCTCATCATCTTCAAAGTTCGTGTTCTTACTTGTGATCAAGTTTAAAATCTCCACCAAGATCAAAGCTAGAATTCAAAGTCATCAAGGGTTAGTTTTTCCTCTATTCATATTGTTGTATTTGATTTAATCATATGAACGGATCTATGGGCTTTTGGGTTTCATAAATTTTAAATGCTAAATTCCGCTGCGCATGTTACATCGAAACCCAACAGTGGTATCAGAGCCCCGTTCATGTTGATTATTTCAATACCTAGATCATGTTGTGTATATAAATTGTTTATGTGCCTTGCATGATATGAATATTGGGATATATGATGTTTATGTGTTATGTGATTTTATGTGGTTTATTGTTTTGCAACTTTAATCGCACAATTCAATCGCAATAAATATTATGATGGATTCTGAATTGTTTGATTATTAATTCTGATTGGATCATGGTTTTAATAATCGGCGAAAAATAATTTTGAGACAAATTTTCGAACTGAAAAATTACCCTCTGATCTCACCGTGCGACCACAAAAAACTACCCGGGCGACCGCCCAAGGTTGGGCGACCGCACAGTATTTTTTGGGCGGCCGCACATACTGATCAGATTGTCTGATTTTTGTTGAAATCAGAATTTGGAATTTTCAAGAGGTCCAACCGAACCAGTGACAGAACCAGACCAGACCTGCTGATCTGGAATGGGTTTTGGGTAGTTGGTTTGGGTGTGGATCTTGAGGTTTGATTTTCCTATTTGTTTTAGTCTTGTGAATCTAAGATTGGTTCAAGGTTTGGATGGATAATCTGCGTTCATCGAGATTGTGTTTCCCAAACTTGATCGCAATCCAAGTTTCAAAGATAAAACGAAGTTAGACTTATGAAGAGTTCATAATTGCTAAAATTAAGAAACAAAGTTCTTGATTCAATGATTGGAGATCCATGTGGAATTGTGGATGCAATTGGCCTACGTTCATCGAGACCATCTATTGCTTAGTTTCGGCCACATGGACTACTTTCTTGGTATCTTGAATTAGTGCGGAATTGTGGACGCCTCATGGCTTAGTTTCGACCGCACTTCTTGTTGTCTTGATTTGGAGATAATGACCAAAGTTGAAATAGTCTCATTCTCATAATTATAGAGAAACTAATGGCACATGAATATCATGCTTAAATTAATGGAGATTAATTTAGTGGCTAAACTTGATGCGTAACATGTTTATATTATGTGCTCATAAATGTGTTATATGCTATATGTGATGAACCTTCAAAGAAAGTTTTAAGTCCTTCATTGCCATGCCATGATTAAAACACTTGTTTATACATGGGTGATCTTGATGTGGGTTCGCCTCCGCGAGGTGCATTAATTTTATTCATGTATGAGCAAGATGAGGTTCATTAATTTAATGTGGGCTTGCCTCCGCAAGGTGCATTAAAATTGAATGGTTCCTATACGTTTAAAATGGTTGGACTTAATTAGGCGTCAAAATAGTTTTGGGCACTAGGCAAAAGATGAGATTAAACAAACATGCTTTGGAAATTGGATTTCTCAAAGAATCTCATAAAAGGATCTAAGAATCATATGGGATATGATTGACATGATTGTCTACCTAATTAATTTAGTTTTGAGCGGTCCGCCTCCGTGGACTCAAAAGTTAAATTAAAGTTGGATCTTAGCCCAATTAAATTATATTATACATTGGATGTATATGAAGGTTATATAATTTAGTGGGAGTATTTTGTTTGAAAAATACATTATTTATTTCTTTGATGAAAAACCGGTACTTATTAAATTTTGGAAATTTTGCATATTTGTAGACAATGACTACTAACACTCAATCAATTTCGTTGCGATCGATCCTTGAGAAGGATAAGCTCCAAGAGAATGGTACGAACTTTATGGATTGGATCCGTAGCCTAAGAATTGTTCTTAGACAAGAAGATAAGTTGTACATTCTCGATGGGCCTCTTCCTGCTGAACCAGAACCTACTGCCCCTAGGGCAGAAAGAGACAATTACAAGAAACATCGTAATGATTCTAGAGATGTAATCTGTCTCATTCTTGCTACTATGTGCTCAAAACTCCAACAAAGTTTGGAACATTTGGAAGCCTATGAGATAGGCGTGGAGTTAAGAGCCATGTTTCAAGAGCAAGCTAGGCAGGAGAGGTACAAGACCATTGTTGCATTCACTACTTGCAAAATGAATGAAGGGCAACAAGTGAGTCCTCACATGCTGAAAATGAAAGGTTATGTAGAGCACCTTGAGAAACTTGGCTATCCAATCCCATTGGAGCTAGCCACGGATCTCATTCTTAATTCATTACCTAAAAGTTATAATCAGTTTGTGATGAATTATAACATGCATGGAATGGATAAGAATCTCTCCGAGTTGCATGGGATGCTTAAAACTGAGGAGATGAAGATTGCGGAGAAAGGTTCTCCCGTGCTCTTAGTTCATGATGGGAAGAAGGCTGGTGCCAAAGGAAAGGGTAAGAAAGTTGTCAAACCCAAGATAAGCAAGGCAAGTGTTGCCAAGGCTTCTGAGGGAAAACCTGATTCACAAAAGGAGGCAATCTGTTTCCATTGTCAAGAGATTGGTCATTGGAAACGTAATTGCAAGGCTTTCTTGGAAGAGCAAAAGAAGAAGAAGGGCAGCAAGGCTGTGTCGACTTCAGGTATCTATATGATAGATATTCTCCTTTCTACCACTGATTCTTGGGTATTGGATATCGGATGTGGTTCTCACATTTGTTTAAATATGTAGGGACTAAAGAATAGGAGACTACTTAAAGAGGGTGAAGTAGACCTACGCGTGGGGAATGGAGCAAGAGTTGCTGCATTAGCCGTAGGGACTTATGAAGTCACTTTACCTTTCAGATTAATTCTTGTTTTGAACAATTGTTATTATGTTCCGGATTTAAGTAGAAATATTATTTCAATTTCTTGTTTGGATAATGAAGGTTTTAAGTTTCTTATTGAGAATAAGAAATTTTCTATTTATTTAAATGATGTTCTTTATGGTATTGCTAATTCATTTAATGGCCTTTATGTCTTGAATGTCAAGGATGAAAATAATGACAATGTCTATCATATAAATAAGAAATCTAAACCTAATGATGTAAATCATACCTATTTATGGCATTGCCGTCTTGGTCATATTAATGAGAAGCGTATCTCAAAACTCCATGGGGACGGACTTTTGGGTCCATGTGACCTTGAGTCATATGATACTTGCGAGTCGTGTCTTCTTGGAAAAATGACTAAGACACCTTTTACCAAGTTAGGTGAAAGGGCAAGCGACTTATTGGGGTTGATACATTCCGATGTATGCGGACCATTAAGTAGCAATGCTAGGGGAGGATTTCAATACTTCATAACCTTCACTGATGATTATAGTAGATTTGGGTATGTTTACCTAATGAAACATAAAAGTGAAGCATCTGAGATATTTAGAATATTTCAAAATGAAGTAGAAAAGCAACTTGGCAAAAGTATTAAAGCACTTTGATCAGATCGAGGTGGAGAATACTTGAGTCATGAATTTGATGATCATCTAAAGAATTGTGGAATAGTTTCACAATTGACTCCACCTGGAACACCACAATGGAATGGTGTGTCCGAGAGGAGAAATCGGACTTTGTTAGACATGGTTCGATCAATGATGAGTCAAGTTGATCTTCCAATATCCTTTTGGGGTCACGCTCTAGAAACCGCTGCATTCACACTAAATCGTGTTCCAACTAAATCGGTTCAAAAGACTCCATATGAGATGTGGAGCGGAAAAAAAACTTGTTTATCTTTCATGAAGATTTGGGGTTGCGAATCCTATGTCAAAAGACTTGTCTCTGACAACTTGCACACAAATCTGACAAATGTATTTTCGTGGGATATCCAAAAGAAACTAGAGGATATTACTTTTACAACCGTGAGGACAACAAAGTCTTTGTTGCCCGAACTGGTGTCTTTCTAGAGAAAGAGTTTCTCTCAAAAGAAATCAGTGGGAGTAAAATAAATCTTGAAGAGATTCGAGACCCAGAAAATGACATTGAACCAATAGTGGAACAAGAACAAGAACCACAAGGAGTTGTGGAACCTGTTCAAAATACATAAGCAACTCGCAGATCTAGTAGGTTACGATCCGAACCCGAGAGATATGGATTTCTCGTAATGGATAGTAATGAGGTAGAAATCATTGAGAATGATGAACTGACAACCTACCAAGAGGCGATGTCTTCTCCTGATTCGGACACGTGGCTTGGAGCCATGGAATCCGAATTGCAGTCCATGCAAGAAAATCTAGTTTGGAACTTGATTGATGCACCCGAAGGTGTAAAAACCATAGGATGCAAATGGGTCTTCAAGAAGAAGACTGGCATGGATGGGAAGGTGCATACTTACAAAGCTAGACTTGTAGCGAAGGGTTATAGGCAAGTTCATGGTATTGACTATGATGAAACCTTTTCACCCGTAGCAATGATCAAATCTATAAGAATTCTGCTTGCTATTGCCGCATATCATGACTATGAAATATGGCAAATGGATGTCAAAACAGCTTTCCAAAATGGAAAAATACAAGAGGATGTGTATATGACACAACCAGAAGGTTTTGAACAAAATTCTAAAGTATGCAAATTGCAGAGATCCATCTATGGATTGAAGCAAGCTTCAAGGAGTTGGAATCTCTGTTTTGATGAATCGGTCAAAGAGTTTGGTTTCATCAAGAACGAAGATGAACCTTGTGTATACAAGAAGATTAGTGGGAGCATAGTGCTATTCCTTATTTTATACGTGGATGACATATTACTCATTGGAAGCGACATTCCTACACTTCAGTATGTGAAGACTTGGTTAGGAAAGTGTTTTGCAATGAAAGATATGGGTGAAGCCGCGTATATACTTGGCATTAATATCTATAGAGATAGATCAAGGAGGCTACTTGGTTTAAGCCAAAGTACATACATTGACAAGGTCATTAGAAGATTCCGTATGGAAAATTCTAAGAGAGGGTACCTTGCCGGTGTTACATGGAGTTTCTCTAAGCAAGACTCAATGTCCTAAGACAAACGATGAGCGTGAGAAAATGAATGATGTTCCATATGCTTCGGCAATTGGGTCCATCATGTATGCCATGATTTGTACTAGGCCGGGTGTATCTTATGCTTTGAGCATGACAAGTAGATACCAATCCGACCCCGGCAAAAATCACTGGGTGGCCGTAAAAGCGATTCTTAAGTACTTGAGAAGAACTAAAGACTCGTTTTTGGTATATGGAGGAATGGAAGATGATCTCGTTGTAAATGCTTACACAAATGCAAGCTTCCAAACCGACAAAGATGATAGCCGATCGCAATCAGGTTTTGTGTTTATGTTAAATGGTGGAGCTGTAAGCTAGAAGAGTTCCAAGCAAAGTACAACCACTGATTCTATAACGGAATCTGAGTATATTGCTGTATCAGATCCTGCAAAGGAAGCTGTTTGGATTAAGAAGATCATCACTGAACTTGAAGTGGTTCCTAGTATTGCTAATCCAATAGACCTTTATTGCGATAATAATGGTGCTATTGCTCAAGAAAAGGAACCAAGAGCACATCAGAAATCCAAACACATACTTAGGAGTTTTCATATCATTCGAGAGATCGTTGATAGGGGAGACGTAAATATATGCAGAGTACCTACTGATGACAATGTTGCGGACCCGCTAACAAAGGGACTTCCACAAGCTAAATATGATGGTCATGTTAGGTCCATGGGTATTAGATACATGGGAGATTGGGCCTAGGGCAAGTGGGAGATTGTTGGTAGTGGTGCCCTAGGCACGTTTCGTAAACGTTGTAATTGTTATCATTTATTTCATATCAATAAAGAGATGTTTTGATTATTATTGTTGTTCATGTTTGCTTATAATAATCTCCGTCCCTAGTACTTGTTAAGCACTAGTATAAAGGCTAAATTATGATGGGATAATCATGTTAGATTTATGGGTACTTGTTTGGAACAAGGTACTGGACATGACCCGCTGTATGAGATTTATGTCATGGTCTATGTCGAACATATATCTCATATTAGTTATGTCATTCGAATTCTTAGACATGTAGTTATTATAGTCTTCCATCTGATGAACATTATGTTTGACATATTCAAACGGTACCTTTAACCGGGAAGTTATAAAGGGTATGATTGGCATAATCGGATTCACGTAGGGAAGAATAATAATCTAAATGGGTTTGTCCCTCTTCGGAGAGATGTCAAGCTTGGGCCTCTCCTAGGAATGATGTTGATGAAATGTTCGGCCGGACTCAAATGAATTGATTGAATCAATGTCATTTGGACTATCAACATATTCAGAATCGAGAAAGTATTGAACAAAACAAGTTGACTGTTTGACCATGACTTGTGTTCAATGACATCGTGGACAAAAGGATTGTGACATATTCTAAAGGAATACGAACTTGTATCTAGTTGTACTATTTGGGTAGGTATGACGGTTTGCTAGAACCTAATCATATCTTATGGTTTCATGTTTGAATCCATTGCCAACTTAGTATAATCCTAGAGGGTCACACACAATAGAACGAATCCTAAATAAGGACTATATTGGAAATTTTGGAAAATTGGATTTTCTGGGCTCTTTGGGCGACCGCCCATAAAGGGCTGGGTGACCGCACAGCCTTCCTTGGGTGGCCGCGTAGTGCTGTCGGCAGAAACTTTTCTAATTCGATTAGGAGAAGCTTTTGACACAAGTTTCCTATTTTGAATAGATCTTGCTTGTGTATAAAAAGGGGATTTCGGCCAGAACTTCTAGGATAGCTTTTTGTGAGTCTCAAAAGAGTTTGAGAGAGTTTATTTTGTTCCAAGAAATCCTTTGATTGAAGAACAAAATAATACACAAATAAAAATTCCATATAGTCATATTAAACTGTGAAAGTGTGTTTCATAATTTTTGGTCTAGCAACCAAGATCAAGAAGCTCCTTGATATTCGTTCGTGGTGTGGATACCGCTAGAGGGTGAAGCTCATCATCTTCAAAGTTCGTGTTCTTACTTGTGATCAAGTTTCAAATCTCCACCAAGATCAAAGCTAGAATTCAAAGTCATCAAGGGTTAGTTTTTCCTCTATTCATATTGTTGTATTTGATTTAATCATATGAACGGATCTATGGGCTTTTGGGTTTCATAAATTTTAAATTCTAAATTCCGCTGCGCATGTTACATCGAAACCCAACATCATAAACTAGCATACATATTCTATATCTCATATAAAATCACATCACATAAATTCATCTTATCATGATCATATCAATTAAATAATATAATTAAATAATTATATCATGATAATATTAGAACTATTGATCATAAATGGGGCTCTGATACCACTATTGTGTTTCGTGCAATCATGCGCAATGGAAGACATTACATGAAGAAACCCAAAGCCTAGACCCGTTATGTTCAATAATTCATAATATGTGAGATGAAAGAAACTAAACATTGTAGATCGAAATATGAAATCTTGGATTTAGATGCTAAGACGAGCACCCTCTACCAGTTATCCACACGCCGAACGGATTCAAGAACTCTTCTTGACTTGACTGCTAGGTCCTTCGGATTGAAAAATTTGATGAAGAACGATTCTTCAATTTCCCCCTTTGATTATTATGGTTTGATGATTGAGAATAATCAAACCTAATAACTCTAGTATAATATATGTATTTTCTCTCTCCAAGAAAGAAGTTATGATTTCACAAATCAATGTTATGGGACTGAATCCCGTCTGTTCATATTATGTATACTAGAGGTATCTAAGATGTTTTAGGGTTTAGGACTTCTTGTCCAACAAGAAAATCCTAAAATAAACTGCAGTGCGCCGCACCAACCGTACGGCTCCAAGGAAGCCGTATGGCTCTCAAGGAGCTGTACGGCTCCTATTCCGTACTGCCTCATTTTTGTTCCTTTTAATTATCCACTGTGTGTGTGTGACCCAATATGGGACTGAATCCCGTCTGTTCATATTATATATACTAGAGGAATCCAAGATCCTTTAGGGTTTAGGACTTCTTGTCCAACAATAAAACCCTAAAATAAACTGCAGTGCGCTGCACTAGCCGTACGGCTCCAAGGAAGCCGTATGGCTCTCAAGGAGCTGTACGGCTCCTATTCCATACTTCCTCATTTTTTGTTCCTTTTAATTATCCGCTCTGTGTGTGTGACCCAATAGAATTATACTAAGTTGGCAACGAATCCGAACCATTCAGAACTCGTAAGTCATAACTTCTTAGATCTATCACAATAGATCTTTATGCCAAGGATGTAAGCAGCTTCTCACATATCTTTCAATAAGAAACACTTTCCTAGCCAAGTCTTTACAGACTAAAGTGCAGGAATATCGTTTCCAATGAGCAATATGTCATCAACATATAACACTAGAAATAATACTACGCTCCCACTAATTTTTTTGTATACACAAGGTTCATCTTTGTTCTTGATGAAGCCAAAATTTTTGACCGATTCATCAAATCAAAGATTCCAACTCCTAGAGGCTTGCTTCAATCCATAGATGGATCTTTGCAACTTGCATACTTTATTAGAATTTTCTGGATTTACAAAACCTTCAGGTGGTGTCATATACACATCCTCAAGTAAGTTCCCGTTAAGGAACGTTGTTTTGACATCCATTTTCCATATCTCATAATCATAATATGCGGCTATGACAATTAAAATCCTTATAGACTTGATCATTGCTCAAAAGTTTCATCATAGTCAATATAATGAATCTACCTATAGCCTTTCGCTACCAGTCTAGCTTTATAAGTATGGACCTTTCCATCCATGTGAGTTTTCATTTTGAAAACCCATTTGCATCTTATGGTTTTTACACCTTCAGGTGCATCTATCAAGCTCCAAACTTGATTATCATACATGGATTTGATTTCAGATTCCATGGCTCTAAGCCATTTATCCGAATCAGGAGCGGTCATCGCTTCTTGGTAGGAAGTAGGTTCATCATTATCAATGATTTCTTCTTTATTTCTATCCATCATGAGAAATCCATATCTCTCAGGTTTGGATCGCACCCTACCAGTTTTGCGAGGAACTTGTGTATTCTGAATAGGTTCCACAACTCTTTGTGAAACTTGTTCAGATCCAACTATCGGTTCAATGTTATTTTCAGTTTCTCGAACCTCTTCGAGATTAATTTTACTCCCACTAGTTCTTTTGGAGAGAAACTCTTTCTGTAAAAAAGCACCATCTCGAGCAACAAAAACCCTGTTGTCCGTGCGGTTGTAAAAGTAATATCTTTTTGTTTCCTTAGGATATCCCACGAAAATATATTTATCTGACTTGTGTGCAAGTTTGTCAGAGACAAGTCTCTTGACATATGTATCACATCTCCAAATCTTCATAAAAGAAAGACTAGGTTTCTTCTAGTCCATATCTCATATGGAGTCTTTTAAACCGACTTAGTTGGAACTCTATTTAGTGTGAAAGTGGCAGTTTCTAGTGCATGTCCCCAAAAGGATAAAGGAAGATCAACTTGACTCATCATAAAGAGGACCATATCTAATAAAGTCCTATTTCTCCGCTCAGACACACCATTCCATTGTGGTGTTCTAGGTGGAGTTAATTGTGAAGCAATTTCACAATCTTTAAGATGATTGTCAAATTCTTGGCTTAAATATTCTCTACCACGATCTGATCGAAGTGCTTTAATAGTTTTGCCAAGTTGATTTTGTACTTCATTTTAAAATATTCTAAATATCTCAAAAGAATCACTTTTGTTTTTCATCAAGTAGACATATCCATATCTACTAAAATCATCAGTGAATGTTATGAAGTATTGATATCCTCCCCTAGTATTGCTACTTAATGGTCCACACACATCAGTATGTATGAGTCCCAATAAGTCACTTGCCCTTTCACTACTCTTAGTAAAAGGTGGCTTAGTTATCTTTCCAAGTAAACAAGACTCACACGTTTCATATGATTCAAAATCATGTGAATCTAAAAGTCCATCCCCGTGGAGTTTTGAGATATGCTTCTCATTAATATGACCAAGACGGCAATGCCATAAATAAGTATGATTTACATCATTAGGTTAGGATTTCTTGTTTATATTAAAAATATTATCATTATTTCTATTCTCAACATCAAGGACATAAAGGCCATTAAATGAATTTGTAGTACAATAAAGCATATCATTTAAATAAATAGAAAACTTCTTATTTTTAATAAGAAAACTATAACCTTCATTATCCAAACAAGAAATTGAAATAATATTCCTACTCAAATCCGGAACGTAGTAACAATTATTCAAAACAAGAATTAAACCACTAGGTAAAATGACTTCATAGGTTCCTACGGCTAATGCAGCAACTCTTGCTCCATTCCCCACGCGTAGATCTACTTTGCCATCTTTGAGTAGCCTCCTATTCTTTAGTGCCTCCACATTTAGACAAATGTGAGATCCACATCTAGTATCTAATACCCAGGAACTAGAAGTAGAAAGAAGTATATATATAACATATATACCTGAAGTAGAAGCAATCTTAATGCCCTTCTTCTTCTTCTTCTTTTCTACCATGTAAGCCTTACAATTGCGTTTCCAATGACTAATTTCATCGCAGTGGAAACAGATTTCATCCTTTTGAGAGTTGCGCACCACATTATTGGAAACCTTTGACTTGCTTATTTTGGGTTTGAAAACTTTTGCCTTTTCCTTTGCTTTGGCCTAAGATCCCTTTCCTTCTTTTGTAACCACGAGCACAGAAGAGGCTTCCTTAATGATTTTCTTTTCTGCTGTCTTTAGCATCCAATGCAACTTAGACAGAGACTTAGTCATACCATGCATATTATAGTTCATTAGGAAATGATTGTAGCTTTTAGGTAATGAGTTCAAAATCATATCAGTTGCCAACTCAACAAGGATGGCATAGCCGAGCCTTTCTAAATGCTCAAAATGGGCCTTCATCTTCAAAACATGAGGACCCACCGACTATCCTTCCCTTATCTTGCATGAGGTTAGAACAGCCATGTTGTCGAACCTTTCTTGCCTAGCTTACTCTTGAAACATATCTTTCAACTGAGCGCCTGTGTCATAGGCATCCAAGTGTTCAAGAGCCTTTTGAAGCTCAGAACAAATGGTAGCAAGCATGAGACAACCGATGTTACAAGAATTACTTTTGTGTTTCTTGTGAGCATCCTTGTCTGCCCTAGGGGCATTGGCAGCAGGTTCCTCAGGAACGGGTTCATCAAGAATGTACAGCTTTTCTTCTTGCCTTAGAACAATTCTTAGGCTTCGGATTCAATCCATGAAGTTAGCACCATTCTCTTGAAGTTTTTCCTTCTCAAGGATAGATCGCAATGATAGAGTTTGTGTGTTTTGTGCCATTATCTACAATTATGCAAACATGTAACCATACATAGTACCAACTTAATTAAAGATTTTATTAATTAGTATTTCAAAAATACTCCCACTAAATTATATAAGCTTCATATACATCTAACGTATAATATAATTTTGGTGGGCTAAGATCCAACTTTAATTTAATTTCAAGTCCACTTTGGCGGTACCGCTAAAAATTAAGTTAATTAGGTAGATAACTCCTTATCAATCATGTCATATATGATTCTTAGGTCCTTTATGAGATTGTTTTAGACATCTTATGTCAAACAATACAAGGATAGAATTAATGCACCTACGGTTTGGCGTAACCCACATAAAACTACCTTTGTAATCCCAAGTGTTTTAATCATGGATCGGCACGTGACTCAATATTTCAAGAAGGTTCATAACATATAAAAGTTAATCAATTAACCGAATTAATTTTATGTAACTTAGTTCCACTAGTTATAGGATTTAATTCCCAAAATTTAATCAGCAGAGCATCTTGAAATTGAGAGCCCAAAACGTACAGCCGAGACAAAGCCAAAAAGTAACCACAATTCCGTACTAAGATCAAGAAACCAAGTAATTATTCCACACGGCCGATACTAAGCCAAAAGACAACCACAATTCCTGTAGAAAAGTAACTTGTTTCAAGATACTTTATAGTCTCATCAATCTCACAGATTACAGCAATTCTAAACTCTTTAGAATTCTGATTTCCGCGATTTCTCTGGATTTCTTAATTGAAATATGTTTTAGGAAACACGGTTTCGAAAACCAGCCATCTGAAAGTAGTTTCAGTTTCCAAATTTGAATTCTGTAAACAATTTACAAAACAATCTGAACACCAGAAAACGAACCAGATTCTGGGAAATTTGGAGACTGACCGTATGGCGCCATAGCTGCCGTATGGCTCTGAAACAGCCGTATGGTTCCTTGGTCCAGATTCCCAGATTTCCATTTTTTTCAAAAATTTTCAAAATCCGATCAATCACAATATCGCGTTCATACATAATCAGATTAAAATAACACGAATTTACAGATTACGAATTTAACAAATCTAATCTATATAATCAATAACTAATTTATTCCATATATAAATTAGATCTAGATCATCAATAAACATAATCCAATTATAATATGATAATCTAAACATGCGATCAAACATATGAATCCAATTAATAATATAATCATATAATCCCATCATAAACTAGCATACATATTCTATATCTCATATAAAATCACATCACATAAATTCATCTTATCATGATCATAGCAATTAAATAATATAATTAAATAATTATATCATGATAGTATTAGAACTATTGATCATAAATGGGGCTCTGATACGACTATTGTGTTTCGTGAAATCATGCGCAATGGAAGACATTACATGAAGAAACTCAAAGCCTAGACCCGTTATGTTCAATAATTCATAATATGTGAGATGAAAAAAACTAACCATTGTAGATTGAAATATGAAATCTTGGATTTAGATGATAAGACGAGCACCCTCTACCAGTGATCCACACGCCAAACGGATTCAAGAACTCTTCTTGACTTGACTGCTAGGTCCTTCAGATTGAAAAACTTGATGAAGAACGATTCTTCAATTTCTCCCTTTGATTATTATGGTTTGATGATTGAGAATAATCAAACATAATAACTCTAGTATAATATATGTATTTTCTCTCTCCAAGAAAGAAGTTATGATTTCACAAATCAATGTCATGGGACTGAATCCCGGCTGTTCATATTATATATACTAGAGGTCTCCAAGATCATTTAGGGTTTAGGACTTCTTGTCCAACAAGAAAATCCTAAAATAAACTGCAGTGCGCTGCACTAGCCATACGGCTCCAAGGAAGTTGTATGGCTCCTATTCTGTACTGACTTATTTTTCGTTCCTTTTAATTATCCGCTCTGTGTGTGTGACCCAATATGATTATACTAAGTTGTCAATGATTCTGAACCATTCAGAACTCGTAAGTCATAAGTGGACTCTAGCAAGCCATTATGACTACCTAATTAGTACTCCCTCCATCCCAGAGTAAGTGTCCACCCTATCATTTGCATGGTGATTAAGAAAAAGTGGAAGTGGTGTAAAAAAAAGTGTAAGTGTTGTGAGTATAAAAAGTGAGGTAGGAGAGAGAAAGTGGAGTAGGGAATAGTGAATTGATTGATATTGTGAGTGTAAAAGTAAAGTATGAGAGAGAATGAGTGGGATGAATTGTAAAGATTATTTACCATTTTAGAAAGTGGACACTTACTCTGGGACAAACTAAAAAGGAAAGGTGGACACTTACTCTAGGACGGGGGTAGTATAACTTTGAAATCCAAAGTTTCCTAAATAGAACATAACACAATCTCTTTGTTACACGATGTCTATTGAACGTAAGCCATGGTCAATGGTCAACTTACTTTTTTCAATGCTTTCTCGATCCCGAATGTATTGATAATACAAATGACATTGATCTAATCAATTCATTTGAGCATGTCCATGCATTTCATCAATACCATTCATCGAGTAGCTAAAGCTTGACATCTCTCTTGATGAGGAACAAATCCCTTCTTGGCTTATTACTCTTCCCTATATGATTTCGATTATGCCAATCATATCCTTTATAGCTACCCGGGTAAGGGCAACGTTGAATATGTCAAACGTAATGTTCATCATATGGAAGACTGTAATAACCTCAGGTCTAAAGATTCAAGTGATATAACTATATGATATTTAATTATGACATTTGACCATGACATAAATTTCATAGGAGTCAGTCTAGTATTTGTTCTCCACCAAATACCCACAAGTCTAATTGTATCTAATACACATAATCATCATATGATTATCCATTAAACTTATACTAGTACTTAATCATAATTACTAGGGACGGAGATTATTATAATAAACATGCAAAAGATATAATAATCAAATATTCAATATCTTTATTAAAGCATAAAGAAAATGATAACATTAATCGTTCAAATAGCGTTCCTAGGGCATACACACCAACACTTGGCAACCAGATCTGCAAGTTGTTCTCTCCATCAACTTGTGCAATCAAACCACTTCAATCCAATCCCAGCTGCAAAGAGATGGGTATATTGCTCCTAATTCAACCCCTAGGCCTAAGCAAGGGTACCTAAGAGTAATTTACACCCTCCCCCATCCATAATACTACCTCTCTCATCCATTTTCATAACAAGATTCATACACACAATCTATACACTCTCCATATTCTCTCTATAAAACCCTAAAGAACACTCACCTTACACCTCCATAATCTCAGCCCTTTAACCACCATCATACCACAATACCACCACCCTAAACACTCACAAACAACAAACAAACAAACTCACAACAAACACTCATCCAACACAAGCACAACCACCTCTAGAAAATCAACAAAAAGTCTTCCCTTGGAAGCAAAAGAAGCACAACCTAGGTAATCCCTTATCATTGTAATACTTATACATACAAAATTTAGTCTTTCATGTATTTGTTTAGAGGTATAGCCACTTTGTTAGGCTAGACCTCCATTTGATGAACACAATGTATGATAGTTGTACTCTCGTGCTATGCTTTTGCTTCAATGGATATCCAAGATGTTATTATGAGTTTTGACCTCTTGCAATGTCTTTAAACCATGTAATATTGTTCATATATGCTTTTGTTTAGTGTTTATGTCTTAGTTTGGGGAGATTTTCAAAGATAAGCATTTGTTTCACTTAAAACCCCCAAATCTATCCTTATTCCTATTTTCTCATGTAAAACATCATCAAGTCACAACTAAATAGATGATTTGCCATAACTTTCATGTCACCAGCATGTGTATTTACGCACACACAAGATTTCATGTTCATAGCACTTCATTTGGTTGCATTTTGATGTTTGTTTTCATGATGTATGTGGCTGTCCAGTAGATTTTGAGTCCAGACCACTCTGTCTTGTCACCTCCATTACTTATATAAAACCTAGTTTTTGGTATTAATCAAAATATTTTTTCTTCTACAAAAAATTAGTAAAATGATCATGTAAAGATAATATTTTTTTCAACAAGTATAAGTGGCTCTTTCGATTTTTAGTTTCAACTCTGTGCTCTCAGATTGATGTTCTTGCTGTTCTGAAACAAAAATGTCAGATGTCTTTAGGTCAAATTAAACTTTCTTTATTGACATGAAACTTGGCATACTTAATTTTTAAGATGTAATGAACAAGTTTCATGTTTGGGGTTCTCCCTAATTCCCAATTTTTCATGATGAAAATGATAGATATTTTGTGGATGTACACCATGTTTCTTGTTCTGACTGCTTTTGAGTTCATCTTGTATAACTTGTTTGGACATCATAAAATAATGTTAAAATCAAGATACAAATCATGGTTGATGTTTAACATGTTTGGAAGATTTAATAACCATTGATTTCCATATTTCATGACTTTTGAGATAGGTACATCAAAAGAGAATGGACAACAGTCCATAAACTGGACATGGACTTGAACTTGGACACTTATTTTGACATGGGATTTGTCTCCCATTTATTCACCATTTGTACATGATAATCCCACACCCCTTTTGTGTTTACCTTTAATTGATATGAATGCTTAAAACCATTTTCAAAACCAAGTGAGAGTCCACCCAAACTGACTCTCATTTGTGAGTTTAAGCAAACATACCTAGAATAGGAAGACTCATTTGTACATAAAATCACCACTTTTGTTAAGGCATAAAACAAGACATAAATGAAATTAAAAGGCGTGCATGCTAGAGACCATCATGGGCGAGGAGAGTGCCTAACCCCTTCTCTTCTTGTAACTTAGCCCCCGAACCCACTCTCTAAACAAAAAGGTTTTATCTTCGTTTTTCCTAAAATAAAGCGAGGTGGCAACTCTTCCATTATTTAAAACTTCGAGGGTAACCATTATGAGAAACCGAGCGCATTCCGAGAGTGAATTAGCACAAGGCAAGACCCGAGTCACTTACTGTGAATACCCCTTTCCGAATGCGGGTGACGCACGAGAAGTCTTTTTATTATTTATCTTATTTTATCTTTTCTATGTGATTAGGATATTCAAATTGGCATTTAACCTTATTAAGAGTCGCCACGTTGTTTTTATCGAGCTAAAACATTGAGAAAAGCTAATAGAGAGGGTTCGGGGGTCAAGTTACGATAATAGAAGAATATCAAGTTATCACTCGTATCGCCCGATAGATCGGACTTTCTATCTTGATAAATGTGTTAGTAGTGTGTTAGTGATTGAGTCCGGATACAAAGATTTCCTATGTTCCTCTCATATGAGAAGCTCAGGTCGACGTAGTTCGCACATAATCGGAATAGAGAGAAGAAGTGGGGATCATCCATAATGAAGGGGGATGAGAAAGAAACATACAAGATGATGACATCCTACAATAATGATTATACCATTGATAAGATCAATGTCTAGTCATCACCTTCATCATAGGAGGGTTATTGATCATGGGAATAATTACCTAAAGTTTAAGGGTTTAGAAGTAGTTCCTAGATTTCGTGGATCATCATCGGCTATGCATTATAAGTAGGGATTAAAACATTATATCTAACATGTTACGCGTGGTAAGTAGAAGATCTAGCATAATAATAAGAATATCATGAACATGTATGAGATAACACATAAGCATGAAGATCGCTACCCTAGTCATAGAGCAAAATATGAATTCTAGTAAGAACATGAAGAACACGTTATGAATCATATGAATATAGGTGTATAAACATACTAAAACTAGCATAAATCAGATCTAAACTAAGAAAACATATAGAATTCTTACCAATCTTGACAAGAACGAAGCCGAATCTTTTCTGGAGATTCGCCGGACCTTTGGGATTGCTAGAAAGGCTTGGAGAGAGAGTTCTGCCGTCAGTATTGGCTGTGGAACTCGGGGAGAGAGTTGTTATTTTTAATTATGAACTGAGGTCACCTATTTATAGGGTTTCTGACCCGGAAGGACTGGCCGCCCGGCCCATCCCAGACTGGCCGCCTGGCCAAACTAAGAAGTTGACACGGTTTCCAAGGCTCTGATTAATCTGGAATTTGGAGAAACCCTAGATAACGTCTGTTGGTCCCAGAAGGGCAACAAGGGTATGAAAAATGCTAGAGGGGGGGAGGTGAATAGAATTTTAAAAATTCTTTTCAAACCCTTTTGCAAAACAATAGCTAATGCGCACAGGTCTTATTTTGACTAAGTATAGCGCGCAACAAGAGTGTGAAATGCACAGCGGAAACTTAAAGCAATCACTTATGCGCAGGGAGAATGCGCAGAAGTGTAAATACGCACGCACTAAGTTTAGCTTAAAGATTGGCGCAAAATGGAACTAAGGCAATAAGCATACAAACACAATTTTATCGAAGCAAGACAATCTACAAGGATCAAACAAAACAATATATAAGTAAAACTTAAATGTAGAATGAAAAGCACAATAAATAAACACGCTATTTGGAGAGGTTCGATCAGGAAAAGATCTACGTCCTCTACCAAGATGGTTAGTCTTGGATTTCTAGTGAAGATCTTATTAAATGAGAGAGTTTACAAGATACAAAGATATAGAACAAAACTTTCTCAAAGATCTATAATCTATGAAAGAACAAAATCCTAGACAATAACCGGTGTATCTCTAGAAGTAGGATCGATGAGATCGGAACTTTAAGAGGTGTGTGTGTGAATCAGAAATCTGGGCTCTTTGAATCTATGAGATGGAGAGCACAAGAAATTCTGGTGATACAAAGGCTGTTTAGGATCTGGGCTTGGATGAGTATGAAGGTATAAAGGTTGATCTTGGGAATTCTAGAAATGAGCAAGCAATCTTTAAATCTTCAAATCTTTCTCTTTGAAAGCAAAAGCACAAGCAGCTTGGAAAATGAGGAAGAACTGGCTATTTATAGTGGAGCTCCAAGAACTAGCCGTTGGGGAGCTTCAGCAAGGACGATGTGCTGTCACAATGTGATTGGTGCGCAGCTGTCCTTTATAGCCGTTGGAGACAGCAAGTTGACAGCTTTCAGATATCTTCTAGAAGGGTGACAGCTGTCTTCAATTTGAATTTTCAAATTGAGGCGCGTTACTCCATCCACGTGTATGCTGAGTGTGCACGTTGTCGATTGTCCATATCAGCACTTTAACTCATACCAAAAAGTGTTACTTTACATAACGCTTTCCAAGCTATACAAAGGTGAGGTCAAGAAATAAGAGATTTGACTAAGCTATATATGCGCTGCGCATGAAAATCATGCGCATAGATATGCACAGATGGTGCTGCGCATGAATGCCATGGGCATCACACTTAGACATTTGCTCATGAGACCTCAAATCCAAAGCTTCAGCCCTAAACATTAAGCCTAGTCTATAAAGAGGACTTAACTAAAATTGAAGTTACAAAACTTCTTACATAGGGTCCTAAAGTCCTTAAAATAAACTTAGGTGATGGTATCAATCAATTCTAACATATATAGGAGGATTAAATAATAAGGATACCCAACAATCTCCCCCTAAATGATTGATTCCATTACCTACTATAACAAAGCCAATTCATTGTACTTGATAATAACATGTCCATAGAAATGAAAAATGGTAAATCATGTCTCAAGTCAATGTACACACTAGCCAATGTCATAGATTTCTAGTCTATCCAAATGAATAACTTGCCATATGGGAAAGACAGAAATATCATTCAGAGCATACAAAAATATAATGAGTTTAAGTTAGAGTATGCGTTTAAACTGAATGTTGAAACATCATGCAATAAAATATGAGCAGATATGAGTATGCGCATGATGTAGGGTTTAGATAAAACATTCATTGTTCCACAAACAAAAAGTTTGAATTGAACAAAGTTTTGTGAAAACCAATGATTCATTCTTCTCATTAAAACTTGAAAGATAAGAGTTACAGGTACAAGTTTTACAACGGAAGAAAAATCAAAGGCGAACAAAAATTGCGCATCAAAAACTTACATTTGCGCAGCAAAAAGAATTACACTTCTAATCTATGTTGATCCTAGAAACTGCTTCTCTAAGCTCGTTCTGCAGACTGGTAATCTTGTCCATTATATCAATCTTGAGAGCTTGGAACTTTGCGTTGTATTCCACAGCCTGATTAACATATGTCTTCATGCCGGAGCGCATCAGATCATTGTCTTTTTGAAGGTCTTTAGAGACTCTGTTAAATGAATTTTCAAGTGAACCAAATTGGTTTGCCAGAGATTGCTGAGCAGAAGCAATAGAGTCCAGAATCTCCTTCTGCGCATCCGCTAGAGATTTGGTCAACTCTACTTGAACCATGTTCTGGCTAGCTTGCATATCCAACATAGCCTGGTTCATTCTTCCATTGAAGGTATCACCAAACTGGACTAAGCAGTCAGTCATATGAGATTTGAGCGCATCAACGGAGGTGGAGGAGCTGGAGGCACTGGGCGCAAAGTTATCAATTGAGTTTATAACTTTGGCGACCTCAATCTGAATGATCTCTGTGATGGTTTTAGCTAAGGAAAACAAAGCTTCATTCAACCCATGCACAGAAGGAATCTTTGTAAGCACAGTCGAGATAATACCGAAGTCATGCTGGATGTCCTGGCGTAGCGCATCAAAAATTGGCGGTATGGGCGCAGCTCCAGAACTGGAAGCATGCGCAGCTGCAGCTTTAGAAGCACCAGTTGCCTTTGTTGTTGAACTCTCCCCCTTAATGGCACAATCAATGGCCTGTAGCAAACTAGCTTGCGCATCTAGCCTAGTAGACTGCGCATCCAGTTGCTCTTGAATCTTAGCTTGCGCAGTGACCACCTGAAAATGCTGGGTTTGCGCGGCAAATTGATTTGCTTGGATGGTTTGGAGCATGGCCAAGATTTGGCGCATGTCTGTTGAAGCACTTGAAGGATCCGAGGGAGCAGTTGCTGGAGGAATTATGGGGATAACTTGTGGAGAAGTTTGAGAAGCCCCAGTAGTGTGCGCAGGAATAGCAGTATCAGTTGTAGCAGCTTGCGCATGAACAGGAGATGTATGCGCATGGATAGGAGAACGATGGACCTCATAATCTTCTGAGCTTGAGTCTTCAGCATCATCAATTATAGGTGCATCAGGGTCCACAGTGGGATCGGGCGCATCATAAGCAAAGCCCTCACCATCAATGAAAATTGTTGAAGCTTGCTGCGCAGCATTCCTTTGCGCAATGGATTCCAGCCTTGTTTTCCTGGAAGCTTCACGCGCATTTAAATCAGCACATAGAGAATCAGATTCATCATCAGATAAGTCCATGGGACGCTTGGAAGCAATCTTCTTCACGCGGCGCTTTGGCATAGTCTGAGCCTTACGTATGCTTTTCTTAGCAGATAGAGGAATTTCATCCTCGCTGGAAACATCCTTGCGCATATCCTTAGCTTTCTCCCCCTTAGATGGTGCAGCCTTGGAAGTTCCAGTGGATTTGGAAGGGCTTAAGAGAGGGTCATTGAAATCACCTTCAAATTCATCTTCTTGAGGCGCAGGAGTAGAAGTAGAGGGGCGCTTTGGCTTAGGCGCAGGAGGAGGAGGAGGAGGAGGAGGAGGAGGAGGAGGAGGAGGAGTAGCAATATCATCAGCCTCTACTTGGATGTCTTCATCAGATTCATCCAGTAGGGTTCTTGAGACTTTGGCTTTCTTCTTTTTCTTTTCTTTCTTCTTTTCAGGCTCAGTAGCCTTAAATTTCTTGGATTTCTTTGGAGGCTCAGGGTCAGCAGTAGCCTTGCGTTTTGGAGCAGGCGCAGTAGGCTCTTTGATTTTAATCCCAGGCGCAGCAGATTGCTTTGCCTTCTTCTTCTTGTGCGGCGGCGCATCAGCAGCTAGACCCTTGCCTTTTTCTTTGTCACCTACTCTGCTTGGGACTAGCTCATAGAATGATTCTTTCTCGGATTCTGATTCAGTTGTAGAAGCCTCATATATATCACCGCTAGAGACAGGAGGAACCCTTGATCTTCAGGGTGAATATCTTCAAACACCTCAATGGGGTCCACAGCCCAGTACATGCAGTAATCATAGTTGTTGACTTCACGGCAAAAATTCATAAGGAAGACGCGAGAATAAGTGCGCGTGGAAGTTACATCAACTTTCATAGAGGGGTCTACATCCACCAAATTGCGCACAAAAATAAAGCGCATAAAGACTGCAGTTAGAATTCTGCAATGTGTTTTGTACTTTGGAGGTCTCTTGGGATCAGCAGCCTTCTTCTTATATACGCGCACCCAACGTACTAATTCCTCAAAAATGATTTCAGCCCAACTCAAACGCTTCTTCTTGTAGATGGAAGTGCAGCACATCCACTGCTTGCTGATAAAAGTAGACTTGTTCCCATTCTTGCAGTTGATGGTATCCCCAATCAAAGTGCAGAGGTGGAACATTAATTCTCCAAATTCCTTCCTATCATGGTTGTTGTATTGACCAACCAGACTAGGAATCTTGATCAGCTTTTGCACAACTTTGTCCTGCGCATCTTGAGGTAGCTTCTTCTTGTTTCACGTAGGAAGACCCATTGTCTGCCTGATATGCGTATAGTTGATGGTCACAGAAATCCCACGGATAGAGCTTTTGAGGCAGGGGACTGTGACGTCGTCGTATACGCGATCAACTTCTTCTGCGTTGCTGAAGAATTCGTCTATGTAGGGTGGAAGGATGAAAGCCTGGCCCTTAGTGAATAGGGGAAGGATGCCAGACTTGTCCATGTTCTCCATCATGTAGCGTCCAAGTGTATCATGCGTAAGATCTTCAGCATCAATTTCCCAACCGGGAATGAAATAGTTTAAGTTCTGCGCAAAAACAAAATTGAAAATTAGGTCTGGACATGCGCATGGAGAGAAGCGCATGCGCATGAGCGATATGCGCAGCGCATGAACTAGACTCCATACTTAGAACAAAATATGAATATAAAAGAAAAAAAATGTCCAAAACACAAAATTTAAACTACACGCCTAAATTTGGCGCGAAAAGCAGAAACACAATCAATAATCAACCCAAGGCACATCATAGGACTATTCATCAAGAACATTAAGAACATGTATTAAATACACGAAGAACACGAAGAACATAAAGATGTCAAAGTGCTCCAAAATGCATAAAAAGCACATCAAAACGTTCGTAATGAAAAATCACACACAAACAAGTAAACCACAATAACAAGAACCTGTATCCAAGATCTGAGAAAAACAAAATAGAATTTGAAAAGCCCAAAAACTCGAGAAAAAAAACACAGAAATCATATCAAATGATCATTGATCGTAAAACAAATTACATAAATGAATAGATGCAAGTAAAATGAGCACATAGCATCAAATAATTTGAAAAATGAGCAACGGATCATAGAGAAATCAGAAAGGGGAAATCCAGACCTCAGAGCATGATAATGGCGAAAAACTAAAAAGCTTGAGTTTAGATTCATACCATTTGGAGATCCTCTTGTTTCTTTGAAGATGATTTGGGAGCCATGAGTATATATAGAAAGATTGCACGAAAATAGAGAAGTAAAGTGATGAGTGCAGAGAGAGAAAAATGTAAGAGAGTAGAGAGAAAAGGGTGAGGCGGTTGAGTGAGGAAGAAAATTTTGAAAGACAGAAGTGAGGAAAAAGGCGGCGGTTCAGAGGGTTATAGCTGAAAAGGGGACGTGACATCATGGCGCGCTGACAAGAGAGTTGGTGTGTCAGGCGAGTGAAGCGCACGCGCAGGAGAGACGCACGCGCATGTGACGAGGACCAATGAGGAGAGCGCGTGAGAAGTCCTATCCGCGCGCGTGTGTCAGGCAATAATGGTCAAGCAGAGACTCTTCCACTTTCATCATAAGTAGCACACACTAAGCATTAATGGCGCGTCACTCAATGCTTTTGCATTAAATGAGGTGGGACATGCGTAGGGGTAGAAAAGTAATTTTCCAGGAAAATTTAAAAAGAAATGATGAGGGAAAATACATAATTACGCAAGTACTCTTGCAAATTATGTGTTGACTCAGTAAGTCAAGGACCTAGGTGTAACTATTGAAGAGAAAACTTACCTGAGGTCCACGTGGCATGCGCATGAAGTATATGCGCAGTACATATAATGCGCAGAGATTCTTAGAAATCTCAGAAATGATTTGCCTTGTGAGCATCATCATGTGCGCATGAGATAGGCGTGCGCATCAGGCATCTAACTTCAAATATTTCAAGAAAGCATAGAATTATTAGTATTGACAAACCATATGGACAAGATTTAGCTGAGTTCAAGCATACCCATTTCACCTCTCAAGAATATAAACCTTTTAGCATCAAGTGCTTTTGTAAGAATATCCGCGATTTGATAGTCGGTTCCCACGTGTTCCAAATGAATGTTTCCTTTCTCCACGTGGTCTTTGAGGAAGTGATACTTGATGTCAATATGATTGGTCTTTGAATGCATGACAGGATTTTCTGAAACCGCAATGGTTGATGTATTGTCGCAGTAGATGGGACAATTTTCCTCTTTGTTGTCATAGTCCACCAATTGCTGCTTCATCCATAGTATTTGACAGCAACAACTTCCGGCAGCAATATATTCTGCTTCTGTAGTTGAGACAGAGACTGCAGCTTGTTTCTTACTAGCCCATGACACAAGTCGATATCCAAGGAGATGACAAGTGTCGCTTGTGCTTTTCCTGTCAATTGTGCACGCTGTATAATACGTTTCACAGCAATTAAGTGCGCTTCTCTAGGATCGGATTGATAACGCGCACAGACACAAACACTAAACATAATATCTGGCCTACTTGCAGTAAGATAAAGGAGAGAGCTAATCATACCTCGATATAAAGTTTGATCAACTTTCTTACCTTTCAAATCTTTGTCGAGTTTGTGCCGGTAGCCATTGGCGTATCATGTGGTTTAGCATTGTCTAGTCCAAATTTCTTGATTAGATCCCTTGTATACTTTGCTTGGTTGATAAATATGCCTTCATCCATTTGTTTGATTTGAAGCCCGAGGAAGAAAGTGAGTTATCCCATCATGCTCATCTCAAACTTGCTTTTCATTAGTTTCTTAAAGCGCTTGCACAACAATTCATTAGTAGAACCAAAAATAATATCATCGACATAAATTTGAACAAGTAATTTATGATCATTATGTTTGGCAATGAAAAGAGTAGTATCGATTTTACCGCGTGTGAAGCCTTTCTCAATGAGAAACTTGGATAGAGTATCATACCATGCTCTTGGTGCTTGCTTTAGCCCATACAAAGCTTTCTGGAGTTTGTAGACATGATTTGGGAATTGAGAATCTTCAAACCTAGGTGGTTGAGCTACATAGACTTGTTCTTGGAGTTCACCATTTAGAAACGTGCTCTTAACATCCATTTGATATAGCTTGAAGTCCTTGTGAGCAGCGTAAGCTAGGAAAATTCTGATAGCTTCAAGTCTTGCTACAGACGCGAATGTTTCATCGTAATCAATTTCTTCTTCTTGCCTATAGCCTTGCACAACCAACCTTGCTTTGTTTCTCGTGATGGTTCCATTCTCATCCATCTTGTTTCTGAACACCCATTTCGTACCAATCACTCCTTGATCATTTGGTCTTGGAACAAGAGTCCAGACTTTACATCGTTCAAATTGATTGAGTTCTTCTTGCATTGCAACAACCCAACTTAGATCTTGGAGCGCTTCATCAGCCTTCTTAGGTTCAACTTGAGAGATGAATGCAGTGTAAGCATCAAAGTTTGTAGCTCTCCCTGTACGAACTCCAACATGAAGATCACCAATGATGTTAGTGATTGGGTGATCTCTAACTTCACAAATTTCAGGAGGCAAGTTAGGTTGAGTTGTAGTAACTTGAAGGTCTTCAATTGGTACATCTTCACCAGCGTCAAAATCATCAAAATTTGGGGGTAAAACTGGTTGAGAATTGAAAGTGGGATTGACACCAGATGCATCAGTAGATTGGGGCGCATGAGAGGACACATCAGGCGCATGGTAAGGTGTAACTGAAGGTTCTCTTGGTGCGCTATTGACATAGTTTTGCGCAACTGATGTTGATGGATTTCTTTGAGTTGATAGATTCTGATTTTGAGTAGGACCAACATAAATAGGAGCACCTGTTTCATTAAGCTCAATAGAATCATCAGCAACATTTGGAGCTAAATGTGGCTCAAGGAGAGAATGTTCATCAAATGTAACATGTACAGATTCAACTATCACTAATGTAGATCTATTAAAAACGTGAAAAGTTTTAGAATGTTTAGCATACCCAACAAAAATACCTTCGTCGGCTTTGGCATCAAATTTACCTCTATGTTCATTTCCGTTGTAGAGGATATAGCATTTACAGCCAAAGATCTTGAAGAAAGTAATGTTGGGAGTTCTACCACGCCAGAGTTCATAAGGGGTCTTGTTATGGCGCTTGTTGATGAGGGAACGATTTTGAGTAAAGCATGCTGTGTTGATAGCTTCCTCCTAGAAATACTTAGGCAATTTAGCTTCTGCTATCATCGTCTTCCCTGCTTCTATCAACGTTCTATTCTTTCTTTCCACAACTCCATTTTGTTGAGGAACTCCAGCTGTTGAGAAGTTGTGATCTATCCCATGATCGTCGCATTATCGAGAAACACCGTTGTTCTTGAATTCTGTTCCATTGTCGGATCGAACACTAACGATGTCATCTTCTTTTTGGGTTTGGAGCAGTCTAAATAATGAGGTGAGAATATCATAACATTCTTCTTTAGTAATCATCATCTCCACCCATGTGTATCTTGAGAAATCATCCACCACAACTAAGGTATACTTGTTTCTTCTTATGCTTGCAGTGGTAACTGGTCCAAAGAGATCAATGTGCAGCAGTTGCAAATATCTAGAAGTTGAGAGATTTGTCTTACTGGAGAAAGATTGCTTTGATTGTTTGCCAAGTTGATATGCAGCGCATTTGTTGTCATGATGATCAGCAACCTTGGGAAGTCCTTTGACAAGATTGTCCCTGCTGAGTTTTGATAGACCTTTGAAGTTCAAGTGACTCATACACTTGTGCCATAGCCAACTATTTTCACTCACATTTTTTTGCTACAAAACAAAAAATTAGTACTAGAGTTCATACTATGGAAATCAATAATGTAAATATTTGTCTTACGATATCCCGTGAGTAAGATAGCTCCAGTTTTGCCATTTTTGATAAGACATTGCGTTGAAGTGAAATGGCATTCTAATCCTTTGTCACAAAATTGAGATATGGATAATAAGTTGTGCTTGAGTCCTTCGACGAGAGAGACTCTTTCTATGCACACTTTGTCTTTCTTGAGCTTTCCATATATGCAACAACTTGACCTTTGTTATTATCACCAAATGTTACTGAGGGAACTCTTTGTTCATGGACATCTTCTAATAAGGATTCATCTCCAGTCATGTGTCTTGAACGCCCACTGTCAAGAATCCATTCATTCGTTCTAGCTTTAGAAGACCAGTCATGAAGCAAAGAACCTGAAATATAGACATTTAAAGCAGGTCCCCTTTATTCTTTTTGGGTCCTAGAGTTAGCAACTTTTGACAACCCACTCTTGATTGACCTTGGGATTTTTACGTCCTTTGGCATTGGGAGTGAATCTCAAAAGGCATTCCATGGCCTTGTGTCCAAAACAATCACAAATGGAACAATGTTGAAAGCCACTAATCACATGAGTTTTACAAACTCTTTACTTTTCTTAGGGATAGCACTCTTCTTTGGGTCAGATGAGCCAGCTTTAACAAAATCTTTCTTTTGAAATTTTGGAGCGCCTTTTCTAGGAGTGCGCATAGGGTCAGGATGCGCATGGCGGTGAGGCGCAAGGCTCCTAGGCGCATAATGCGTACTAGTAGAAGGAGCGCTCTTAGTTTCAAGAATGATTTTGCTAGGAACTGATTCATCTGTAGCTATATCTTTCCCTTTAGCTTTCCCAAATTGCTTTATTGGGTAGACATAATGGAATGTTTGTCTTTTGACTTTTTCCTGTCCTTTACCCATTGAATTAGAGTGTTTTTCCTTAGGAATTTCAAAAGTTTGCTGATGTGTAAATTCACTATCTCTTTCAGCACAGACATCACACTTAAGGTTGTCACCAGATGATGAGAATCCCAAGCCACTTTTATCACCACTGACTTTTTGGGACTCAAATATATTGTCCATAGTGACACGAGAATTGGACCACTCATTTGTAATCTTTTTAAGATCAGTAATTTGAGCAACCAATTCATCGTTTTGAACTTTAAGTAATGAGTTCTGTTCTGTTAGAAAAGTATTTTTGACAGTAAGAGGAGTCATGCTCTTTATCTGCTCCTTAAGGAGGGTGAGTTCAGATTTTAATAGAGATTTCTCGGTCTTAGGCTGGGAAATTTCATCACATGATAGTGCTAAAGCTTCCTTCATATTATCAAATCTACTGATTACCTTTTCAGCCTTTTTGAATAACTTTTCTTGTTCAGCAACAATTTCATCATCGTTGATTTTAGGAATTGATGCAGCTGCTTCAACTTGTGGTCTGATGTAAGTTCCCTTTCTTAGCTTGTTCCTTGCACTTAGATCACATCGGGCAAACAATAATCCACCATCTCTTTGAGCCGGAGTAAGACATCCTTGTTCAATTAGCTCACTGATGATTGGTCCTTTCTTCTTCTTCACTTCTTGAAAACTTGCAGATTTCTTGATAGGTTTATTCAAGGTATTCATATCAGGAACATCTTTGGAGTAGTCATCATCAGAATCATAAGTATCAACTTCATCATCATTTGCCACCAAACAAACAACTCCATCATCGGAATCTTCATCGCTTTCATCTGAGTCTGTTTCAATCCAAGTGTTCTGCTCATTTCCTGGTGATTCTTCTTCAGCAACCATTCCCTTGTGACGAGTGAATTTGGGTGTGAACTTGGGAGTATGGCTGCTCTTCTTCTGCATATATTCAAATTTTGGAATTCGGCAGCTTGAAGCAAAGTGTCCTGGTTTCCTGTAGTTAAAACAAACAAGGTCTTCTTTTCTTTTTGAATCAATGCTCCTTGTGAACTTTGGAGGAGCTCTGCTGGTAGATCCTTGAAATTTGCTGGTTGAGCCGGGTCTTGAGAATTTTCTGAACTTTTGAAATTTCTTCACAAATAAAGCGAAGTCTTCATCATCCATGTCTAATAGCTCAGAGGTAGAAATTTTGGTATCGGAACTTTTCTCTTCTTGAACCGGTGCAGGCGCATGCGCTTCTTCTCTATGCGCCACCATTGCTATGGATTTTGACTTTCCTTCAGTTTCACTGATTCGTTGGAGTTTGAGCTCATAAACTTTAAGATTAGCATAAAGGTTCCTTAGAGTCCAATCATCTAAAGTTCCAGCGTCTTCAAGAGCGCTAGATTTATGTAGGTATCTTGATCCAAAAGCTTGGAGAAAATTGACATTCAAATCTTTGTTTGAAAACTTCATGCCAAGTGAAATACATAGATTGATAATTTCACAAAAGCGTTCATAAGTTTGTCTTAAGGTTTCTCCGGGGAGTTGAGAGAAATTGTTTAATCTCTTTTATACTTCATATCTCTTGTTCTCCTTGCAAACGGTATCTCCTTCTATATGCTCTTCAATGGCATCCCATAGCTCATTAGCAGTAGCACAATGCATGACTTGTTGTTTCATAGCCGTGCTTAGAGTGATTAGGAGAATGTTTCTTGCTTTCCCATCATTAGCAACTCTCTTTGACTCTTCTTCGGTCCATTCTTCCTTTGGTTTTAGAATGGTAGGTTGAGCAGCGTTGGTGCGTGGATTTGGATTCGCCTTCATCGGAATATAAGGTCCATAAACCACGGTGTCATGAAGCCTTTCATCAATTGAGGTGAGATGAGTTAAGATGCTAAATTTCCACACGTCAAAGTGATCTTCATCAAAGACTGTAACATGTGTGTAGTTTGCAGTTGCCATAGGTTTAGAGTTTGCCATTTAGAATCGGCACCCAAGCTGTTAAGCTTGAAAAACAAAAGCGTTTTATAAAGGTGTTTGCTCTGATACCACTTGTTGGTCCCAGAAGGGCAACAAGGGTATGAAAAATGCTGGGGGGTGAATAGCGTTTTAAAAATTCTTTTTTGCAAAACAATGGCTAATGCGCACAGGTCTTATTTTGGCTAAGTATAGCACGCAACAAGAGTGTGAAATGCACAGCGGAAACTTAAAGCAATCACTTATGCGCAGGGAGAATGCGCAGAAGTGTAAATACGTATGCACTAAGTTTAGCTTAAAGATTGGCGCAAAATGGAACTAAGGCAATAAGCATACAAACACAATTTTATCGAAGCAAGACAATCTACAAGGATCAAACAAAATAATATATAAGTAAAGCTTAAATGTAGAATGAAAAGCACAATAAATAAACACGCTATTTGGAGAGGTTCGATCAGGAAAAGATCTACGTCCTCTACCAAGATGGTTAGTCTTGGATTTCTAATGAAGATCTTATTAAATGAGAGAGTTTACAAGCTACAAAGATGTAGAACAAAACTTTCTCAAAGATCTATAATCTATGAAAGAACAAAATCCTAGATAATAACCGGAGTATCTCTAGAAGTAAGATCGATGAGATCGGAACTTCAAGAGGTGTGTGTGAATCAGAAATCTGGGCTCTTTGAATCTATGAGATGGAGAGCACAAGAAATTCTGGTGATACAAAGGCTGTTTAGGATCTGGGCTTGGATGAGTATGAAGGTATGAAGGTTGATCTTGGGAATTCTGGAAATGAGCAAGCAATCTTCAAATCTTCTAATCTTTCTCTTTGAAAGCAAAAGCACAAGCAGCTTGGAAAATGAGGAAGAGCTGGCTATTTATAGTGGAGCTCCAAGAACTAGCCATTGGGGAGCTTCAGCAAGGACGATGTGTTATCACAATGTGATTGGTGCGCAGCTGTCCTTTATAGCCGTTGGAGACAGCAAGTTGATAGCTTTCAGATATCTTCTAGAAGGGTGACAACTGTCTTCAATTTGAATTTTCAAACTGAGGCGCGTTACTCCATCCACGTGTATGCTGAGTGTGCACGTTGTCGATTGTCCACATCAGCACTTTGACTCATACCAAAAAGCGTTGCTTTACATAACGCTTTCCAAGCTATACAAAGGTGAGGTCAAGAAATAAGAGATTTAACTTAGATATATCTGTGCTGCGCATGAAAATCATGCGCATAGATATGCGCAGATGGTGCTGCGTATGAATGCCATGCGCATCACACTTAGACATTTGCTCATGAGACCTCAAATCCAAAGCTTCAGCCCTAAACATTAAGCCTAGTCTATAAAGAGGACTTAACTAAAATTGAAGTTACAAAACTTCTTACATAGGGTCCTAAAGTCCTTAAAATAAACTTAGGTGATGGTATTAATCAATTCAAACATATATAGGAGGATTAAATAATAAGCATACCCAATAACGTCTATCTTCGATCCCTCATCCGATCAGTCGAGAATATCTTCTTATCTGGGCTTTTCAGGAATTCCGGATATGTCCTGCGCAGCTTGTAAATACCTGGGAGGTCCCTGTGAGTTCTAGAATGCCTAATAACTTATTTTCAGGTTGGGTACTAACAGTAGCCCCTCGGCGACACTTCTTGTAAGGCATGGAGGGTCGTTGATTAAGAAAGGAACAGATCTAAAACATGAGCTCCAAATCGAGGGAGAAAAGTGAGAAAAGGGTGACCAGGTTGGTCAGGCGGCTGAACCTATGTCAGGCTACCTACGTATCCAAAGGGAATCAAGCCAATCGTAGTTCGAGAATTGGGGGAGAAAGAAATGAGACATCGTCTTTCGATGGGGATAGACAAACATTTGTCAAACAATAAAACCGCGTGGACCCTACTGGGGAGAAAAAAAAAGAAACGAAACATCGTAGAGCAATAAATTTGTTGCAAATGGACTCTATTGGGGAAAGGAGGTGAGGCCATACGCACGGTATGATAAGAAGTTTTAAGAATCGAGAACAAAATTAGGGATGGATTCTAGCTTCATATAGAGCGCGCGTAATCAAATAATTTCTTGGCAAACTACGGTACTTAGATAGGTATAGTCCTTATTATCGCAGATTTCGGTAACCGGTAACGCCGATTGTCTAGAGCTCGTGCGGGTTACGCCAAATAACTTTATCAAATAGGAAGGGTTTAAGGACGTTCCCAGCCTCCCATTATAATATTTAGGCTTTACGGACGTTTCCGACCTCCAATTATAAATTGATTTGGTTATTAAAGGATTTTACGACGGTTTCCTTAATCCGCATTCGGGTTTACGGACGTTTCCCACCTCCAATCATAATCATAGGGATTATGGATGTTCCCGACCTCCAATTATTGATTGATTTGGTAATTTATTGAGGTCTTCCGGACCAAAGATTAATTTTTGGAAATTATTGAGGTCTTCCGGACCAAGATTTGATTAGGTTTGGAATTTATTGAGGTCTTCCGGACCAGGTTTGATTAATTTGGAAATTATTGAGGTCTTCCGGACCAAACTTGATTAGGGGTGCTAATTTTGGATAAAAAGCAAGCCGGAGGGGTTAAATTGTAAATTTTTACGCCTAGGGAATAAGTGGCCACATGGCCAGTCCTTCTGATTGGCTGGATTTCGCATACGAGGATCGCTTGTGGGCGCGCGAGATAGAGGGCTGAGATCGTGCCACGTCGCTCGGACATACTGGCCGCGTGGCTAGCCCCTTCGCTGGACAGACCCTACAAACAGCTGCCGGCTGTTGCTTTCTTCACTTTTCTTCTTCTTCTTTGTCGAGTTCTTAGAGAAAAAGAGAGATTTTTGAGATATTATTGCTATTGTCGCGATGGATTTTTTATATCTTTTTGGCGCGGAGCAACCTTATGAGCAAGGTGAAGGTGCGAGGCAATAATTCGAACAAGGTGGAGGTGGAGAACCACCTCAACAAGAGGAGCAACATCAACAGAGGGCGAGGATGGCTTCTAGAAATTTCCATCCCGATGAGTGGCATTTTACGATGGGACAACACTTTGATTTGTACGTAGGCCCTGACAAACATTGGTCTGGCGGGAGGCTGATGGAGATAAAGGAGGTAACGATCTCGCTTTTTATATTGCTTTTGGGTACTTTGTGTGTTTTATTTCATACTTGTCGTATTATTTTAAGACTGCATTAAATTAATTAATCGTTTGTGATTATTTAATTTATGAGATTGTTGATTATTTTGGGGACGGTGAATATACGCGCAAGTAGACAACTAAAGCATGCATGTATACTTCAATTATAGCACATAATTTATATTGGCAGTTAGGTAACGTACCTTTGATGTGTTTATCTGCAGAGGATGAAATCTCGTGGGTCCACGTAGGCAGTGGCAGAGATATGGCAGAGATTGCCGCCGGCTGGTGCGGTGAAGGAGAGGATCAGGGCCCTTGGTTTCGGTCCATTTTTTGACGCGGTGCATGCCGTGGAGGGGACCCAGAAGGTGATGGGTTTAGTTGAGATGATGAGGGAGTACTGGTGGGACACTACCCACACGTTCCATTTCAGCTAGGGAGAGGTGACCATTACCCCTACTGACTTTGCTGCTATTACCGGGCTCATGTTCACGGATGTGGAGCTACCTTTTGATGATTCTCTGTCTGCAGACCCACACCGTCAGGTTGAGTTGATTGGTATGCCGCTTGGTAAAGGTGTGAAGGGGAATGGTTTCGAGGCAGGTCGCTTGAGAATCTTAGTGGATGAGGCTATCAGAGATTTTGTTGAGGGCATCAGCGACACTGATTGTCTGGTGCGAGCCATTTTATGGTATAGATTGTCACAGACTCTGTTCCCGAGTGCAGGGACATTTTGTCGGTTTTCTCTGTTGGGTGCTCTTGCTGACTTAGAGTAGGTGATTCAGGTCTCCTGGGGCGGAGCTGGGCTAGCAAAGATGTACCGGGCCCTAGATGTCTGCTCGAGGTCCAGTACCTCATCTTTTGACTATTTTCAGTTTGCTTTTGAGGTATGTCTCTGACTTGCTTCCTTATTCCATATCTATCTTTTAGAACTATTCAGACTAAAATACTGTCTCTTTCCACAGGTGTGGGTTTATGAGCTATTCCACATTGCTCCCTTTGGCATGCAGGGGGTTAAGGAGGTACCGGTTATGAGGTTCTGGGCAAAGATGAATCGGTTGAAGGGCTGTGTCAAGGTAAGGAAGACTCCCGATTTGGGGATTTTTACTTCGAGGTTGAGTGGTCCACTGCATGAGGACTTTCAGTTCTTCCCCTGGTCGGATCTGGTATTAGTAGGGGTTGGTATTGCCCAGGAGTTTACTACTTCCCGATGCTTCTTGGTGGGGCTAACTGGGGATGCCATGTATCTCGGCGAGAGAGTCTGCAGGCAGCATAGAAGACATCCTGCGGTGTAGGCCCCGCTTGAGCCACTGAGGAACATGCCATATCCGGCTAGGCTGAGGACGAGCGGTGACTACTGAGTGAGGACTCCGGCCTATTTGTACCAGAGTGGGGCTGACTATGAGTGGTTTGTAGAGCATGTGCTGGTGAGCCCGCAGGTGTTGGAGAGGAGGCAAACTGGTGCCTATCCGGCTAGCTCGAGTAGAGGGGCTAGATATGGTATAGACATGCTGAGGTTCTCAGATTTCATTAGGATGCAGTGGGGCAGTGTTGAGGTGGACTTTGATCTGACTCCGACTGAGGCCGACGAGGTTACTGGGGCCCAACTTCCTCCGCTTGGAGCCATGGTATGATATCCTTTTGACCTTGATTTCTGTCTTGCACACACATACTTCAGACTTGTATCATAATTGCGTTTGTCTGCCCCAGGTGACTCGGGAGGCTTACATCCGCTCTGTCCGTAGGGGCAATATCTTTGAGCGGTTGTTTCGGAGCTTAGGTGCTGCTTGTACCTGTCATTAGGAGGACGTGGTGGTGCCGCCGCGCAGAGAGAGAACACCTACGGAGGCTGCTTCCTCGTCCTGTGCCCGCCGGAGGTCTGTCTGAGGTAGAGGCTCGGGAGCCGGTGGATCCCACTATGTGCAGCAGCGGGGCCATGGTGATGATGATGATAATGAGGAGGAGGAGGTTGAGATTGAGGATTCTGACTCGGACTAGGTGTCGTCCTTATTCCTGCATTTGTTAGCGAGAGAGAGAGAGAGAGGAGAACAAACAGATATATTTATGTACAATATTTTTATTTGCTTTTGTATGTATTTAATTAGTATTTTATTTACATGTCTTTACGTTTAGTACAATGCATGAGTCCTAGGGGTAAGATGGGGATTATACACACTATGAGGCAGTTCCACCCTCTTTATCGGACCTCTTTTGTGACTTGTGACCTTCAAAACGTCTGGGATGGGTCCATTCCGGCGTTTGATGGGGACGGACTTGCAAATCTTCCGGGACTGGCTTATGTGGCCGCATGGCCAACCATGGGGAAAGACTGTCCGCGCGGCTAATCCCTGGTCTGACACGTTTTCTGTTAGATTTTTCCTTGTACGATCAGGACTTGAACTCCCTATCCTATTTAACAGCAGTCTGCGTAGACAGACGAGGCAGACAACAGTTTTTATTTCTTTTGCTCTAGATTTTGATTCTTCCATGCTTTTCTGATGGATAGACACCCTATGATTTCTGCAAAGAAGCAGTGATACTTTGTGAAGAGCTTGAAGATCTGGGTTAGGAAGCTTTCCAAGGCTACTCGTGCGACCTATGATAGTAGATTCGGGATCAAGTGCCTCTAGTCCCTGTTTAGAGTTAAGTCTGATGAGAATATGATTCGTGCTGCTGCCAAGTTCTGGGACACTGAGAATCATGTCTTCAACTTCTCTTATAATGAAATCACCCTAACGTATGAGGACTTTGCGACTCTTTATGGTGCGAGAGTGACGGATAGGGTAGCCATGCCACAGTACCAAGTTCCTTCAGAACTTCGGGTCTCCCAATTGCTAAGAATTTCTGTTGAAGAGGCTAGGGACTTGTTCTTGGACGATGATGTCGATATCTGTGGGCTTCCCATTAGATTCATTAATAGCACGGTGGAATCTGACACGGCTTTAGATTGCCTAGCACTTTGTCTATTTGCCTCGATATTATTTCCACCTTATGTAGGAGTGGCTATAATGGGTTATCTTGATATGGTGGACCAGGCTCGAGCCTATTATCCCTTGTTTGCTTGGGGAGACTTTGCATGATATTGGAGAGTTGGCTTCGAGAGCTCACAAGATGACCAGAGGGAGTACCCGACTACTAACCTTGTGGCTGCAGGAGAGATTATGAGTTTTTGAGGATCCAGTTGGGCCAGTATCACCTTGGGTTTGTCAGAGTAGGCGAGTAAGGCAGCCATTTGCGGGGATGACTCGGCTTGCATGGGTGACATATCTGGCGCAGATGGGTACGGCTCAGATCAAGTGGATGGTACCTTATTGGGGGGTTAATAGAGCACGGTGGGCTCAGAGCGATCTTTGCATGATCCGGGTTCCTACCTTTGATAAGACCACTTACTACTATGCAGTACGGGTGTGCCGTCAGTACGAGATGCCTCAGATTATACCTTCTTCATGGGACAAGACTTGCAGCAGGGTTAATGCCAGGATACTTCCTATAAACACCAGGGTTGCAGTGCTTTTGGAGCGGTGTTGGTCTTAGGCTCTCATGCCCAGCACTCTATGTACACAGCGACCTTACGACATACTTCTGTCTCGAGAATACTTGGACTGGTACCAGACGATGTTGGGGGACATGAGACAAACTCTGAGATGACTGAGACGCAGGGTGGTGATCCCTTATATCTCGAGTAGACGCTTAAAGGAGGAGGAGACTCTACAACGTGAGGTGAAGGCCGTGTTGGTTCAGCTAGCACCTCGTGAGAGGAAAAGAAGGAGAGAAGGCCCAAGGGGGGTGACTCAGCTTAGGAATGATTTATTTGAGGACCCTACTAGACAGGCTAGACCCGAATGAAAAGACAATAAACCGAAGAAGGAAGAGGAGGAGGAGGAGTGACTCCGAGTATCCAACCACAGACGTTGCAGACACATAGTTTAGATTTTAGTTTGTTTTAATTTATTTAAATTTTTTTTAATTTATTTAAATTTCACAGCAGGTTTTATATTCGCATGTTCTTTCGAGCTTAGACTCATCAAATAAATGTTAACGTGTAGTGACTTGTGGAAATAGAGATTTTTCTTTAGTTATAAACAGATTGTTTGCTTTATTGAATTTGCTCAAACCAGATTTGGATTTTTATTTATTTTTTTGAAACCGCACCTTTGAAGGTTGCCTACGTTCCCCTTTTACAAGTAGGGCTTAGGGGCTCAGGTCACTGTAGTTCATTTCTGATTGTAGAAAGGGAATATAGAAGTTGGGAAGTAAAGAGAATAATATATATATATATATATATATATATTTTACAAAGGGGACGGTCGTTGTAGAAGACCGTTTGATGGAGAGTATCGCTGATGAAGAATGACCGTAGTGGTTAGTTGTAGTAGCGACGGTAGAAGACCGTTTGATGGAGAGTATCGCTGATGAAGAAGGACCGTAGTGGTCAGTTGTAGTAGCGACGGAGCTTACTGATGTTGACTGGTTCCTTGAATTGGTTGCCATCCAAATCTACCATTCTAACTGCACCTCCGGAGAAGATCTTTTGTATGACGTAAGGACCAATCCATGTGGGAGCCCACTTACCCAAGGGGTTGAACTTGTTCGCGAGGCGTACTTTGAGCACCAAATCTCCTTCTTTAATGTCTACGGGTTTCACTTTCTTGTTAAAGGCGTCGGTGGTTCTCCTTTTATATGCTCTGATGTGTTCCATAGCTTTATGTCTTCTTTCGTCTAAAGTAGCCAATTGGTCATAGTGACTGCGGAGCCATTCTACTTCATTCACTTGATTTTCGAGAAATACCCTTAAGGACGGGACTTCTAGCTCGATGGGGAGCACTGCTTCCATGCCGTGTGTAATAGCATAAGTGTAAGTACCCCAATCTGAAATTGACCAACTTAGAGGAACTCTTAGCACCATTCAGGGATAAACTGATAGGCTGGGACCTCACTAGGATAAACTGAAAATTCCAGGAATGCTCTGGAATTAAACTTGGAAAAATCCAGAAGCTCGCCATGCTGAGCCGTACGGATGGTTTGGACGCGGGAAGGGCCTAGACGTACGGCTGGTTTAGGCACCTTCAGTTCCTATAAATTGAGACCCTTGTTGATCCTTTCAGAAGGGGGGGGGAGAAACATAGTTTTGATAGGTGAAACTCTACAGAAATACAGTCTGAGTGAAACACCACCAAATACTTGAGTGAAAAGAGAGGAAGATAGGCCATAACCACCATATGTGAAGCCTCCTTCTCCCCATATTCTCTCCATCTCAAACTCTTTTGTTCTTATTCATGTTGTTTATTTACTTGCATTTCAAGCCTTGCCCTTGTCAAGCACCTTTATATTGCCAGTCTTGCCCTTGTCAAGCACCTTTATATTGCAAGTCTTGTCCTTTCAAGCACCTTATATTCTTGTTATATGTATCTTGGAACCAAATCATGAGATGATTCAAGGTGCCTTCACATCCATGTATGTGAAAAGGGGTAAAACCTAAAGAAGATCATGATTTGTTAATTTCTTGTCTTTAAATAGCTTGATGATCCATTTTTATGGTGAAAGCATTCATCTTTATGTCAATATTGTTTATATTTGGCCATGATGATCATGTTGGGTGATAAAGTTCCAATCTTTATCATCCCAACCTTGATTTAGCCTAAAATCCCACATTTGGGTCATAAAAATTCAATCTTTATGTCATTTTGTTGCCCCTAAAGGTTTAATCTTGTATAAAGATCCCATTTTGATGGTAAAGTTTGCATCTTTACTCATCAAAATGGCCATCTTGGCTCAAAGGCAACTTTCATCATATTTTCTCAATAATTCCCTAATGATTGTCTTAATCACATCTAAAATTCTTGTTTTGGTGTCTAATCTAGTGATTAATGACATAGGGATGATTTAATTTGTGTTTTGTTACAAAAGAATGGCTGGAAATGATCAAACAGTCCAGTTTCAGACATAATGCTCTGTTCCTGTATGGAACTAGACTGATTCCTGGGAATCTGTTAAAATTCCCAGGAAGACCCCCTTTAGCCGTACGGCTACTTTGTCCATGGGCATGTTTCAGTTCATCCCCCTTTAATCCAGAATGTTTACAAAAGAACCCTTTCTGTTAAAATCTTAACCATTTTCTGTTAAAGTCAGCTTCTCCGATTTTCTAAACACACACACACACATATGCACTTTTCGTTAACAAACACAAGGGAGACTCGGCTTTGTCCGAGGCGGTTTGGGTGACGTGAAACTCTTACCAAGCCGAACCTGACCTCCGAACTCATAAATCTCTAATCATTTTCATTTGTTGGGTTAAAAGTTAACAAATGTGGCGACTCCGTTAAGTTTGTTAAGTTACACGTGTTTGGCTTTTCTTCCTCGAACGAACTCGTTTCGCTCCGAGGGGGGGATCCTCACAGTGGCGACTCCACTAGAGAATAGAGTGTTCCCGAACTTCTTTTTAGATGATTCGGAGGCATTCTTGTGTGGGTCAAACTCCCATCCCCGTTTGTTGACTTTGTACATTTTTGTGTGTATTTTATGTTTCTGTTTTAATTTCTGGGAGTGAAACTGTTCTGGAAAAAACAATGGATTGGGGCTTGATGATCAGAAGCTGAAAATTTGCAAAAATAATGGAAGTCCATCCCTAGCCGTACGGCTGGTTTTGCCGTGCCTACAGAATATTTCAAATTAACAATTTTGTGCAGGGCAGAAACATTCTGATGGTCCCCTTGCTTCTTCTTGTCCAGGTTCTAATTTACAGCCTTGCTTATGCACATCTACCTTCTTTTTCTTAGCCAAAAATGGATTTTCAAAACTTGGTTATGCACAAATTTTTGGACATAAAATTGGGTTTTCAAAACCTCATTGTGCATAACCCAATAAAAATTTTGGTCTTCAAATTCTTCTTGTTTGTGCACAATCTTTTTCTACAAATGACTTTCAAAAGGTTGTTCTTCTTGCAAAATTTTGGTTTCAAAAACTTTTGGTTGTGCACAACCTTTCATGTACAAATTTTGATTCTTGCTTGTTAATATGTTTGTTTACTTTCTTGTGCAAAATACTTGTCCATATTACTTGTTCATCATACTTGTTCATACAATGCTCATGAAATTAAAACGGACCGAAAATTTCTATTTTGACTCAAAAGGGAACATAGAAGGCTTCACACATCGCGCACTTGACCTTGTGCACGTTCCAAAAACCATTTAAACCTGGGATGGATGCCACGATGCAGCTTGATTGGTGCTCTTGTGCCCTTCTCGCGCGCACGGGTCCATTCCACCTCCCCTTCCGAGCCGAGTCAACCACACATGTCCGTGACACACAAATACCATGACCATGGTTGGTTTTTGGTCTAGTTCACGTCATCACGTCCCTAATATGTGTCCAAATTCTAATTATGGCCAAGTTAACGCCCGAGTCACGACTCCTTGTGAAAGCAAGTGTGACCAAAGTCATCTTTGACCCGGTCCTTGACTTATGCGTTAATATCAATCATAATTAACCAAAGTCGTGTATTAAAGATAGGGTGACACCATTTCGTTAAGACCTAATGCTTAGCTCATCCTAATCATCCTTAAGCCCAAGGTTAAGGTCCGAGATCCCTCATTAAAATGAGGTCATGCCGGAATTTTGTTGAAGCGTTAAGACAATCTTAACCTTAACCGGAGCTTAACTATGATAAGAATGGCCCACACATTGGAACTTTGCGACGCACTAGACCTTAGGTTTGGTTCTTTTGGTCGGTGGAAGCTACGTACCCTATAGGACCCTCGCCCGGGATAGTCCATCATTGGGAGTGTGCCATACAGGTGAAAAACGAGGGGCTTATAGACGTAGTGTTGGCCTCCACTGATCCAGGGTTTAGAGTAGTTGCGAAAAAGAAGAGAAATCTTTTCCAACCATTTAAGAATAAAATGCGTTTTAAGTAAACTTGAACGGATAATTAATTGCGCCTTGCATGAATTTGCTCCGTTTTTGCTTCTCGTCTTTGACACATTGCACTCTTTCGTTAACAAGAGTCATTTTGTTATGTCTTTGGACGGATCCCCGTTATCCTCCAAGATCTCTGTGAAGCCGTAGGATTAATTTCTTAAGAGCCCGTTAGATTCTTAAGAATAGTCCCCTAGGTCCCCGTTAAGATTCCCGTTAAATCCCTAGGAAACCAATCACTTCCTTGGATGGATCCCCGTTATCCTCCAAGAAGTCAGTCAAGTCCTTGGATGGATCCCTGTTATCCTCCAAGAAGTCAGTCAAGTCCTTGGATGGATCCCCATTATCCTCCAAGAAGTCAGTCAAGTCCTTGGATGGATCCCTGTTATCCTCCAAGAAGTCAGTCAAGTCCTTGGATGGATCCCTGTTATCCTCCAAAAATCCAGTCAAGTCCTTGGACGGATCCCCATTATCCTCCAAGACGTCAATCATGTTCATCTTTTCCTTTTAGAATTCTAAACCCGTTCGAACTACGGTGACCTGAGCCTCTCATCGCGTGGGACCCCCTCCCTCGTGGTGAGGGGAACGTAGGCAACTTCGGCCCGATCAAATATCTCAAAATAGAGGATTCTAAGATACGTGCAAGCATTCACCCAGTGTTTACCCAAGCCTAAAGCTACCTTTTATCTTCCCCGTAGCTCAGATGAAGTGGAAGAGAGCATCATGTCGCCGCCTAGTGCGTGTGGAATCAGAGAGTTCCCCGGTCACTGCAATTTCTCCAACCCAGTACCTCAGAAATACCACTTCAATGGATGGTAGCTTGGGAAATGACGTCGCAGACAATCCGGATAGCCCTACGAAAAAAGAGTTGCCAGGCTCTAGAAGTCTCCGGGACTACGGAAGAAGTCATCACAGAAAGCCACAAAGAAACACAGAGTCCGTTTGATGAGTCGACGAGACAAGGAGGTGTCACAGCTCTACTCCAAACTAAAGGTCTCTTAACCAAAGTGACCAATCAGAAAGAAGAGGTGGAAGAAACCCAACCTCCGAATTGCAACCAAAGATTGTCCCCTCCATCTCACCAGAATACCGAGACCCCCATTTCTTTGCCCCAATACACCGTCATCCACAATGAGCCTCTCATTCAAATCCTCCTCACTCCGCCTCATCCCAAATGTCGCGACCCCGGACCCCGCGGGCCCGAGACCGCGAGCTGGACGTCGACTCTAAAACCAAAACTGTGAAATACTGAAGTTAAAAATTTCCATTTGACACCAAAAGGTGATGAACCAAAGTTTTACAAATCAAAGTTTGATAAAACAAAATACAACTATCATAAACTTCCACAAGTTTATGCCCAACAAAATACAAATATACAATCCTTAAAGACGTCATTGTTTGGTACAACTACCCCAAAATGGTTACACATTTACATAATGGAAACCAACCTATATTAACCTTCCCCAAAAGAACGGATCCACACTCGACGTCCTCTTTCTCGTGATCAGCGAGACTAATCCTTAGCACCTGGGGGGGGGGGTTAAGGAAAAACAAAGATAAAAGGAAAGGGGGTGAGATAAATCTCAATAAGTTACTAATGCAACTACATGACATGCTATGATGCAATATACAATAAGCAATAAGAAATATCACATAGCACTTAGCATTTATCACATAACAGATAGCAGCGGAAATAAACACGTAACAAAGGATATAGCCAAGGTTTTCCAAACCGGAACATCCAAATAAAGGATCGCTGCGCAGCTTCAATAATCAACCAATCATCATCTTCATAATAGCATGAAAGCCGAAGAGAAACCCCGGTACCGGAACCAATAACATAAAAGTGTCACAAGGGACAAGGACCATGACACAAAGTCATGCCCGCTAGCCAAATACATTCACAAAGGAACGCTGACTTATCCTTTCCAAGGCCAATCTGGAGAAGGGGTAAAGAAGGGGGCAAAACAATGGTCAACATTATAATGGACTTGGCTTTGCCATTATAATCTTTCCCATCGCCCAAACACACACAAAATACCAGCTGGACTTTCAAATAAATGCTAAGTAATAATAATTTAGCATGAGTGAACAACTTAAGGTTCCAAAGTAGGGAACCAATCCAATTAAATCACCACAAAGGTAAACCAATATAAACAGCACATCAAAGATGAACCACATTACCAAAACGGTACTTAAATACATTTCACATCATATTAATTCACAAAAGAATCAAATCCACACGATAAAGTGTTCCACAGTGTTATCTTAAGTTAATTAGAAGGATTAAACCTAAACTAGTTAAGCCATTTAGTTTAAACAAGCAAAAAGGGCAATTTCCCAAGCAGGCGGGCAGGCGGGCGCCTGGGCGTAGGCAGGCGGGCGCCTGGGCGTAGGCAGGCGGGCGCCTGTTTGGCCAGTAGGTTTGGGTCACTGGAAAACAAGGGGCAGGCGGGCGCTCGGGTCAAGGCGGGCGGGCGCCTGGTCTGCGGGCTGGGAGGAAAACAGAGATGGGTTCTTCACATTTCCTTACCATTTTCATACCCAATCCATAACACTCAAAATCAACCCTCCCAAAACGATTCCTAAGGTACCCAAACATCATTTATAACTAAAATGAGAATCCAAATACACCATTTACAAACCAAAACCATGAATCAAAGCCAACATTCAAGTTTCACCATTTTTACCCAAAACTCAAATGAAATTCCAAATAAATTCAAAACTCATCCAAACTTCAATTATAACACATAAAGCATTATCTAAACATGATATGAACATTTTAGCATCAAAATGGGGGAAAAATAACTTACTTGGAAATAATGAAAGTTGACGGAATTCGATTCTTTTTGATTCTACGCGATCCTATCGACGATCTACACAATGTTCACGTTTTAAGAAATGAGAGAAGATGAGAGGAAGGAGAAGTAAATGAAGAAAGAAGAAGGAGAAGAAAACTTACCCAAACTTGCTTAGAGAGAGAGAGAAAAGGCTGGGAGAAGATGGAGTAGGGTGAGGGAGGAGGTGAGGGAAGGAGTAGGGGGAAATAAGGGAATTATTCAAAAACTTGCACTTAGGCCCCCTCTCTCACACTACACTCAATACTACACTCCCTACTAACAATTAAGACTCAACACTTCTACACTAGCACAAATGACCCAAAAAAATGCTAGGCATAATTATTATAACACATAAATTGCACACAAAACTATTTAAATAAATAATAATTTAAATAAATAAATAAGCAAATAATTAAATAAAAATCCTTTATTACTTAATAAAATAGAGCCTATATTTCGGGTCGTGACACCAAATCCAACATCTCCCATAGGATACCTCCTATAAAACCCCAAACACAATCCACTCAAAAGGCCCGCAAACCACTGTTCACACCAGTTACGCCTCGAGCATCATACCCACAACACTTTCCCAATCATATCCCTTCTCGGTTTGATGCCATCAACCAAGTCACCAGAGATCAGTCACTGTTTAGACCATATATGGATACCCGAACAGGCATCACCAACTTGCCTCCACCAGATTTCCCAATAAGATTCCGGAGTTACCCGTATTATTTCTACAATCCGAAACCCTTTGCACCACAAGCTCCTTACATGCCTCCAATGTGTATTCCTGCAAGTAACCAAGGTTATGGGTATACCTATGCCCCTGCACCTCCGAAAAATCCTCTCAATCATCTATTGGGAAAAAGAAAACAAATGGAAGCTAAGTTCGAAAGGACACTCAATGAGCACCCCTATGCATTGAGAGACGGTGAGTCTTGTCCCCGCCACACTCTGGTCAACGATGAAAGAAAATCCAAATGCCAAGCCGAGCCCCGTCTCACAAAGTTAGAGGATTTTGAAATGCCCGTAAGCAAAATGTTTGAGGGATTGGTCAAACAAGGTCTCATGAGGCCCCTCGAAGATTTCCGGCCAAAGAATCCTGAGAAACGCCGCAACGCCACCAAGAGGTGTGCCTTTCACAACTTCCATGGGTATAATACCGATGATTTCACAGCTGTGAAACGGATCATCTGGAAATTAATCGCGGAAGGAAAGCTTGAATTCCCTCTTGGGAAATTGGAAATGAAGCTACGGCTATGGTCGGAAGCGGAATGTCAAAAACCTCTCCCATCAACCTCCCCTTAGAAAGAGTCTGTTTTCATCCTTAGGAAGAGTCAGTTGCTTTTAAGATGTGTGGTAAGCCCTTAAGAAAGGTCAGTTAGGTTTAGAGTCTTGACTCCCCGGTTGATGCCATGTGGCGACCATTCTGAATCCATTGTCACTTTTCTTAATAAAATTATTATTATTATTGCCTTGTCAAAAGTTTGCAAAAATGTTTGTGAGACTTTCACTCAAAACAAAAGTGTGTCTTAAAAAAAATCTTAAAATAAAAGATCAAGTTTTTCCTAAAAGGCTAATCCGATAATGAAGCATTCTTCTCAAATCCCAGTTATAATTTCACCTTGAGGTTTAATATGCTAAAGTCCTTTGCAGCCTTGTCCATTGGAAACATCGACCAAGGAGCCCACATCTGAATTGGTGTCCGAGACAACCATCCACGTGAACAACAAGGAGAAGCCCGTGCTTCGGAATCCCAAAGGTGGCTACATCAAATGGAGGTCTGTACCCTTGTCGAGTGTCATGAACAAAGGTTGCACGCCTCGGAAGGATATCACCAAACGGATACGGCCAATGCAAACTCCCAACTCATGAGTAGACAGATCCGGCAATTACAACGCCAAGCCAAATGGAGACCTCGCGACATCTTTCCAGACGATATGGAACCCGAGTTCCCCGTGGAAAACATGGAATATGCTGCCGACAACCGCTCCAACATTTGAGGAAGAAAATGGATCATCGTGCTTCATGGGAACCCATCCCTAAAAAAAAAAAAAAAAAAGAGTCTTCCATCCTCGTAGGTTCTAGATTTTCATCAAAGTCCGTCTTGGACTGTGTCTTTTTATTTTTACAAAGGTCCATACTTGGGACATGTATGTATAAAGTTATCTAAATAAAAGAGTCATTTTCCTTCTCTTCTCTCTAGATTTGAGACATTATTTGCAATATACATTTACTCTTGAAATTGCATTGCTTGTTATTATCAATTGATTGCTACGCCCCTATAATGATGAATTGACTTCTAAGCATAATAGTCAATGACAACTCATTAAGGATGAATGGACCTAAAACAAATGAAAATGCTAAATGCAAACAATTAATCTTGATGTGAATAAATTGTTGGGTTTCGTAGTAACATGCGCAGCGGAATATAGCAATTAAAATTTTAAGAAACCCAAAGCCATGGATCCGTTCATATGATTAAATCAAATACAACAAGATGAATAGAGGAACAACTAACCCTTGATGGCTATGAATTTTTCTCTTTGGTCTTGGTGGAGATCTTGAAGCTTTATCACGAACAAATCACAAACTTTGTAAGATGATAAAATTCACCCTCTAGCGGTATCCACACTTCGAACGAATATCAAAGGAACTTCTTCGATCTTGGTTGCTAGACCAATAATTGTAAAACACGCTTTCACAATTTAATAAAGAACTATATGGAATTTATTTTGTGAATTATTTTGTTCCTCAATCAATGATATCTTAGAACAAAATAAAATCTCTCTCAAACTCTTTGAGACTCACAAAAGCACTTGTTCATATGGTCTGGCCGAATTGGTGTTTTTATACACAATTAAGACCTATTCCAAATAGGTAACTTGTGCCAAAAACCATTCCTAATCGAATTAGGAAATTTCCAATCGGCATACCGGGCGCCCGCCTGGTCCTACCCAGGCGCCCGCTTGTTTGGACAGAAAGTCCAATTCTTTTCCGGCTTGTTCAGGCGCCCGCCTGGTGCAACCCAAGCGCCCGCTTGGTTGACCAGGAGGCCCAGAACTTTCAGGAAATTCCTTGGAAGTCCTCCGACCCTAAATTCCAATACAGTCCTTTTATTTAAGATTCGTTCTATTGTGTGTGACCCTCTAGGATTATACTAAGTTGGCAATAGGGTCAAACATGATCCCATAAGATATGATTAGGTTCTAGCAAACCGTCATACCTACCCAAATAGCATAACTAGATACAAGTTCGCATTCCTTTAGAATATGTCACAATCCCTTTGTCCACGATGTCATTGAACACAAGTCATGGTCAAACAGTCAACTTGTTTTGTTCAATACTTTCTCGATTCCGAATATGTTGATAATTCAAATGCTATTGATCCAATCAATCCATTTGAGTCCGGCCGAACATTTCATCAACATCATTCCTTCGAGGGGCCCAAGCTTGACATCTCTCCGTGGAGGGACAAATCCATTTAGCTTATTATTCTTCCCAACGGAAATCAGATTATGCCAATCATACCCTTTATAACTACCGTGTTAAGGTAGCGTTTGAATATGTCAAACACAACGTTCATCAAGTGGAAGACTATAATAACTTCATGTCTAAGGATTCAAATGACATAACTAATATGAGATATATGTTCGACATAGACCATGACATAAATCTCATAGAGCGGGTCATGTCCAGTACCTTGTTCCAAACAAGTACCCATAAATCTAACATGATCATCCCATGATCATTTAGCCTTTATACTAGTGCTTAACAAGTACTAGGGACGGAGATTATTATAAGTAAACATGAACAACAATAATAATCAAAACATCTCTTTATTGATATGAAATAAATGATAACAATTACAACGTTTATTAAACGTGCCTAGGGCACCACTACCAACAATCTCCCACTTGCCCTAGGCCCAATCTCCCATGTATCTAATACCCATGGACCTAACATGACCATCATGTTTAGCTTGTGGAAGTCCCTTTGTTAGCGGGTCCGCAACATTGTCATCAGTAGGTACTCTGCATATATTTACGTCTCCCCTATCAACGATCTCTCGAATGATATGAAAACGCCTAAGTATGTGTTTGGATTTTTGATGTGCTCTTGGTTCCTTTGCTTGAGCAATAGCACCATTATTATCGCAATAAAGGTCTATTGGATTAGCAATGCTAGGAACCACTTCAAGTTCAGTTATGAACTTCTTAATCCAAACAGATTCTTTTGCAGCATCCGATGCAGCAATATACTCAGCTTCTGTTGTAGAATCAGCGGTTGTACTATGCTTGGAACTCTTCCATCTTACAGCTCCACCATTTAACATAAACACAAAACCCGATTGCGATCGGCTATCATCTTTGTCGGTTTGGAAGCTTGCATCCGTGTAAGCATTTACAACGAGATCATCTTCCATTCCTCCATAGACTAAAAACGAGTCTTTAGTTCTTCTCAAGTATTTAAGAATCGCTTTTACAGCTATCCAGTGATTTTCGCCAGGGTCGGATTGGTATCTACTTGTCATGCTCAAAGCATAAGATACATCCGGCCTAGTACAAATCATGGCATACATGATGGACCCAATTGCCGAAGCATATGGAACATCATTCATTTTCTCACGCTCATCGTTTGTCTTAGGACATTGAGTCTTGCTTAGAGAAACTCCATGTAACACGGGCAAGGTGCCTCTCTTAGAATTTTCCATACGGAATCTTCTAATGACCTTATCAATGTATGTACTTTGGCTTAAACCAAGTAGCCTTCTTGATCTATCTCTATAGATCTTAATGCCAAGAATATATGCGGCTTCACCCATATCTTTCATTACGAAGCACTTTCCTAACCAAGTCTTCACAGACTGAAGTATAGGAATGTCGATTCCAATGATCAATATGTCATCCACGTATAAAATAAGGAATAACACTATGCTCCCACTAATCTGCTTGTATACACAAGGCTCATCCTCGTTTTTTATGAAACCAAACTCTTTGACCGATTCATCAAAACGGAGATTCCAACTCCTTGAAGCTTGCTTCAATCCATAGATAGATCTCTGCAATTTGCATACCTTAGAATCTTGTTCAAAACCTTCTGGTTGTGTCATATACACATCCTCTTGTAGTTTTCCATTCAGGAAAGCGGTTTTGACGTCCATCTGCCATATTTCATAGTCATGATATGCGGCAATGGCAAGCAAAATTCTTATAGACTTGATCATTGCTACGGGTGAAAAGGTCTCATCATAGTCAATACCATGAACTTGCCTATAACCCTTCGCTACAAGCCTAGCTTTGTAAGTATGCACCTTACCATCCATGTCAGTCTTCTTCTTGAAGACCCATTTGCATCCTATGGTTTTTACACCTTCGGGCGCATCAATCAAATTCCAAACTTGATTGTCTTGCATGGATTGCAATTCGGATTTCATGGCTCCAAGCCACTTGTCCGAATCAGGAGAAGACATCGCCTCTTGGTAGGTTGACGGTTCATCATTCTCAATGATTTCTACCTCATTACTATCCGTTACAAGAAATCCATATCTCTCGGGTTCGGATCGTAACCTACCAGATTTGTGAGTTGCTTGTGTACTTTTAACAGGTTCCACAACTCCTTGTGGTTCTTGTTCTTGTTCCACTATTGGTTCAATGTTATTTTCTGGGTCTCGAATTTCTTCAAGATTTATTTTACTCCCACTGATTTCTTTGGAGAGAAACTCTTTCTCTAGAAAGACACCAGTTCGGGCAACAAACACTTTGTTGTCCTCACGGTTGTAAAAGTAATATCCTCTAGTTTCCTTAGGATATCCCACGAAAATACATTTATCAGATTTGTGCGCAAGCTTGTCTGAGACAAGTCTTTTGACAAAAGCTTCGCAACCCCAAATCTTCATGAAAGACAGACAAGGCTTCTTTCCGCTCCACATCTCATATGGAGTCTTTTGAACCGATTTAGTTGGAACACGATTTAGTGTGAAAGCAGCGGTTTCTAGGGCGTAACCCCAAAAGGATATTGGAAGATCAACTTGACTCATCATTGATCGAACCATGTCTAACAAAGTCCGATTCCTCCTCTCGGACACACCATTCCATTGTGGTGTTCCGGGTGGAGTCAATTGTGAAACTATTCCACAATTCTTTAGATGATCATCAAATTCTTGACTCAAGTACTCACCACCTCGATATGATCGAAGTGCCTTAATACCTTTGCCAAGTTGTTTTTCTACTTCATTTTGAAATATTCTAAATATCTCAAATGCTTCACTTTTATGTTTCATTAGGTAAACATACCCAAATCTACTATAATCATCAGTGAAAGTTATGAAGTATTGAAATCCTCCCCTAGCATTGCTACTTAATGGTCCGCATACATCGGAATGTATCAACCCCAATAAGTCGCTTGCCCTTTCACCTAGCTTGGTAAAAGGTGTCTTAGTCATTTTTCCAAGAAGACACGACTCGCAAGTATCATATGACTCGAGGTCACATGAACCTAAAAGTCCGTCCCCATGGAGTTTTGAGATACGCTTCTCATTAATATGACCAAGACGGAAATGCCACAAATAAGTATGATTTACATCATTAGGTTTAGATTTCTTATTTACATGATAGACATTGTCATTATTTTCATTCTTGACATCCAAGATATAAAGGCCATTAAATGAATTAGCAATACCATAAAGCACATCATTTAAGTAAATGGAAAATTTCTTATTCTCAATAAGAAACTTAAAACCTTCATTATCCAAACAAGAAATTGAAATAATATTTCTGCTTAAATCCGGAACATAATAACAATTGTTCAAAACAAGAATTAATCCGGAAGGTAAAGTGACTTCCTAAGTCCCTACGGCTAATGCAGCAACTCTTGCTCCATTCCCCACGCGTAGATCTACTTCACCTTCTTTAAGCAGTCTCCTATTCTTTAGTCCCTGCACATTTAGACAAATGTGAGAACCATATCCGGTATCCAATACCCAAGAATCAGTGGTAGAAAGGAGAATATCTATCATATAGATACCTGAAGTCAACGCAGCCTTGCTGCTCTTCTTCTTCTTTTGCTCTTCCAAGAAAGCCTTGCAATTACGTTTCCAATGACCAATTTCTTGACAATGGAAACAGATTGCATCATTTTGTGAATCAGGTTTTGCCTCAGAAGCCTTGGCAACCTTTGCCTTGCTTATTTTGGGTTTGACAACTTTCTTACCCTTTCCTTTGGCACTAGCCTTCTTCCCATCATGAACCAAGAGCACGGGAGAACCTTTCTCCACAATTTTCATCTCTGCAGTTTTGAGCATCCCATGCAACTCAGAGAGATTCTTATCCATTCCATGCATGTTATAATTCATCACAAACTGATTATAACTTTTAGGCAATGAATTAAGAATGAGATCCGTGGCTAGCTCCAATGGGATTGGATAGCCAAGCTTCTCAAGGTGCTCTACATAACCTTTCATTTTAATAAAGTGAGGACTCACTTGTTGCCCTTCATTCATTTTACAAGTAGTGAATGCAACAATGGTCTTGTACCTCTCTTGCCTAGCTTGCTCTTGAAACATGGTTCTCAACTCCACGCCTATCTCATAGGCTTCCAAATGTTCCAAACTTTGTTGAAGTTTTGAACACATAGCAGCAAGCATGAGACAACTTACATCTCTAGAATCATTACGATGTTTCTTGTAATTGTCTCTTTCCACCCTAGGGGCAGTAGGCGGTGGTTCAGCAGGGAGAGGCCCATTGAGAATGTACAACTTATCTTCTTGCCTAAGAACGATTCTTATGCTACGGATCCAATCCATAAAGTTTGTACCATTCTCTTCGAGCTTATCCTTCTCAAGGATCGATCGCAACGACATTGATTGAGTGTTATTAGTCATTATCTACAAATATGCAAAATTTCCAAAATTTAATAAGTACCGGTTTTCATTAAAGAGATAAACAATGTATTTTTCCAAACAAATACTCCCACTAAATTATATAACCTTCTTATACATCCAATGTATAATATAATTTAATTGGGCTAAGATCCAACTTTAATTTAACTTTTGAGTCCACGGAGGCGGACCGCTCAAAACTAAATTAATTAGGTAGACAATCATGTCAATCATATCTCATATGATTCTTAGATCCTTTTATGAGATTCTTTGAGAAATCCAATTTCAAAAAGCATGTTTAATCTCATCTTTTGCCTAGGCCCAAAACTGTTTTGACGCCTAATTAAGTCCGACCATTTTAAACGCATAGGAACCATTCAATTTAACGCACCTTGCGGAGGCAAGCCCACATTAAATTAATGAACCTCATCTTGCTCATATATGAATAAAATCAATGCACTTCGCGGAGGCGAACCCACATCAAAATCACCCATATATAAACAAGTGTTTTAATCATGGCATGGCAAAGAAGGACTTAAAACTTTCTTTGAAGGTTCATCACATATAGCATATAACACATTTATGAGCACATAATATAAACATGTTACACATCAAGTTTAGCCACTAAATTAATCCCATTAATTTAAGCATGATATTTATGTGTCATTAGTTTCTCTATAATTATGAGGATGAGACTAATTCAACTTTGGTTATTATCTCCAAATCAAGACAACAAGAAGTGCGGTCGAACTAAGCCATTAGGCAACCACAATCCCGCACTAATTCAAGAAACCAAGAAAGTAGTCCATGTGGCCGAAACTAAGCAATAGATGGTCTCGATAAACGTAGGCCAATTGCATTCACAATTCCACATGGATCTCCAATCATTGAATCAAGAACTTTGTTTCTCAATTTTAGTAATTATGAACTCTTCATAATTCTAACTTCGTTTTATCTTTGAAACTTTGATTGCGATCAATTTTGGGAAACACAATCTCGATGAACGCAGATTAGCCATCCAAAACTTGAACCAATCTAGGAATCACAAGACTAAAACAAATAGGATAATCAAACCCCAAAATCCACACACAAACCAACTACCCAAAACCCATTCCAGATCAACAAGTCTGGACTGGTTCTGTTACTGGTTTTGTCGAATTTATCGAAAATTCCATATTCAGACTTTAACCAAAATCAGAACAAATCTTGACCACCGAGCGCCCGCCTGCAAAAGGACCAGGCGCCCGCTTGAATGCCCAGAATAGTATAGAATTTTAAAGTTCGAAAATTTTGTCTCAAAATTATTTTTCCCCGATTATTAAAACTTTGATCCAATCAAAATCAATAATCGAAATAATTCAGAATCCACCATAATTTTTATTGCGATTGAATCGTGCGATTAAAGTTGGAAAAACAATAAACCACATAAAATCACAAAACACATAAACATCATATAATCCAATATTCATATCATGCTTGGCACATAAACAATTTATATACACACAACATGATCCAAGTATTGAATTAATCAACATGAACGGGGCTCTGATACCACTGTTGGGTTTCGTAGTAACATGCACAGCGGAATATAGCAATTAAAATTTTAAGAAACCCAAAGCCATGGATCCGTTCATATGATTAAATCAAATACAACAAGATGAATAGAGGAACAACTAACCCTTGATGGCTATGAATTTTTCTCTTTGGTCTTGGTGGAGATCTTGAAGCTTTATCACGAACAAATCACGAACTTTGTAAGATGATAAAATTCACCCTCTAGCGCTATCCACACTTCGAACAAATATCAAAGGAACTTCTTCGATCTTGGTTGCTAGACCAATAATTGTAAAACACGCTTTCACAATTTAATAAAGAACTATATGGAATTTATTTTGTGAATTATTTTGTTCCTCAATCAATGATATCTTAGAACAAAATAAAATCTCTCTCAAACTCTTTGAGACTCACAAAAGCACTTGTTCATATGGTCTGGCCGAATTGGTGTTTTTATACACAATTAAGACCTATTCCAAATAGGTAACTTGTGCCAAAAACCATTCCTAATCGAATTAGGAAATTTCCAATCGGCATACCGGGCGCCCGCCTGGTCCTACCCAGGCGCCCGTTTGTTTGGACAGAAAGTCCAATTCTTTTCCGGCTTGTTCAGGCGCCCGCCTGGTGCAACCCAAGCGCCCGCTTGGTTGACCAGGAGGCCCAGAACTTTCAGGAAATTCCTTGGAAGTCCTCCGACCCTAAATTCCAATACAGTCCTTTTATTTAAGATTCGTTCTATTGTGTGTGACCCTCTAGGATTATACTAAGTTGGCAATGGGGTCAAACATGATCCCATAAGATATGATTAGGTTCTAGCAAACCGTCATACCTACCCAAATAGTATAACTAGATACAAGTTCGCATTCCTTTAGAATATGTCGCAATCCCTTTGTCCACGATGTCATTGAACACAAGTCATGGTCAAACAGTCAACTTGTTTTGTTCAATACTTTCTCGATTCCGAATATGTTGATAATTCAAATGCTATTGATCCAATCAATCCATTTGAGTCCGGCCGAACATTTCATCAACATCATTCCTTTGAGGGGCCCAAGCTTGACATCTCTCCGTGGAGGGACAAATCCATTTAGCTTATTATTCTTCCCAACGGAAATCAGATTATGCCAATCATACCCTTTATAACTACCGTGTTAAGGTAGCGTTTGAATATGTCAAACACAACGTTCATCAAGTGGAAGACTATAATAACTTCATGTCTAAGGATTCAAATGACAAAACTAATATAAGATATATGTTCGACATAGACCATGACATAAATCTCATAGAGCGGGTCATGTCCAGTACCTTGTTCCAAACAAGTACCCATAAATCTAACATGATCATCCCATGATCATTTAGCCTTTATACTAGTGCTTAACAAGTACTAGGGACGGAGATTATTATAAGTAAACATGAACAACAATAATAATCAAAACATCTCTTTATTGATATGAAATAAATGATAACAATTACAACATTTATTAAACGTGCCTAGGGCACCACTACCAACATAAATGTTATGATCAATTGGCATGAAGAAACCATTAATGGCAAGCCTTCCTCTATACACATCCCCGATACACAACCCAATACACTTTTTCGATACAAATTCTTGATGCACATCAAAGGCATCCCGAGACAATGAAAAGGCAAGGATGTTGTTGCTCAACCACCAAAGTTCAACCGTGATCGCACGCGAGCAACCAAGCAAAGGACTTTCGGGATCTTCAAAAGTCAAAACGAGAAGTGACAGACATTCCTATAAGGGGCTACAAATTTGCCAATGTCCAAGATAGCAAGTTGGGACTAATGTTTCCCCTCTCCCTCAAAAAAAAAAAAAAAAAAAAAAAAGAGGAAAGGAAATGAATATTGGCGAAGAGAAAGTTTACCTCAAAACCTCACCAAGTTTACTGCAAAAGTCCACTTCAAAGAACGTCTCGAGGAGTTCACCACAATGCGAAACAATCTACATCAGCAAAGCAACCACATCCTTCAAAACGAAACCGACTTCAACAAAAGACGATCCACGGCCGAACTACGGTGACCTGAGCTCCTCAAACTGAGGGGAACGTAGGCAACCTTCGGGTCCGGCCACAACATGAAACAAAACCATCAAACCGTGGTCCTCTCAAAATGACCAAGTTTTCTCCCCTCGGTCCCACCAATGACCGATGTCCCAGACACACCTTTTTCCCCCGATCTTGCCATTGATAGAATCTTAATCTCAATTGATCACAACATTTATACATGTTAAGGCTAATTGCTTGATATAATCTTGACTTAATGACAAACATGGTCCATTCAAGCAATCATTTGATGATATTAACTAAGGCAAATTTCAAATGTCTCGACAAGTCTTCTTCTCTACATCTTAGGAAAGAGCTAAACACTTGTATTCTGTCAAGCAAGGGCTTCCTTCCATTTCATGATAAATTGCTCAAAGAGCTCACCAAAACAAAGGGACTCTCTCCCAAATAAAATACCCTTGCATGTTTCCTCCAAAAGAAACCTTAAGTCCCCGTTCTATCTCGAGTCGGCTGGATCACTCATAAAAACAAAAAAGGAAAGGCACAAAAAAGGTAGCCCGCTAGGTCGAAAACCGCAAGGGCGGCCTAGGCAAAAAACAGGGTGTGCTATAAAAAGATGCAAAAAAAGAAGCCCGCCAGGTTGAAAACCCGAAAGGGCGGCCTAGGCAAAAGAAAGGGTGCGTCATGAAAAAGGGATGGGTTCCTAACCTCACTTCAAAGGACAAAAGATGATATTGGGGCTACCCCGCCATCGACACCGACAAAGACGTGGGGCTACCCCGACATCAACGACGACAAGGACGTGGGGCTACCCAACATCAACGACAACAAAGGTATGGGGCTACCCCGACAACGACAAAGACATGGGGCTACACCGACATCAACGACGACGAAGACATGGGGCTACCCCGACATCAATGACAACAAGGACATGGGGCTGCCCCAACATCAACGGCAAAATGGTTCTCTATTCCCGATCACTCCTAAGAAATGGACAAAGATCCGAAGGACTTTATGCATAACAAACCTCGCGGTTAAGTTAAAATAAAAAATCTGACTAACATGCTTCGTTAAAAGATTTGCCTTTAGAAATAAGAATTTCCAAATTTGCCCGTTTGGCATCATTGGTCAAAGACAATGTTTCAAGAAAAATGCTCTTGATCTTTCCTCAAAATGATTTTCCCAAAATCTTGGACTTTTTCGCCCACAATGTGTCTTAAAGGTCGCCCCTAGGCTCTTCCCCGGTGTCAAGAAAAAGTGTCAATCATCCCGTAGAGTTGACCAAAAGGGGTCAAGTTAAAATGTCCCGACCGTCCTTAGTGGGACGTAAGACCTGTCTTCCTGTCAAACTCCTCAAAGGTGGAGTTGACCCAAAGCTAAGCCTTGACCTAAAGTGGTCATTTTAGGTTCAAGCCTTTGTCCCAGCCGTCTTTAGTGGGACGTAAGACCAGTTTTCCCGTCAAACACCCCAAAGGTGGAGTTGACCCAAAGCTAAGCCTTGACCCAGAGTGGTCATTTTAGGTTCAAGCCTTTGTCCCGACCATCCTTAGTGGGACGTAGGACCAGTCTTCCCGCCAAACTCCCCAAAGCTAAGCCTTGACTTAGAGTGGTCATTTTAGGTTCAAGCCTTTGTCTCGGCCATCCTTAGTGGGACGTAAGACCAGTCTTCCCGTCAAACTCCCCAAAGGTGGAGTTAACCAAAAACTAAGCCTTGACCCAGAGTGGTCATTTTAGGTTCAAGCCTTTGCCCGGCCGTCCTTAGTGGGACGTAAGACCAGTTTTCCCGTCAAACTCCCCAAAGATGGAGTTGACCAAGCCTTGACCCAGAATGGTCTCTTTAGGTTCAAGCCTTTGCCCCGGTAGTCCTTAGTCGGATGTAAGACCAGTTTTCCCGTCAAACCCCCCAAAGATGGAGTTGACCAAACCTTGACTCAGAATAGTCATTATAGGTTGAAACCTTGTCCCCGGCCGTCCTTAGTGGGACATAAGACCTGTAACGACCCGAAAACCCGCCACTATTTTCTTAGTAATAAATATTTAATTATTTATTTATTTCTTATTTATTTAAATTATTTATTTATTTAAATAATTATGTGTGCATTTTGTGTTTCATAATATTTTATGCCTAGCATTTAATTGGTTATTTATGCTAGTGTAGAGTGTTGGGTCTTAGTTGCTAGAGGGGAGTATAAGAGTATTGTGTTGTTAGTGGAGGAGGGGCCCTAAGTGTAACATTTTTTTTAAAATATCACCTCCTTCCTCCCTTCCTTCTCCCTCACCCTCTCATTTCCCAGTCATCTCTCTCTCTCTCTCTCCAAGAAAAAGGGTAAGTTTTTCTTCCTCCCTTCTCTCTTCATTTTCACCCTCTTCCTCTCATCTTTTCTTATTGCTCATTTGATGAAATGTGTTTAGATCGTCGATAGGATCGTGTGGAACAAAAAATATTCGAATTCCGTCTCATTTCATTATTTCCAAGTAAGTTGCTTTTCCCCCATTTATGCTAAAAATGTTCATCTTTAACTCCATTTATGCTCTAATTTTTATATATGGCTTCTTTGGTTAATTTAGAATTTATTTGTAATTTACCCATTTTTGTGAGAATTGGGTGTTTGAATCATCTCTTGGTTTAGGTTGTCTAATAGATGTTATATGAGTCATTTTAGACTTATAAGTTGTTTTGGTACATTGGTATAATAGTTAGAATGTTTGATTTTTGGTTGAGTTGTGTTTTGGGTAAGAAAAGTAGAACAAACCCAGGAAATCTGCAGAAAATGGCTGAATCGCGCTAGGGGGCGCGCGCACCCTTTGAGAGGGGGCGTGCGCACCCATATACCCCCTTTTGTCACTTTTCTTTCTGATCAAAGGGGGCGCGCGCACCCTTTTTGGAGGGGGCGCGCGCACCCTCTTCTCCTGTAGTTTGTCCGTTTTAAGCTCAATCTTCCGGAGGCCATAACTTCTTCGTCCGGACTCCGTTTTGGATGTGTAAACTATCGTTGGAAAGCTCTTTTCGAGTACGATGAAATGGTTCTATCGGCCGCTTGGTTCCATGTCGCGCCCCAGACCCGTGGTCCTACTTGGCCCCACGCTCGGGACACGATTGGAAGACGTTATAAAACTCTTTTTAGAAAAATTTCGAAATATACTTTTAGAAAGTTGAACAAAAACATACTTGAAGTTCAAAGACTTCACTTAACTTGAAACAAACTTCTACAAACACTTTCACAGCGAAAGTACTTAGCCCGAAGGCTTACAAACTTTTAAACAAATGTACATGAACTAACATTAACCAAAATAGATGTGACCATAAGAAATACGGGTACTCTACCCAAAGGGTTTACATTTATATAATGTAACCTTCACAAAACAAGTCCCATCTCTTACCAAACGAACGTCCTCCCGTGCCAAGTGTCCTATCCCCTGGACCCGCCTTTATCTAAAACAGTAAACAAATAAGGGTGAGAATAAATCTCAGTAAGCTACTAAAATGCAACTACGTTACATGCTGATATGATGATCATAAAGAAACAATATCAACAGTAATCATATAGCATATATCACATAACATCAACTCATATATCACTTTTATCACATTGCCCACACTCTGGTGGATACCAAGCCAAGGTTTACCCAATAACCATAACTGATGAGAATACCATCTGAGAAACCCATCAGAAAAAACCATCTGAGCAGCATAAATAGCTGAAGCCGTCGGGATCCCGAAAACCAAATCATAACCAATAGAACCAAGTAACCAGAGAGGGAAATATGACACAAAGTCATAACCCAAATACTCACCAAAGGGAGCAATTCATCCCATCCAAGGCCAATCTGGACTGGGGAAACTAGAAGGCACAGTGGACACCTTATAGTGAACTTGGCTTGTGTGCCACTATAATTCTCCCACCGCCTGACTCACAAGCTCCAACGGAAAACCTTATAGTGGACCTACCTGTACCACTATAATTCTTCCATTGGCTGACTCCACAACAAGACCAGCTGGACTTTTAACAAGAAGCACGGTAATGAATACTTGCTAAACAAAACCCAAGGCATTTAATCCAAGAAGGAATTAAGCCAAAAACATCACAAGATGCACACGAAAGATTTCTCATAAAGAGTCCATAATAAGGACATTTAGTCACAACCCAATCTTTTCCATCAACGACATAAAAGTCATACACATTCATATTTAAGTCATAAGCCACCCCAAGGATCACAAAACACTTGTCCTCTTATACCCCATATAACACAAACTATAAAACCTGTCACGACCCGAAAACTAGGCTCTATTTTATTGGTGATAAATAATTATTATTTATTTATTTGCTTAATTATGTATTTAAATTATTACTTAATTTATAATTTATGAGTTATAATAATTCATGCCTAGCATTTTATTTGAGTTAGTGTAGTATTGTTGGGTCTTAATTGTAAGTAGGGAGTGTAAGTTTTGTGTGTAGTGATGAGGAGGGGGCCTAAGTGTAAGTTCTTTACATCATTTTAACTACTCCCTCCCTACTCATCTTCTCCCTCACTCTCCTCATTTCTCTTCCCAGCATTTCTCTCTATCTCTCCAAAAAGAAAAGGTAAACATTTCTTTCCCTCCTTCTCTCTTCATTATCTTCCTCTTCCTCTCATTATCTCTCATTTCTCATAACTTGAACCTTGTTTAGATCGTCGATAGGATCGCGTAGGATCAAAAATATTTGAAATCCATCAACTTTGAGAAAATCCAAGTAAGTTGCTTTTCCCCCATTTTGATGTTAAAATGTTCATATCATGTTCATATAATGCTTTTGTTGTTATATTTGAAGTTTGGATGAGGTTGCAATTTATTTGGAATTTATTTGGGTTTTTTGGTCAAAAATGGTGATTTATGAATGTTGGGATTTGATTCTTGATTTTGGTTGATTAATGTTGTTGTATGAGTCTTTTTAGACTTATTAGTTGTATTGGTACATTAGTATATGAGTTGGAAGGTTGGATTTTGGTTAAATGTGTTTTGGGTATAAAAATGGAAGAACCCAAGTTGTTCTTCCCGATTTCCGGCAGACCAGAGCTTTGTGCGACCGCCCAAAATTGCCTGGGCGACCGCACAACTTTCTGAAAGCTTTTGTTCTTGTTTGATACCATTTTGGGCGACCGCACATACCATTTTGGGCGGCCGCACAGTCCTCTGAAGGTTTTCATTTTGTTGGTTTGTGTGATTGAAGAATGCGTTTTGATCCAAATCTTGGGTGTCCTCCTAGTCGACCTTAGTGATCCTTGTAGTACACTCTAGTGATAGAATGGGGTCCTTTGTGATCAAGTTTGTGTTTGAAATTTATTAAGTATCAATTGGGATTTGGAACGTCTTATTGAGGTATTGTTGGTTTGACTTATCCTTGTGATGATCATTTGGTATATGTTTGGGCATCTTATGATATGTTCGTGATTGTTCCGATCGAATTGACTTTCGAGTGAGCCTTGGTCTAGGTTTTAGGCGATGTCCTATAGTACCTAGAGGGTGGTTACTGAACACCAAAGTGTAGGGTTTAGTCCAGTCGTGATCATGTTCTAATAAGGGTAACCTTTTGGATTCGTTTGGGTAATTACGATTTGATTAACCTTAAGGTGTATCCATTCTGATTTCCTACTTTGGAATTCCAGGTGTGATGAGATGGTTGAGTTCATAGTCCTAGTATATCTTTATGAGTAAATGTTTAGGGTCATTTTGGTAATAGTCATTGTGCCATTCGTGAGCGACCGTTTGGGTTGTGCTCTTTATGATTTACTTGTGGGTATCATATTTAGGATGTAATTGATACGTGCCTTGTCTTGGAATCATCTTGTTTTAATGATCAATGTTGTTGTGCTCTTTGTGAGAAATTCCAATTATCGTTATTGTGCTCTTCATGAGAAACTCTTGTTATCGTTGTTGTTAAATTCTTCATGAGTACCCGTTGCATCTTTATGGTGATTATTTGGTATGGTTCCCTACTTTGGAACCTTAAGTTGTTTAATTAAGCTAGTATTCATTACTTAGCATTTATTTGGAAGCCCAGCTGGCATTGTGTGTGTGTTTCGGGCGATGCGAAATATTATGATGGCACAAGCCAAGTCCATTATGATGTTGACCATTGTTTTACCCAATTATTACCCTCCTCCAGATTGGCCTTGGATGTGAGAAGAGCTAGATCCTTTGTGTGCATTTTAGCTTTACTTGGAGCATGACTTTGTGGCATGTCTCCCGTCCCTTGTGACACTTCATTGGTTATTGGTTCCGGTACCGGGTTTCTCTTCAGCTTTTATGCTACTATGAAGATGGTTTGTTGATCGATGGGTTGATCGGTCGCTTCTGACCGGGGATTTCTCTTCAGCTTTCATGCTATTATGAAGATGTTGACGGTTGATTATTGAAGCTGAGCAGCGACCTTTATTTGGTTCTTCAGTTGGGTGAAACCTTGGCTATGTATCCACTTATGAGTGTTTATTTCAGCTTTATGTGTTGCATGTTGAGCTGGTCGTTATTTCCAACCGGTATGGGACGGTTGGCGATAGGGAGCCTCTCATTTGTTGTTATATGTTTATTTACATGATTGATTACTGGATGTTACTGTTCGACAGCATGTCACTTCTTATTCCGCTGCTATCTGTCTTACGTTAATTGCTATTGGTCATTGCATATTAGCATGTCATGTAGTTGCATTAGTAGCTTACTGAGATTTTATCTCACCCCGTTTATTTCCATCTTTGCTTTTCCTTACCCCCCCCCCCCCAGGAGGAAAAGGATTAGGATTCGCGGATCGAGGAGGACGTCGAGAGGATTGAGATTTTGGGGCAGGTTGTTATGGATCGGTTTACATTATTTAAATGTATAACCTTTTGGGGATAGTTTTACCATTATTGACGTCATTAAGAATTGTAATATTTTGTATCTTGGGTGTGAGCTTGTGGAGCTTACACTAGTTGTTTTATGGTGTGTTAAACTTGGATTTTCCAAACCTTGTATTAAAATCCTTTGGTTCAAAATGGAATTTTTAACTTCTATATTTTAGAGTTTTGGTTTTAAGTCGACGTCCAGCTCGCGATCTCGGGCCCGCGGGTTCGGGGCCGCGACAGTTGGTATCAGAGCTATGGTTTAGCTCTATGTATAAGTATAGGTGGACTAGAATGACCTAGGAGGGTAGTAGTGTTCGGAGTGAGTAACGGATGATGTTTTATACAGGTAATTGTTCTCAATGGCTAGAAGAAGGACAGGTGAAGGTTCTAGTGGGGCTCAGAATCAGAATGATCTTCGGGAAGAAAACCGTGCAATGTTTCAAGGGAGATTTGGAGCGGCCGTGAAATCAATTCATGACCAAGGGCCTGGAGAGGAACATGTAGCACCTCCGCGATATGGGTTGGAGCAGTTCTTAAAGTTGAAACCAAGTGAGTACGACGGTGAGCCGGATGTGAAGAAAGCCGAGCTATGGATAGAATCGATGGAGAAAATCTACGATGTCTTTGGTTGCACTGATGAGGATAGGGTTCTGTTTGCAGCTTATAAGCTCGTGGGGACTGCGGAACAATGGTGGAAGGCACTGAAGACCAGTTGGGATGCGACTCTTGTACCATATCCTTGGGAGTGGTTCGTGAGGAAATTCAAGGATCATTTTATCTCTCTAGTGAATCAAAACCGGAAGGAGATCGAGTTCCTCAGCTTGGAGCAAGGCTTGATGTCAGTAGCACAGTACTCGGCTAAGTTCGCAGAATTAGCTAGGTGTTGTGACTACCTTGTGCGGACCGAGAAGCAGAAAGCGATGAGATTGATCAGGGGTTTGAAGACAGCTATTAGGACTCAACTTTTAGCCCAAAGAACTCAACCTTTTCAGGATGCGGTGGATCGAGCCTACTTGATTGAGCAGGATATTGGGAAACACAAAAGGAAGACTGAGATGGTTAACCCGGGTAAGCAAGGAGAGCAGAGTAAGTCACAACAGCAACATTCGGATAACAGAGGTAATTCTGGAGTGCAAACTCGATTCAGGAAGCAACTTCAAGGGCAACCAATAGTAGGAAATAAAGGTTCTAATAAGGGGAAACGAAGTGGGAAAGTCTGCAGCTTCTGTCAGAGGAAAGGACACTCAGAAGACAAGTGTTGGAAGAAGCAAGGAAAATGTGTGAAGTGTGGTCAGTTGGGACACTTCGTTAAAGATTGTCCGAGGTTCAGAGTTCAGCCATCGGGGACAGGAACTGGAATACCACAGGGTCAGAAGAGGGATGCTTCGGGGAAGCCCAAGGTTTCAGGTAGAGTATTGGCAATCAATCAGCACTCGACGGGTGATTCATCAGTTTCAGGAGGTATTAATTTATGTCGAGAGAGCGAGCGCGTGCATTTTAGGATCATCGCATTCTTATGTTTATGTGCATTTAGTTGCATTTATTTCTTTTGAGTCTTTGACTTATGTGTTGTAGGTGTCTACTCCTATGGAGGAGTTTAGGGTATCTGATGAAGTCTTATGTGCTTATGATGTGCTTAAGTATGGTTATGTTTTACCTGCTAAATTAGCCATGTTGCTATTACAAGATTCTGATGTTACTCTTGCTTTAGTCGATTGTTGTAGAGGGATTGTTATATTCTCCATTCCTACTTTCTTAAAATTGTTTGAGACCGTTCCTTGAGTAGAGTTATACCATCTTTTCTTAATTGAAATCCGAGTATTTAGTTTTGGTCGATTTGTTGAGTGTATTTATCATTCGTAAGATTTTCATTTGCTTGCGATTAGTACCTAGTGTTTGAGGAGAAGCTTGGGTTAAATTGAGTTGTTATGGTACAAGGTTGTAGTGCTAATATTTAGATCAATGTCCTTATGGCATCGGTTGGGTTATAAGAGTTGAGGATTCAAATTGAGGATTTCCGGATAGGAGATTTTTGTTTACTTTTAGTACATCCCCGTGAATGCATCGGAATGGATTAGTATGGAAAGGTGTACGATTTGTTATGGATGGTGAGTTTGTTGTAGGAGTTATGATCATTAATGGTGGTAAGCATGTTAAGTTAGAAAGGACTAAGTACATTTTGGGAGAGTAATAGTTTCTCGATTTATGTTAAAGGCATTTTGAAACTTTGGTTAAATAGTGTCCTATGGTTCTAAATCTTGTCTTGGTGGCATTTCTTGTTTGGATTACAACTATGTGAAGAAAGTTGAGTATAAATACTTGGGCATATTAAAGAATATCATGAATTGGTCTTGGGTCAGTTGGAATGTTGCTAGCTAATTGGTTTATTATGATGGTAGTACTATTAATCCTAAGTATCATTAGGTTAATAAATGTATGCGTGAAAGACTAACTTGGGTTAGCTATTGAGGATTTGAGATTTGTTGATTTCCTTGGGTATATGAGCACCGATTATTAACTAAAAAGGGAGCTAGAGGAAATCCATTGAAGATAAAATTTAGATCATTTTCGGACTGTTGCGTATTCGTAATTATTTTAGGCTTTCAAGGATTGGAGTTTTATGACGATGATATTATGGCGTAGATTTAAGCGAACATTTTGTATTAAAATTTTGGGGTTTATATTACACCTCTAGTTTAAGGTGCTACCTAGAGCGAGAGCACTATAATGGGAACCCTTAGAGATATTGCCTTTGGTGAATATTATGGGGATGGAAAAAAATTTCTTTAGCCTTTCATATTTTAAAAGCTAATTTAGCTCGAGATGGTAATGCTTTGAATTTCTGGAGAATAATACTAAGTATGCGATTTACAAACGGAAGTACCTTTGCAGTGTAGTTAAGGTTATGAATAAGGCGAGCTTGAGATATCTCGAGAATTATGTGTGGGAATAATTTGGATTCTTCAATTTTGAGTACGGATTTTGATTAGTGATGAAGATAATAATGGAATGATTCGGTTCGAGAGGTGGTGTTATCGTAAGCATTACTTAAGGTTACCTTTTAATGGGTTAGGTTGGGCAATTGAGGAATTTGAGAATTGGCGGAACTATCGTATCCGTAGCTATTTGGTCTTTCGGGTAAGTCTCGTTAAAATTCGGGTCGAATTTTCTTTAAGGGGGAGTGAATGTCACGACCCGAAAACTAGGCTCTATTTTATTGGTGATAAATAATTATTATTTATTTATTTGCTTAATTATGTATTTAAATTATTACTTAATTAGTAATTTATGAGTTATAATAATTCATGCCTAGCATTTTATTTGAGTTAGTGTAGTATTGTTGGGTCTTAATTGTAAGTAGGGAGTGTAAGTTTTGTTTGTAGTGATGAGGAGGGGGCCTAAGTGTAAGTTCTTTACATCATTTTAACTACTCCCTCCCTACTCATCTTCTCCCTCACTCTCCTCATTTCTCTTCCCAGCATTTCTCTCTATCTCTCCAAAAGAAAAGGTAAACATTTCTTTCCCTCCTTCTCTCTTCATTATCTTCCTCTTCCTCTCATTATCTCTCATTTCTCATAACTTGAACCTTGTTTAGATCGTCGATAGGATCGCGTAGGATCAAAAATATTTGAAATCCATCAACTTTGAGAAAATCCAAGTAAGTTGCTTTTCCCCCATTTTGATGTTAAAATGTTCATATCATGTTCATATAATGCTTTTGTTGTTATATTTGAAGTTTGGATGAGGTTGCAATTTATTTGGAATTTATTTGGGTTTTTTGGTCAAAAATGGTGATTTATGAATGTTGGGATTTGATTCTTGATTTTGGTTGATTAATGTTGTTGTATGAGTCTTTTTAGACTTATTAGTTGTATTGGTACATTAGTATATGAGTTGGAAGGTTGGATTTTGGTTAAATGTGTTTTGGGTATAAAAATGGAAGAACCCAAGTTGTTCTTCCCGATTTCCGGCAGACCAGAGCTTTGTGCGACCGCCCAAAATTGCCTGGGCGACCGCACAACTTTCTGAAAGCTTTTGTTCTTGTTTGATACCATTTTGGGCGACCTCACATACCATTTTGGGCGGCCGCACAGTCCTCTGAAGGTTTTCATTTTGTTGGTTTGTGTGATTGAAGAATGCGTTTTGATCCAAATCTTGGGTGTCCTCCTAGTCGACCTTAGTGATCCTTGTAGTACACTCTAGTGATAGAATGGGGTCCTTTGTGATCAAGTTTGTGTTTGAAATTTATTAAGTATCAATTGGGATTTGGAACGTCTTATTGAGGTATTGTTGGTTTGACTTATCCTTGTGATGATCATTTGGTATATGTTTGGGCATCTTATGATATGTTCGTGATTGTTCCGATCGAATTGACTTTCGAGTGAGCCTTGGTCTAAGTTTTAGGCGATGTCCTATAGTACCTAGAGGGTGGTTACTGAACACCAAAGTGTAGGGTTTAGTCCAGTCGTGATCATGTTCTAATAAGGGTAACCTTTTGGATTCGTTTGGGTAATTACGGTTTGATAAACCTTAAGGTGTATCCATTCTGATTTCCTACTTTGGAATTCCAGGTGTGATGAGATGGTTGAGTTCATAGTCCTAGTATATCTTTATGAGTAAATGTTTAGGGTCATTTTGGTAATAGTCATTGTGCCATTCGTGAGCGACCGTTTGGGTTGTGCTCTTTATGATTTACTTGTGGGTATCATATTTAGGATGTAATTGATACGTGCCTTGTCTTGGAATCATCTTGTTTTAATGATCAATGTTGTTGTGCTCTTTGTGAGAAATTCCGTTTATCGTTGTTGTGCTCTTCATGAGAAACTCTTGTTATCGTTGTTGTGAAATTCTTCATGAGTACCCGTTGCATCTTTATGGTGATTATTTGGTATGGTTCCCTACTTTGGAACCTTAAGTTGTTTAATTAAGCTAGTATTCATTACTTAGCATTTATTTGGAAGCCCAGCTGGCATTGTGTGTGTGTTTTGGGCGATGCGAAATATTATGATGGCACAAGCCAAGTCCATTATGATGTTGACCATTGTTTTGCCCAATTATTACCCTCCTCCAGATTGGCCTTGGATGTGAGAAGAGCTAGCTCCTTTGTTTGCATTTTAGCTTTACTTGGAGCATGACTTTGTGGCATGTCTCCCGTCCCTTGTGACACTTCATTGGTTATTGGTTCCGGTACCGGGTTTCTCTTCAGCTTTTATGCTACTATGAAGATGGTTTGTTGATCGATGGGTTGATCGGTCGCTTCTGACCGGGGATTTCTCTTCAGCTTTCATGCTATTATGAAGATGTTGACGGTTGATTATTGAAGCTGAGCAGCGACCTTTATTTGGTTCTTCAGTTGGGTGAAACCTTGGCTATCTATCCACTTATGAGTGTTTATTTCAGCTTTATGTGTTGCATGTTGAGCTGGTCGTTATTTCCAACCGGTATGGGACGGTTGGCGATAGGGAGCCTCTCATTTGTTGTTATATGTTTATTTACATGATTGATTACTGGATGTTACTGTTCGACAGCATGTCACTTCTTATTCCGCTGCTATCTGTCTTACGTTAATTGCTATTGGTCATTGCATATTAGCATGTCATGTAGTTGCATTAGTAGCTTACTGAGATTTTATCTCACCCCGTTTATTTCCATCTTTTCTTTTCCTTAACCCCCCCAGGAGGAAAACGATTAGGATTCGCGGATCGAGGAGGACGTCGAGAGGATTGAGATTTTGGGGCAGGTTGTTATGGATCGGTTTACATTATTTAAATGTATAACCTTTTGGGGATAGTTTTACCATTATTGACGTCATTAAGAATTGTAATATTTTGTATCTTGGGTGTGAGCTTGTGGAGCTTACACTAGTTGTTTTATGGTGTGTTAAACTTGGATTTTCCAAACCTTGTATTAAAATCCTTTGGTTCAAAATGGAATTTTTAACTTCTATATTTTAGAGTTTTGGTTTTAAGTCGACGTCCAGCTCGCGATCTCGGGCCCGCGGGTTCGGGGCCGCGCCAAAACCTTGGAAACAGGGGGGGTGCGCACGCCTCACCCCATAGGGTGCGCGCGCTTCCAAGGACCAGAACCTCACTATTTTTGGTTCACTTAAGGGTGCGCGCGCCTCACCCAAAAGGATGCGCACGCCTCTCTTCTCCAGTCAATTTTTGCCTAGGTTGGTAACAATGGGTGCGTGCGCTTCCTTATATAGGGTGCGCGCGCCTCCTCCTATTTTGGGCCAAATCCCAGATTCTTCCTTAGTTCAATTTTTACTCCTTCCGTCCCACAAGCATAACATATATACTACACAATTTAGTACACAACATTAGTAACTCTCATTATAGTTACAACTTGAGTTCATAAACATTCACAATACCCAGCTAAACTAAATTCATATACTCCCTTTGTCCCAAAATTACAAGTATAGCAAATATTACCCAAATCACAAAATTAAAAAGTAGGAGTATCATATATAGCATATATGACTATTTTAACATTTAAAGGGGAATTAGTAACTTACCTAGTTCCGGAAAAAGTATCGCTGAAATAAGTTTTGTTCGGCTAGAAATGACCTACTCGACGCCCTGATCATTTTTATATAATTAGTTTTTAAAACGGGTAAGTAAATAAAAAGAATTAAATCGAAATGGGTCGAACTTACCTTTTTCTTCTTAACCCTAACTGAACGTAGAGGAATGTTCCAGAAGAAAGAAAATAACACAGAGAAGGAAGAAGGGAAAGAAAATATCTTTAAAGGATTTTTAACCCATTTTTACAGATTGGTCACCCAAGATTTGTTTTTAACACTTTAGCCCCTAAACTTACATTTTCAACTAGGACCCTAAAGTTTCAACTTAATCATTTAACTCCTTTAATCTTTATTATTACTAACTAAGTAAATAACACAAATAATCAAATATGATATGCAAATCATAAAATATGATGCAACACATAAAATGCACATATAAGTCAAATAAAAATCCCCAAAAATATAAAATAAATATAAACGGGTTTTGGGGTCGCTACAATCACTCCTCCTTAAAGAAAATTCGTCCCGAATTTTAGGGTTACTTACCGAGGCCCTCAAACAACCAAGGGTACTTCCTCTCGATCTCTTCCCGAAGTTCCCAAGTCGATTCCTCCACATTATGATTCCTCCACACAACTCGAACAAGAGGGATACTTTTGTTTCTCAATTCTTGCACCTTTGAATCAATGACTTGGACCGGATGTTCCTCATAAGACATACTCGGCTCAATATCCTCGGGTACCTCAGATAAAACATGAGAAGGATCATGCACATACCTCCGAAGCATAGAAACATGAAATACATTATGGATCTTATCAAGAGAAGGAGGTAAAGCAAGACGATACGCCCGATCCCCCACTCTTCCAAGAATCTCAAATGGACCAATAAACCTCGGAGCAAGCTTGCCTTTCTTCCCATATCTTCGAATACCAACCTTAGGGGAAACCTTCAAAAACACAAAGTCACCCTTTTCGAACTCAAGGTCTCGCCTCCGATGATCAGCGTAGCTTTTCTGTCTACTCTGGGCAGTACTCAAATGATCTCGAATAAGTTTAACCTTCTCAACTGAATCATTAACCATCTGAACACCCCAAATCTTGGCTTCTCCCACTTCATCCCAACAGATAGGAGACCGACATTTCCTTCCATACAAGGCTTCATAAGGAGCCATCCCAATACTGGACTGAAAACTGTTATTATAAGCAAACTCTATGAGAGGCAAATGAATATCCCACGGATCTGAAAAATCAACTGAGCAAGCCCTCAACATATCCTCAAGAATCTGGATAGTTCTCTCGGACTGACCATCTGTTTGAGGATGAAAAGCTATACTAAATCTCAACTCTGAACCCAAAGCCTTCTGAAATGCTTGCCAAAACCGAGATGTGAATCTAGGGTCACGATCAGATACAATGCTCACTGGAACTCCATGTAACCTCACGATCTCATTAATATACAAGGTTGCAAGCTTTTCCATAGAATAACCGATCTCAATAGGTAGAAAATGAGAAGACTTTGTCAATCTATCAACAATCACCCAAACCGCATCAAACCTTCTTCGAGTACGAGGTAACCCTGTCACAAAATCTATGGTAACATGTTCCCACTTCCATTCCGGAATCTCTAACGGTTGAAGCAATCCTGCAGGCCTTTGATGTTCAGCTTTAACTTGTTGACATGTTAAGCACTTGGATACATAATCCGCTATCTCCCTCTTCATATTATTCCACCAAAAGTGTTGCTTCAAATTCTGATACATTTTAGTACTCCCGGGATGAATAGTATACCTTGATTTATGGCCTTCCTCAAGAACTTGGTGTTTAATCCCATCAACATTAGGCACACACAACCGACCTCTGAAAGTCAATTCCCCTTCAAGACTGAGGGAGAAATCCTCAAATTTACCATCTTTGATTTTATCCATAATCTTTACCAATTCCGGGTCATCCTTCTGAGCTTCCTTTATTTGTTGAACTAAAGTTGGAAATACTCGAATGTTCGCAAAAATAGCTCCATGCTTTGATTCATAAGGACTCCAATCTCGAGCATCCTCCAACATCTTCCATTCCCGCACCATCAATGAAGCTACATAAGACTTCCGGCTAATAGCATCAGCTACCACATTTGCCTTGCCCGGATGATAGGAAATGGTGCAATCGTAATCCTTCAATAGCTCCATCCATCTTCGTTGTCTATTATTCAACTCTTTCTGGGAGAAAAGATACTTCAAAATCTGATGATCTGTGAAAATCTCAAACTTTGCTCCATAAAGATAATGTTTCCACTTGTGCAATGCAAAGACAATAGCTGCAAGTTCCATATCATGGGTAGGATAATTCTGCTCACTCGGAGTCAACTTCCTTGAAGCATATGCAATCACCCTTCCATTCTGCATTAATACACACCCGAGGCCTTCTTTAGAAGCATCACTATAGATTACCAAATCATCATTACCATTAGGTAGGGCGAGAATAGGAGCTGTAGTCAATCTCTTCTTCAACTCTTCAAAACTAGCTTGACACTTTTCATCCCACACATAAGGAATATTCTTTCGAGTCAACTGAGTCAAGGGAGTTGCAATCTTAGAAAACCCCTCAATAAACCTTCTGTAGTACCCAGCTAACCCCAAGAAACTTCGAATTTCTGTAACTGATTCTGGCCTCCTCCAATTCACAATAGCCTCAACTTTGGATGGATCAACTGATATACCTTTATTGGAGATCACATGCCCAAGAAAACATACTTCATTAAGCCAAAAAGCACATTTACTGAATTTAGCAAACAACTGCTTCTCACGAAGAATAGATAAAACCATTCTCAAATGTTGCTCATGCTCCTCCCGGGACTTGGAATACACCAGAATATCATCAATAAATACAACCACAAAGGTATCAAGATAAGGTTTAAAGACCCTATTCATCATATCCATAAAAACAGCCGGAGCATTAGTCAACCCGAAAGGCATAACAAGAAACTCATAATGGCCATATCTACTACGAAAAGCAGTTTTAGAAATGTCTTCAGAACGAATTTTCAACTGATGGTACCCACTCCTCAAGTCAAGTTTTGAAAAGACAACTGACCCTTGAAGTTGATCAAATAAATCATCAATATGAGGAAGCGGATATTTATTCTTTATAGTTACCTGATTCAGCTTTCTGTAGTCAATACACAGCCTCAAGGACCCATCTTTCTTTTTAACAAATAATACTGGAGCTCCCCACGGGGATACACTAGGACGAATGAATCCTCGATCAAGTAATTCCTGCAACTGAACCTTCAACTCTTTCAATTCAGCTGGGGCCATTCTGTAAGGTGCCTCAGATATAGGAGCCGTACCTGGAAGTAAGTCAATACAGAACTCTATTTCCCGGTCAGGAGGCATAGCATACTCAGAAGAAAATACATCTGAAAATTCTTTAACAATAGGCACATCCCCAATATCAGGAACCCTTTTAGTAGTATCAAGAACACTAGCCAAATACCCCGCACAACCACGGTTCAACAACTTTCTAGCCTTCATATAAGAAATAATTCTAATCTCTCTACCCCAAGGAACAGTTTCAAAAGAAAACTTAGGAACATTAGGGATAGAAAATGTAACCACCTTATTAGCACAATCAACAGACGCATTATATTTACCCAACCAATCCATACCCAAGATAACATCAAAATCTTGTAATGGTAAGATAACTAAATCAGCAGGTAAAACATGCTCACGTATATGCACATCACAAGAATGCAACACCTCATTGGTCACCAAACACTCCCCTATAGGAGTTGACACCTCTAACACATAAGGCAGAGATTCAGAAGACTTATGCAATCGATAAGAAAAATGAACAGACACATAAGAATGCGATGAGCCAGGGTCTATAAGTGTACGTGTTCTCAAACTAGACACAGAAATAATACCTCCTATCACATTAGAGGACTCCGAAGCCTGTTGCTGAGAAATGGCAAAAACACGACCCTGAACCTTAGGCTTGCCTGAGGAATCCCTCTTCTGACCCTGAGAGGACCCAACCACACTTCCCGATGCTTGCATCCTATACTTAGGGCAATACCTCTGAAAATGTCCTAACTGACCACAGTTCAAACACTTGCCCTGCTTCTTCCAACATCTCTCTTCTGAATGCCCTTCTTTCTGACAATAATTACAAACTCCTTTACTCTGACTCCCTGAAGTGTTACTTTGATTTCTGTTACCTGACTGTCTTTGAGAAGACCCTTTAAATTGTGAAGATCCACCTTGATTTCCTCTACTCTCACCACGTTGTGGTTGCCTAACTTGATTCCCAGCGCCTAACAATTCCATTTTCCTTTTATGTTCCTCAATGTCATGCTCCACCTGGTAAGCTCGATCCACTGCATCCTGAAAATCTTGTAACTTATGGGATACTAGCTGAGTTCTAATCACGGTTTTCAAACCTTTCACAAACCTCGAAGCTTTCCTCTCCTCGTTTGCCACTAGGTGAGTACAATACCTGGACAACTCTGAAAATTTAGCTGAATATTGAGCAATTGACATAGAACCTTGCTCCAAGTTAAGAAATTCCATCTCCTTCCTGTCTTGATCTACTCGAGGAATGAAGTGTTCTTTAAACTTCCCCAGAAAATTCTCCCAAGTGTAAGGTACATGTGTCTCATCCCATTTTGTTTTCAAAGCTTTCCACCAATGCTCAGCCGCTCCATTCAGTTTATAGGTAGCAAACCTGACTTGATCTTCCTCCGAACATCTCAAAGCATCAAAGATCTTTTCCATCGATTCAATCCACCTTTCAGTTTTAGATACATCGGGCTCTCCATCATACTCCATAGGCTTCATTTTCAGAAACTGTTCTAGGCCATATCTTGGTGGTACCTGTTCCCTTTCTTACCTCTGATCACTTAAAGTTTTCATCGCTGCTTCAAACATTCCCTGAAACATAATTCGAGCCTCTTCTCTGGCATCCCCTTGCCCCGAAGAGCCGGCCTGATCTCCATCAGTTTCACCCATTTTTAATGAATACCTGCATCAAACACTCAACGTTACTCACTCTATACTCAACTACCCTCCTAGGTCACTTAGTCATTCTAGACCATCTACAACCTAGCTCTGATACCAACTGTCGCGCCCCAGACCCGTGGTCCTACTTGGCCGCACGCTCGGGACACGATTGGAAGACGTTATAAAACTCTTTTTAGAAAAAATTTCGAAATATACTTTTAGAAAGTTGAACAAAAACATACTTGAAGTTCAAAGACTTCACTTAACTTGAAACAAACTTCTACAAACACTTTCACAGCGAAAGTACTTAGCCCGAAGGCTTACAAACTTTTAAACAAATGTACATGAACTAACATTAACCAAAATAGATGTGACCATAAGAAATACGGGTACTCTACCCAAAGGGTTTACATTTATATAATGTAACCTTCACAAAACAAGTCCCATCTCTTACCAAACGAACGTCCTCCCGTGCCAAGTGTCCTATCCCCTGGACCCGCCTTTATCTAAAACAGTAAACAAATAAGGGTGAGAATAAATCTCAGTAAGCTACTAAAATGCAACTACGTTACATGCTGATATGATGATCATAAAGAAACAATATCAACAGTAATCATATAGCATATATCACATAACATCAACTCATATATCACTTTTATCACATTGCCCACACTCTGGTGGATACCAAGCCAAGGTTTACCCAATAACCATAACTGATGAGAATACCATCTGAGAAACCCATCAGAGAAAACCATCTGAGCAGCATAAATAGCTGAAGCCGTCGGGATCCCGAAAACCAAATCATAACCAATAGAACCAAGTAACCAGAGAGGGAAATATGACACAAAGTCATAACCCAAATACTCACCAAAGGGAGCAATTCATCCCATCCAAGGCCAATCTGGACTGGGGAAACTAGAAGGCACAGTGGACACCTTATAGTGAACTTGGCTTGTGTGCCACTATAATTCTCCCACCGCCTGACTCACAAGCTCCAATGGAAAACCTTATAGTGGACCTACCTGTACCACTATAATTCTTCCATTGGCTGACTCCACAACAAGACCAGTTGGACTTTTAACAAGAAGCACAGTAATGAATACTTGCTAAACAAAACCCAAGGCATTTAATCCAAGAAGGAATTAAGCCAAAAACATCACAAGATGCACACGAAAGATTTCTCATAAAGAGTCCATAATAAGGACATTTAGTCACAACCCAATCTTTTCCATCAACGACATAAAAGTCATACACATTCATATTTAAGCCATAAGCCACCCCAAGGATCACAAAACACTTGTCCTCTTATACCCCATATAACACAAACTATCAAACCTTGGAAACAGGGGGGTGCGCACGCCTCACCCCATAGGGTGCGCGCGCTTCCAAGGACCAGAACCTCACTATTTTTGGTTCACTTAAGGGTGCGCGCGCCTCACCCAAAAGGATGCGCACGCCTCCCTTCTCCAGTCAATTTTTGCCTAGGTTGGTAACAATGGGTGCGTGCGCTTCCTTATATAGGGTGCGCGCGCCTCCTCCTATTTTGGGCCAAATCCCAGATTCTTCCTTAGTTCAATTTTTACTCCTTCCGTCCCACAAGCATAACATATATACTACACAATTTAGTACACAACATTAGTAACTCTCATTATAGTTACAACTTGAGTTCATAAACATTCACAATACCCAGCTAAACTAAATTCATATACTCCCTTTGTCCCAAAATTACAAGTATAGCAAATATTACCCAAATCACAAAATTAACAAGTAGGAGTATCATATATAGCATATATGACTATTTTAACATTTAAAGGGGAATTAGTAACTTACCTAGTTCCGGAAAAAGTATCGCTGAAATAAGTTTTGTTCGGCTAGAAATGACCTACTCGACGCCCTGATCATTTTTATATAATTAGTTTTTAAAACGGGTAAGTAAATAAAAAGAATTAAATCGAAATGGGTCGAACTTACCTTTTTCTTCTTAACCCTAACTGAACGTAGAGGAATGTTGCAGAAGAAAGAAAATAACACAGAGAAGGAAGAAGGGAAAGAAAATATCTTTAAAGGATTTTTAACCCATTTTTACAAATTGGTCACCCAAGATTTGTTTTTAACACTTTAGCCCCTAAACTTACATTTTCAACTAGGACCCTAAAGCTTTGACTTAATCATTTAACTCCTTTAATCTTTATTATTACTAACTAAGTAAATAACAAAAATAATCAAATATGATATGCAAATCATAAAATATGATGCAACACATAAAATGAACATATAAGTCTAATAAAAATCCCCAAAAATATAAAATAAATATAAACGGGTTTTGGGGTCGCTACAATCACTCCTCCTTAAAGAAAATTCGTCCCGAATTTTAGGGTTACTTACCGAGGCCCTCAAACAACCAAGGGTACTTCCTCTCGATCTCTTCCCGAAGTTCCCAAGTCGATTCCTCCACATTATGATTCCTCCACACAACTCGAACAAGAGGGATACTTTTGTTTCTCAATTCTTGCACCTTTGAATCAATGACTTGGACCGGATGTTCCTCATAAGACATACTCGGCTCAATATCCTCGGGTACCTCAGATAAAACATGAGAAGGATCATGCACATACCTCCGAAGCATAGAAACATGAAACACATTATGGATCTTATCAAGAGAAGGAGGTAAAGCAAGACGATACGCCCGATCCCCCACTCTTCCAAGAATCTCAAATGGACCAATAAACCTCGGAGCAAGCTTGCCTTTCTTCCCATATCTTCGAATACCAACCTTAGGGGAAACCTTCAAAAACACAAAGTCACCCTTTTCGAACTCAAGGTCTCGCCTCCGATGATCAGCGTAGCTTTTCTGTCTACTCTGGGCAGTACTCAAATGATCTCGAATAAGTTTAACCTTATCAACTGAATCATTAACCATCTGAACACCCCAAATCTTGGCTTCTCCCACTTCATCCCAACAGATAGGAGACCGACATTTCCTTCCATACAAGGCTTCATAAGGAGCCATCCCAATACTGGACTGAAAACTGTTATTATAAGCAAACTCTACGAGAGGCAAATGAATATCCCACGAATCTGAAAAATCAACTGAGCAAACCCTCAACATATCCTCAAGAATCTGGATAGTTCTCTCGGACTGACGGATGTAAGACGTGAATGGGTGATTGGGTACCTACGGTGTTTATTTGCCTTAAGTTATATTTATTCGGTTTTCCCATTTGGAATCCGAAGTGTAAGAGATGGTTGAGTTCATGGTCATAGTACTCTTTATGAGTAGACGTTTAGGGTCGTTTTGGTAATAGTCATTGTACTATTTGAAGGCGGCCGTTTGGGTTGTGCTCTTTATGAGTAACTTGTGGGTATCATCTTTAGGAAGTGTTTGATATGTGCCTTATCTTGGAGTTGTCTTTTTCTAATGGTCAATGTTGTTGGGATCTCTATGAGTAATCTCGTTTATCGTTGTTGGACTCTTTTATGAGAAACTTCTTGTACTTATTGCTGTTGAACTCTTCTTGAGTAATCGTTTGTATCTTTATGGTGATTAATTGGTATGGTTCCCTACTTTGGAATATTTGGTTGTTTATCGAGCTAGTATTTATTACTTAGCATTTATTTGAAAGTCTAGCTGGTATTTGTGTGTTTCGGGCGATGCGAAAGATTATAATGGCAATGAGCTGAGTCCATTATAATTCTTGACCATTGTTTTGCCCCATTATTACCCTCCTCCAGATTGGCCTTGGATGTGAGATGAGCTAGCCCCTTTGTGAGCATTATAGCTATTGGTTTTGGGCTTGACTGTGTGTCATCGTCCCCTTGTTGTTATTAGTTCCGGTACCGGGGTTTTCTCTTCAGCTATCATGCTACTATGAATATGGGTTGATTGGTTTCCTTCAACTCTTATGCTGCTACGTTGATTGGATATCTTCAGCTGTTTATGCTAACACGAAGATTGGTTGATTGGAATTGGTTCAAGCTGCACAGCAATTGTTATATCCTTTGGTTTAAACCTTGGCTCAGTATCCTTTGTAACGTGTTTATTTCAGTCTTATGTGCTGCATGATGAGTTAGTCGTTATTTCCAACTGGTATGGGACGATTGGCGATAGGGAGCTTTCTCATTTGTTGTTATATGATTTACTTGCTCAGTTATATAATTGATTTGCATGATATTATGCCATGTAGATGCATTTAGTAACTTACTGAGATTTTATCTCACCCCGTTTCTTGTTTCAAATTGTTTTTCCTTAACCCCCCAGGAAAGCAAGTGGTATCGTTTGAAGTCCGTTGTATCGGGAGTCTTCTGAGCAGGTTGATCGCCTTTGGGGTAGTTGCTCTTCAGAGCCTCTTAGTATATGGTTGAAAGGTCGTGGTCGTCCAGGGTTATGTATATACTGTTGTCCTTTGGGAATTTATATTATTAACAGTTGTTCTTGCTTCCGCGTTTGTTTCTAGTCTCCGAGTTATAATCTCGTTGAGGTATTGTTCGTTGTTATTGGTTTATAGTAGAATTCACGTGCCCGGTTTGGTATTTTGTATTTTGGAGATGTATATTATGTAAATTTTATGTTTATGGATTTTTGAGATTTCCGGGGCATGACAGTTGGTATCAGAGCAATGGTTTTAGATTTTGAAAGAGAATAAGAACTCTGATATTGAATAGGTTTCAATACTTGGGTGTTATAGGTTTGAGCAGTTTAGAAACTAAGTTTTCTTGAAAGATGAGGTTAAGGTAGAAGTTGGTTGAGTTATAAGTCGTGATATTGACGTCGAGTGTTCCTTCTCTTGTGGTATATCAAGTATAGGATTAGTGTTAATAGTATTGATTCCATTGGGGTTAGTTGGTTTGGGAATCGAGAGCGCGAGTTTTGAGGGTGTGGACGTACCTATTTTGTAAAGTGGAAATGTCTTGTGCTATATTCGTATGTTTGTTCTCGTTAAGTGATTTATGTTGAGGTGTATTCTTGAGTACAAAATTTCGTGATTGCTACTGGTATATGTAAGGCGATTTAATTATGTCACCTATTCAGGGTATCGACGAGTTGAATGGTATGGTTTAACTTTCTATGTGTTACGAATTTCTTCTGCGCCATAGATAGGTGAAGAATATTTCTACACTAGTATGTTTGACTTTGTTTAGGAGCATACTAGGTATAAATATAATGTTAAGGTTCTATATTGAAAATCAGAAAATCTTTATTATAAGGTTGTGCTGGGGATTTAGCTTACTCTGTTGGGAATATTAATTTTGAAATCTTGGGTATAATTTATACTGGGTGCGATATGTCGTTCGATCGATAGAGAACTTGGGTTATATGATGAGTTGATATAAGCTACGATACTGATAGGTGAATCAGTGAACATATAGTATCGGTTGGGTTAAAAGAGTTAAAGATTCAATTTGAGAATTTCTGGATATGAGATTTTTCTTTACTTTTAGTACATCTACGTGAGTGCATCGGAATTGTTTAGTATAAGGAAATACTTAATTTATTATGGGTTATATTAAGAAGTTGAGTTATGATACTTTTGGAATCCTTTTAGTATATGAATGGAGTTGAGTTAAAGCAAAAATGAGTAATGAGTATATTGTGGGAGTTATAATCATTAATGATGGTAAGTGAGTTAAGTTTAAAGAACTGAACATATTTTGAGAAGGTAAGAAATCCTCGAGCAGTATTAAAGGCATTTTTGGATTTTAGTTAAATAGTTGTTCCTTGGTTCTGAATCTTTTCTTTGTGACGTTTCTCGTTCAGATTAAGGATGTGTAAAGGAAGCTGGGTATAGATACTTGGGCATATTAAAGGATGCTATGATTTGCATTTGGTCAGTTGAAATGTTATTCGCTAATTGGATTATTATGTTGGTAATACTGTTGAGCATAAGTAATATTGGGTTAATAAATGTATACGTGAAAGACTAAATTGGGTTAGCCATTGAAGATTTAGAAATTGTTAAAATTCATTTGGGTATATAAGCACGGATTATTAATTTAAATGGGAGTTAGAAGAAATCTTTTGAAGATAAAATTTGGATTGTTTTGCGGACTACTGAGTACTTGGAACTGTTTTAAACTTTCAAGGATTGGAGTAATGTAATGATAATAATTTCGGTATTAATGTGGTTTCATGGTTTGGGCTGGTATCACTGTTATCTTAAAAGGTGTGATCAGTGTTATGTTTTCTTGGAGATATGTTAAGTTTTCCATTATAGTGAAAATTGATAAATCCATTACCTCTAGTGATGCTTCCAAATAGAGATGGAGGTACGCAACGATTTTGGGCAATAAAGTAGTTGTACATGCTTCGAGGATTAACGCTTAATAAATGGAACTACATATGACTTGGGATTGGTTTTGATTTTATGGATATTGCCTTAGAGGATTATACATTTTTTTTTCATTTTTGGGACCAAGTTGAAACGTTGATGACAGACTATCAAAAGTTGATGGATATATTTCTTTAGAAAACTAAGTATAAGGTAATGCAAGTAGTTTGAAAATTTCAAAGATTATGACTGTATTATGTTTTATCTCATGAGGAAGTGAGTGTGGTAATGGAATCTCATTTGATCGGATAGTTGATGACGGTAAAATTTTGAGTATATCATTGAGTCATTGGGTGACAATAATCGTTAGCCCTATTCCTTCTCTTATTTGTTTGGGTAGTAGTATGATTACTTGGGATGATGTCTAGATCGTTAATGCGTACGGATGAACCGGAAAAGTAAAATTTATGGATGTTGTTGATTTAAGGGTTGATGGTGAGCGTAATGCTAATTAGGATCAAATCAGCTATGTCTCAGAATTGGTGATCAAGTGATAGTCTTGAGAATGTGAAATTCGATATGAAAGAGGAAGTTAACTTTAGAATGTTTAATATGAGTATACCTGAGATATGTATGTGATTAATATATGTTGGTTTATTTGAGTCATGGAGACTATGTCTGAAAATTTTGTTGAGTACTCGATTGAGGTTATGAGTGCTATGGGAGAGTCGATATGTTGTCGCCTCATTATGACAGCGTGTTGTGAAGTTTGATGAGTGAATTCGTGGGCGAATTCTTTTTAAGGAGGGTAGATTGTAACGACCCGAAAACCCGCCTCTATTTTCTTAGTAATAAATATTTAATTATTTATTTATTTTTTATTTATTTATTTAAATTATTTATTTATTTAAATAATTATGTGTGCATTTTGTGTTTCATAATATTTTATGCCTAGCATTTAATTGGTTATTTGTGCTAGTGTAGAGTGTTGGGTCTTAGTTGTTAGAGGGGAGTAAAAGAGTATTGTGTTGTTAGTGGAGGAGGGGCCCTAAGTGTAACATTTTTTTTTAAATATCACCTCCTTCCTCCCTTCCTTCTCCCTCACTCTCTCATTTCCCAGTCATCTCTCTCTCTCTCCAAGAAAAAGGGTAAGTTTTTCTTCCTCCCTTCTCTCTTCATTTTCACCCTCTTCCTCTCATCTTTTCTTATTGCTCATTTGATGAAATGTGTTTAGATCGTCGATAGGATCGTGTGGAACCAAAAATATTCGAATTCCGTCTCATTTCATTATTTCCAAGTAAGTTGCTTTTCCCCCATTTATGCTAAAAATGTTCATCTTTAACTCCATTGATGCTCTAATTGTTATATATGGCTTCTTTGGTTGATTTAGAATTTATTTGTAATATACCCATTTTTGTGAGAATTGGGTGTTTGAATCATCTCTTGGTTTAGGTTGTCTAATAGATGTTATATGAGTCATTTTAGACTTATAAGTTGTTTTGGTACATTGGTATAATAGTTAGAATGTTTGATTTTTGGTTGAGTTGTGTTTTGGGTAAGAAAAGTAGAACAAACCCAGGAAATCTGCAGAAAATGGCTGAATCGCGCTAGGGGGCGCGCGCACCCTTTGAGAGGGGGTGTGCGCACCCTTATACCCCCTTTTGTCACTTTTCTTTCTGATCAAAGGGGGCGCGCGCACCCTTTTTGGAGGGGGCGCGCGCACCCTCTTCTCCTGTAGTTTGTCCGTTTTAATCTCAATTTTCCGGAGGCCATAACTTCTTCGTCCAGACTCCGTTTTGAACGTGTAAACTATTGTTGGAAAGCTCTTTTTGAGTACGATGAAATGGTTCTATCGGCCGCTTGGTTCCAGATCTGAATGGTTGTCTTTTCGTTGTGTTTTAATATCAAGGTGTAGTCTCGATCTAGGTTCCGTAGTACTATTCTAGTTGACTTAGTTGGGCACCGTGGAACACTTTAGTAATTGAAATTAGTTCCTTTGTGAACAATGGTGTTATGAAATTTGATCAAGTATTGTTTGGAAATGTTTGGGCATCTTATGATGTGTTCGTGAGTGTTCCAATCGAATTGATTTTGGATAAGACTTGGTCTAGGTTTTAGGCAATATCCTATAGTACCTAGAGTGTTGTTATTGAACACCAAAAGTGTTGGGTTGGTCCGTATGTGATCATGTGTGAATAGGTGTAACCTTTTGGGTTCGTTCGAGTGTTAAGGATTGATTCGTTGATGAACGGATGTAAGACGTGAACGGGTGATTGGGTACCTACGGTGTTGATTTGCCTTAAGTTATATTTATTCGGTTTTCCCATTTGGAATCCCAAGTGTAAGAGATGGTTGAGTTCATGGTCATAGTACTCTTTATGAGTAGACGTTTAGGGTCGTTTTGGTAATAGTCATTGTACTATTTGAAGGCGACCGTTTGGGTTGTGCTCTTTATGAGTAACTTGTGGGTATCATCTTTAGGAAGTGTTTGATATGTGCCTTATCTTGGAGTCGTCTTGTTCTAATGGTCAATGTTGTTGGGCTCTCTATGAGTAATCTCGTTTATCGTTGTTGGACTCTTTTATGAGAAACTTCTTGTACTTATTGCTGTTGAACTCTTCTTGAGTAATCGTTTGTATCTTTATGGTTATTAATTGGTATGGTTCCCTACTTTGGAATCTTTGGTTGTTTATAGAGCTAGTATTTATTACTTAGCATTTATTTGAAAGTCCAGCTGGTATTTGTGTGTTTCGGGCGATGCGAAAGATTATAATGGCAATGAGCTGAGTCCATTATAATTCTTGACCATTGTTTTGCCCCATTATTACCCTCCTCCAGATTGGCCTTGGATGTGAGATGAGCTAGCCCCTTTGTGAGCATTATAGCTATTGGTTTTGGGATTGACTGTGTGTCATCGTCCCCTTGTTGTTATTGGTTCCGGTACCGGGGTTTTCTCTTCAGCTATCATGATACTATGAAGATGGGTTGATTGGTTTCCTTCAGCTCTTATGCTGCTACGTTGATTGGATGTCTCCAGCTGTTTATGCTAACACGAAGATTGGTTGATTGGAATTGGTTCAAGCTGCACAGCAATTGTTATATCCTTTGGTTTAAACCTTGGCTCAGTATCATTTGTAACGTGTTTATTTCAGTCTTATGTGCTGCATGATGAGTTAGTCGTTATTTCCAACTGGTATGGGATGGTTGGCGATAGGGAGCTTTCTCATTTGTTGTTATATGATTTACTTGCTCAGTTATATAATTGATTTGCATGATATTATGCCATGTAGATGCATTTAGTAACTTACTGAGATTTTATCTCACCCCGTTTCTTGTTTCAAATTGTTTTTCCTTAACCCCCTCAGGAAAGCAAGTGGTATCGTTTGAGGTCCGTTGTATCGGGAGTCTTCTGAGCAGGTTGATCGCCTTTGGGGTAGTTGCTCTTCAGAGCCTCTTTGTATATGGTTGAAAGGTCATGGTTGTCCAGGGTTATGTATATACTGTTGTCCTTTGGGAATTTATATTATTAACAGTTGTTCTTGCTTCCGCGTTTGTTTCTAGTCTCCGAGTTATAATCTCGTTGAGGTATTGTTCGTTGTTATTGGTTTATAGTAGAATTCACGTGCCCAGTTTGGTATTTTGTATTTTGGAGATGTATATTATGTAAATTTTATGTTTATGGATTTTTGAGATTTCCGGGGCGTGACAAGACCAGTTTTCCCGTCGAGCTCCCCAAAGGTGGAATTGACCCAAGACAAACCTTGACCCAGAATATTTATTATAGGTTGAGACCCTTATCCCCGACTGCCTTTAGTAGGACGTAAGACCAGGTGCCTCATCAAACTTCCCAAAGATGGAGTTAACTCAAGCCAAGGCCCATAATGGTCATTTTAGGTTAAGGAAACCTTTGTCTCGATAGTCCAAAATGACGTAAGACCATCCTTGTAAGTCAACCCTCTCCCATAGAGCCAAGTTGACCACATCCCGCCTCTGAACTCGCCAAGAGTCATGCCCATTCCTTGTAAGTCAACCCTCTCCATAGAGCCAAGTTGACCACGTCCCGCCTCTGAACTCGCCAAGAGTCATGCCCATTCCTTGTAAGTCAACCCTCTCCATAGAGCCAAGTTGACATGTCTTGCCTCTGACCCCGAGAGTCACGCTTCCTTGTGTAAGTCAACCCTCTCCGTAGAGCCAAGTTGACCATGTACTTCCTCTAACCCCGAGAGTCACGCTTCCTTGTATAAGTCAACCCTCTCCATAGAGCCAAGTTGAACATGTCCCGCCTCTGACCCCGAGAGTCACGCTTCCTTGTATAAGTCAACCCTCTCTATAGAACCAAGTTGACCATGTCCCGCCTCTGACCCCGAGAGTCACGCTTCCTTTTGTAAGTCAACCCTCTCCATAGAGCCAAGTTGACCATGTCCCGCCTCTGACCCCGAGAGTCACGCTTCCTTGTGTAAGTCAACCCTCTCCATAGAGCCTAGTTGACCATGTCTCGCCTCTAAACTCGCTGAGAGTCATGCTCGTCCCCCTAGGAAAGGATGACTGATATCCGCCTATCCCTTAGATTTGGGTAGCCTTAAAACTTCTCTCCCTTTCTGAACTACGTTAGGCTTGATTCCCCGAAAATGGGATACGTAGGAATCCTATACCCCTAGGTCCAGCCATGCAAACCAAAATCGGTCAAGCCGTCCTCCCATCAGATTGGGATGCTTATTTTTATCGACAACCCTGCTTTTCTGAAGCGACGTTGCCGAGGGGTTCTGTAAGTACCCCAATCTGAAATTGACCAACTTAGAGGAACTCTTAGCACCATTCAGGGATAAACTGATAGGCTGGGACCTCACTAGGATAAACTGAAAATTCCAGGACTGATCTGGAATTAAACTTGGAAAAATCCAAAAGCTCGCCATGCTGACCCGTACGGATGGTTTGGACGCGGGAAGGGCCTAGCCGTACGGCTGTTTTAGGCACCTTCAGTCCCTATAAATTGAGACCCTTGCTGATCATTTCAGAGAGGGGGAGAAACATAGTTTTGATAGGTGAAACTCTATAGAAATACAGTCTGAGTGAAACACCACCAATACTTGAGTGAAAAGAGAGGAAGATAGGCCATAACCACCATAGGTGAAGCCTCCTTCTCCCCATCTTCTCTCCATCTCAAACTCTTTTGTTCTTATTCATGTTGTTTATTTACTTGCATATCAAGCCTTGCCCTTGTCAAGCACCTTTATATTTCAAGTCTTGCCCTTGTCAAGCACCTTTATATTGCAAGTCTTGTCCTTTCAAGCACCTTATATTCTTGTTATATGTATCTTGGAACAAAATCATGAGATGATTCAAGGTGCCTTCTCATCCATGTATGTGAAAAGGGGTAAAACCTAAAGAAGATCATGATTTGTTAATTTCTTGTCTTTAAATAGCTTGATGATCCATTTTTATGGTGAAAGCATGCATCTTTATGTCAATATTGTTTATATTTGGCCATGATGATCATGTTGGGTGATAAAGTTCCAATCTTTATTATCTCAACCTTGATTTAGCCTAAAATCCCACATTTGGGTCATAAAGATTTAATCTTTATGTCATTTTGTTGCCCCTAAAGGTTTAATCTTGTATAAAGATCCCATTTTGATGGTAAAGTTTGCATCTTTACTCATCAAAATGGCTATCTTGGCTCAAAGGCCACTTTCATCACATTTTCTCAATAATTCCCCAATGATTGTCTTAATCACATCCAAAATTCTTGTTTTGGTGTCTAATCTAGTGATTAATGACATAGGGATGATTTAATTTATGTTTTGTTACAAAAGAATGGCTGGAAATGATCAAACAGTCCAGTTTCAGATAGAATGCTCTGTTTCTGTATGGAACTGGACTGATTCTTGGGAATCTATTAAAATTCCTAGGAAGACCCCCTTTAGCCGTAAGGCTACTTTGTCCAGGGGCATGTTTCAGTTCAGCCCCCTTTAATCCAGAATGTTTACAAAAGAACCCTTTTTGTTAAAATCTTAACAGTTTTCTGTTAAAGTCAGCTTCTCCCGTTTTCTAAACACACACACACACATATGCACTTTTCGTTAACAAACATAAGGGAGACTCGGCTTTGTCCAAGGTGGCTTGGGTGACGTGAAACTCTTCCTAAGCCGTAACCTGACCTCCGAACTCATAAATCTCTAATCATTTTCATTTGTTGGTTTAAAATTTAACAAATGTGGTGACTCCGTTAAGTTTGTTAAGTTACATGTGTTTGGCTTTTCTTCCTCGAACGAACTCATTTCGCCCCGGGGGGGGGGGGTCTTCACAGTAAGGAGTTTCACCGGTAGCGGTTCGTACTGACGTTTTGTAGCCCCAGAGTGCCAAAGGTAACTTGTCGGGCCAATCCCTTCCTCTTGTAGCCATTTTTCTGATGATCTGTTCAACAGTATTGTTAGCTACCTCTAGAGCTCTGTTAGTCTGGGGATAGTGTTTGTACCCGATCTAAAGATTTAGGACTTCCTAGACCTTTAGACATCTCTAAGGACCTTTTAGGTAATAAAAACCTAACAGGGACCTATCCGACAGACTCCCAGACTTCCTGATAGACGAAATCAGTTCTAGGTCGAAATCCATCTGGATAATGACAAATCCCGAGAACAAACTGATAAGGATTCGATGAGATCTTGATAGGCACGGAATTCGGGATAATGCCACCGTACGGCAGTTGGATCACTGTACGGCTTCTACATAGACGTGCGGCCACTTCCTCCTTTCCCCTAATTTTTCCTATAAATAGCCCTCTCCTCTCATCCATTTGATCATGCCTCAAACCCACGGGAAAAAGCTAACAGAAGCTCTTCCCAGCCTCTCTCTCCCTCTCAAACTCTCTCTTTGATCTTGCTTTGATCATCAAAGAGATTCATCGCCGCCATCAACCAAAGGAGTGAAGATTCAACCTTCGAAGCCTTTTTAATCGGTTTGGTAATGCGTTCTTACTACTTAAACCGCTTAGATCTATTATATTCATTCATATATTGCTAGATCTAGGGTTTTATTCATCGTTCGTGTTCTTGACCGATGATGATCTAGGGTTTCCACGAAACCCGCACTAGATCTAGGTCACATATTACTTACGTAATGTATGTTTTCATTATGTTTATACATCCATATTCATATGTTCTTCATGTGTTCTTCATGTTCTTAGTCTAAGTTCATAACATATGCTATAACTAGGATAGCGATCTTCATGTTTATGTGTTCCTTCATATGTATTCATGATGTACTTATTATAATGCTAGATCTAAGTCTTATACATTCATAATATGCTAGATCTAGGATTGTAATCTCTATTTATGTGCACATACCATAGCCTATGATGATCCTAGGGTTTCATCAAACCCTAATACAATCTAGGAACTACTTCTAACCCTAATCTTCCCCCTCTATATGCATGATCCCGCTTCATTTCTTCCCATTCTAATTCATCAATGAACTACACCGACCTGAGCTTCTCACGATGAGAAGAATGTAGGAAATCTTCGGATCCGGTCTCAATCACTAACACACACACACACATTGATCATGATAGAAAGACCGATTCGTCGAACAATAGGAGTGATAACATGAATATTCCTCTCTTATTGTGATTTGACCCCCGAACCCTATTATTCTCATAAATGGTTTTCTCAATGTTTTAACAACAAATAAAACAACGTGGTGACTCTCGATTTCAACCTCACGTATTCACAGTGGCGACTCCGCTGGGGACTTGTTTTCGAAAAAACCTTTTTTCAAAACTTAAGAGGGTCTAACTTTCATTTACTTCACGATTTTGTGTGTGTTCTAACTACCCCGCGCACTCTTTTCCTTTAAAAAACTGCACTTCTGCAATTTCTGGCGTTTCTGTAATTAAGCACCACACGCCTCCCTTTCCCTCGTACGCCGGCTGTGAAGCCGTACGGCTCCCCTTATCTTCAATCTGATTCTAACGATTTCTTGCAGATTTTATGTGTTTATAGCATGCTTTAAATGTTCTAGATCTGCTCTAATTGTGTTTGATTCATGCTTAAATACTGTTACTATGAATTGTTATGCTAGTAGACTTCTCTCCTGCATTGCATATCATTCCTAAAAATACGTAATCAAATGGCACACTACCACTAGTCCGTGTCACACTGTACACCCTACTGGATACTCCGCTGAGTGCACAGATTTTGGTGATCCTGTCGCCTCTATCTTCGTGGCACCCGGGCTATCTAACTCGCCATTTTCACTTGTGAAGCGGTCGAGGTTAATCCTTGTTCATTTCTAAAACCATGCACTTTGATCGAGTTAAGAACACTTATCAAAAACAAGTAACCTTAACTAAAATCATTCATCATGTTGTGTGTGTCTACCCTAGGTCAACTCTAGTCAACCCTTGACTCGTCTAGGTCAACCCTAGTTAACCTCTGACCTTCCTAGGTCAAATTACTCAAATGGCACCCCGTCTAGGTCAAACTTTGGCAAACTTTAGTCAACCGACCTACCTCTCGCCTCATCTAGGTCAACCCTTCACCTTGACCCGTCTAGGTCAAACCCATCACCTTGACCCGTCTAGGTCAAACCCGTTACCTTGACCCGTCTAGGTCAAACCGTCATCTTGACACCGTCTAGGTCAACCCATCATCTTGGCCCGTCTAGGTCAACCTGTCACCTTGACCCGTCTAGGTCAACCCATCACCTTAACCCGTCTAGGTCAAACCCGTTACCTTGACCCGTCTAGGTCAAACCCGTTACCTTGACCCGTCTAGGTCAAACAGTCATCTTGACCCGTCTAGGTCAACCCATCACCTTGACCCGTCTAGGTCAACCCAGTCATCTTGACCCGTCTAGGTCAACCCGTCACCTTGACCCGTCTAGGTCAACCCATCACCTTGACCCGTCTAGGTCAAACCCGTTACCTTGACCCATCTTGGTCAAACAGTCATCTTGACCCGTCTAGGTCAACCCATTACCTTGACTCGTCTAGGTCAAACCAGTCATCTTGACCCGTCTAGGTCAACCCATCACCTTGACCCATCTAGGTCAACCCGTCATCTTGACCCATCTAGGTCAATCCTTCATCTTGACCCCACCTTTAGTCAAGGTAGCCGATCTTGGACGACCTACCTCTTGGTCTACCTAGTCAAAATCCTCGACCTTTCTAGGTCAAACCCGTTATCTTGACCAAGGACCGAGTCATCTCTCCTTCTTTTAGACCTCTACGGTCATCTTCTAATACTTATGGTTTTCAAAAAATCACTGACCTCTGCGGTCACTATCTCACTTGTTTTACTTAACCCAAACTACGGTGACCTGAGCCTCTCATTGTGTGGGACCTCTCCTGCATAGTAAGGGAACGTAGGCAGCTCCGGCCCGGTCAAGCTTTTAATCTTTTCATTCAAAGAACATTTCAAAAATACGGAGATTGAGTCTCTTCATAAAAAATGATTTTATAAACGATGCCTTGCATTAATTATGAGTCTAATTCAATTCAAAGACTTAACTTCTCCACCATCACTACAGAATCCTGCGTCATGTCTACCGAAGGGATTGACGCAGTCACAACCAAAGCTACCACCCAAGATGTTGAGACAACTCTCCACCCCAACACCGCTCTCAATGAGCAAATGGCCCACTTCAACGCCATCCTCAACAAGCAAGCGGTCCATCTTGACACCGCTCTCAACAAGCAAGAAGCCTTCTACGAGACCATCCTCAATAAGCAAGCGGCCCACTATGAGACTATCCTCAGAGAGAAAGCAACCCTCTCCCGAACTCTTCTCGATGAACAAGAAGCCTTCTTTGAGAATGTTCTCCTCAAACGAACAGACTGCTTCCAGAAGGTGGTATATAAAGTTCTAAAGGACACCGAGGAGCATCTACAGTCTGATATCTATGGCATCTACGAGTACCAAAACCGCACTCCTCCTCCTGCTCAGTTTCCACATCCGTACGCTCCTCAAATGTACGGGCCACCATAGACTTTCCCCATTAGGATGCCTCCTATGGCTACTCATCAACATGGAATACCGGTGCCTAAACCACCTTCCAAGATGGTCCGTGACAAGAAAGATGAGCACGAGTTCGATGACTTGGGTATGCCATTAGACAAGTGCTTCGAAAGTCTAGTTCAAGCTGGCAAGTTACTCCTCTCCTCGACTTCAAACCAAAGTTTGCAAGACAAGACTTAGATCCCTCCAAGCATTGCAAGTATCACCAATACGTTGGTCATGACACCGAGAATTGCCTCCATCTGAAGAGAAAGATCCAAAGCCTCATCAATAGCGGAGCCATCACCCGCCAAGGGAACCAATGGGCATAGAAGAAGAAGTTACACCGGGGCTACCTCCTTTTAAAAAAAAAAAAAGAATCTTTTAGTCTTCGGAGGTTCTAGAGAGTCTTTTAGTCAAAGTCCACCTCAGACATTAGTCTTTTACTTTTTACTAGCAAAAGTCCACTCCGGACATTAGTCAGATTGTTAAAGTCCACCTCGGACTAGTCAATTCGAGTCTTTAATAAAACTGTCTTTATTTATTTCTCTCTAGACTTGAGACATAATCTTGCATATACATCAACTCCATGAAAATTGTATTAATCTTAATTGACAATTGATTGCTATATCTTTATATGACGAATTAATCCCAAATATATTTCTTAATAAAGACTCATTAAAAGGTAAATGGACCAACAAACCATCATACATAACTTAAACAAACAATTAGTCTCAAAATAACAAACGCTTTGATCAATCGAATTGTTTTCTCTTTTCTATATGTCCTCTCTATACCTACCCTTGTACGTGTACACCCACTATGTACACTCTATATATTCTCCTTGTGTACACCCACTGTGTGCACCCTCTATATATATTCCCCTCGTGTACACCCACTGTGTACACCCTCTATATATTCCCCTCGTGTACACCCACTGTGGGCACCCTCCATATACTCTCCTTGTGTACACCCTTTATGTACACCCTCCATATACATCCCTTGTATACACCCACTGTGTGCACCCTCCATATGATCCCCTCGTGCACACCCACTGTGTGCACCCACCATACATACCCCTTGTGTACACCCACTGTGTGCACTCTCCATACATACTCCTTGTGTACACCTACTGTGTGCACTCTTCATATAACACTCCCTCGTGTACACCCACAGTGTACACCCACCTAAATACTCCTCATATACACTTCCATCTTCCTTAAAGAAGACGATGACTGCAGAGCCGCTCACCATCGAAGAAGCGTCCGCACAATCATAGAAGCCGTCCGTTCCCATGACGATGTACTGGGGGCTGTCCGTCTCCCCACGACGATGTCATTGCAAGGGGTTGTTCAAACCCTCTCCACGAGTTCTACCTCCCAAAGGCGAAAGCGAACTAGGGGCACATCTTGCCCCACGTTTCAATGTGTAAAAAAAAAAAAAAAAAAGAGGCTCGCTAGGTCAAAACCCTCAACGGGCGGCTTAGGCAAAAATTAGAGCAAAAGCACAAAAAAGAAGCCCGCTAGGTTGAAAACCCGCAAGGGCGGCCTAGGAAAAAATAAGGGTGTGCACAAAGAAATAAATCAAAGTAAAGAAAAATAGAAGGGGCTATCATCATAGAAAAAGTAAAAGTCCCACTTTCTTTTCACTTCTTATTTTCTATTTTTCTTCCTTTTCAAAGGAGTTCAACTCAACTCGACGGCAGCAGTCCGATGCGACAACTACAAATGGAGCGGTCCAAAGCAACAAGCAACAATGGAGAAACCACCACTCGGACCCGGTATTATCATCAACCGGATCATCCTCGAACTACGCGGACCTGAGTCTCTTATACCAAGAGGAACGTAGGCAACCTCCTGGTCTGGTCCACAAAATATATACAACCCACCTCGAGCCAACTTTCATTCTTTTCTCGCTTCCCCCATACACCATAATTTCTATTCTCTTTCTCGATTAATCAAGGCGTTTATTATTTCGACACTACTTGTCTAAAAACATAATCATAAGATACATAACTAATCAACGAGGTCCATTCTCGAGCAATCAAAAGACAATTCTGAATAAAACAATTTTCAAATGTCTCGACAAGTCTTCTGTTCTACAATCTAGGAAAGAGCTAAACACTTACTTTCTGTCAAGCAGGGGCTTCCTTCCTTTTATACACATACTTCCCGTAAGGTCTAAATGCGAGAAATCTCTCTCTTGTTCTCTCTCTCTCTTCTAAAAAAGGCTCCTGCAAATCGTCTGTACATTTCTGTCTTTTTCTTTATTTTGAGTCGACTAGAATATATAAAAAAAACGACGCTAAAAGAATATACCCACCTAGATTGAAAACCCGCAAGGGCGGTCTAGAGAAAAATAAGGGTGCGTCTAAAGGAGTTAGAGTTCCCCATCTTATGCCCTCACTAAACTGGGGCTACCCTAGCGGAATTGGGCGAGTACTGATGCTCCAATAAGGGCATTCCCCGCGGAAAGTCATCTCTCTCCAGCGAAGCTCAACATGGATGACCTCTTTCTAAATGACCTCACCAAACTAGGGCTGTCCCAATGGAACCAGACCGATTGCCGATGCTCCAATAAGATCACTCTCCACGAAAGGTCATCTCCTCATCAAAGCTCAACATGGTTGACCTTTTCCAAGAGCTCCCATCGAACCGGGGCATCTCCAAACCAAGTTAGGTCAACTACTTGACTACTCAGAAATTACCGGCAACCCGATGAAATCTCACTCACCCGAAGGGCTACCCTAATCAACAAACCCAACGAATGACAACTACTTGAATCAATTAGACGGTAATTAATTATAAGGCATTTTTTATAAAGTCATTACATTTTAAAAAGTGTTTTCTATCACGACACGTTGTTTGTAAAACCGCACGCTCGGTCTCCACTAATTTACAAAATGTATTTTGTCTCATCTCTGTGATGTCCTAACCGACTCGGTCCTACACCATAGGCTACTCTTGGGTCCTGTATCCCCTATCCTATAGGTCAAAAGCCCTAAAAACTACCTTTAGGCAAATTAGAAATTTATTGAAAGGGTCCACCTGTTTATAGGCCCAATCCACCCAAGCGGGCTAATCCAAAACCTGCATAAAAATAGATAGTACCAAATAACAAGCAGTTTATAAGCCCAACTAGGACTGCGTTTCGTGCATGTATACTATCTACTTGTTACTCTATGTGCAACTTGTTACTATACATATTACATCCAGACAAATGATAGAAATGTTTATACAGTCATCCATAAATATATGCTATACTACTGTCTATGCTACCACTAACAAACTGCAGAAACTAAGAAGCCAATCCGCTAGCATCGCCTCGAGTCCTCTTCCGAGGACGCCCGCCTGGAGCACCATCATAATCACTAGAGGGAGGAGAACCGCCACACTCCGCCACCTTGCGAAGTCTCTTCGCCAACTTCCTGTGCAAGCTCCGAATCACAGACCGTAGGCCGGCCTCACGGCGTGTCATGGCCTCGTATGTCCGAGGAGTCACCTAAGCAAAAAGGAAAACACGAGCTGTCAAAATAAGTCTGAACAAGAAAATGACTGAAGACAAGAAGTGAGATAAAAGAAAGGGTAAAGGTACATACACCAGCATGGCCCGCAGGCATCCAAAACTCAGGAGCTGACTCACCCTCCTCATACTAAACCCATTGAGGGTTACCATTACCGTCATTATAGTCATATAATGGCACTCCAAAAACCCTGTCAAATAGAGGACCCACCGGACCCGGCGCTGCTGGCTCCACACGCCTCTGTCCTATCTCCCGCAGTCTCTCCTCAATCACGGCATGCGGCCCTCCAAGGCGTGCCCTAGAAAAATCATCATAGGAGGCCCCCTCTACAATAAACTGTCCAACATCAAGGCCCACCGTCAATCTCTCACAATCATGCAGAGACGTGGGATCAGTCATATAACGTGGGGGATCCACCGGAACCCTGTAAACGCTGCCCACACCATATTGGGCCCGCACTCTCTCACCCAAATAAAGGGTATCCCCACTAAGGCCAACCAAGAGCCGCCTTTGTCCCGTCGCCTCAATGGCCCCTGCAGAAACCAACTCAGCATCTAGATCCACCCATGGATAAAAGACAGCCTCTCTCAGACGGGGTCCCCCTAAAATGGTCTTCAACTGCGTATATGTGTAATGCCACGAGGTCTCATCACCCCTTCTCTTGCAGCTCGGTACCCATCGACACATAGCTGGGAAAGTCGACCGAGCACTAGTCATCCCGAATCGGCTCAGAGCTAGGATCTCATAAGCCCAACACTGTAAGAAGGATTATGCACAAGATCAGAAATAATCTACAAGGGTGACAAGACTGAAATCAAAAATGGATAAAAACAGATCATACCTCCAAGGCAAAATGTAGACAGTCAACTGATGCCGACTGAGATCGACAATTCCGATCCAGAGAGCGGTACAACTCCGCTAAACCAGCTGAGCCCCAAGCTATCCCCCTCACTGCATCTAAGTCAACCAGGCATCCAAGCAGTGGAATCATCGCCGTAGTATTGGTGTTAGCAAAAATGGTATGTGATAGTCCATACCAGACGAAGACCCGAGCAGTCACCTCCACATCACCTCCACCGGCTTCCAAATCGGCCAACATCCCCTCATACTGCCTCCTAAGGCTACCCAAACGTACACCGTACCCGCTCTTCATGTCGGAACAGTCAAACCCAATTAAGCCCTGGATAGAGCGCGCGTAATCGTATAATTTCTCGGTAAACTATGATACTTAGGTATAGTCCTCAGCTTCGCAGAATCCGGTAACTGGGAACACAGACGGTACATCGGGACACAGGTGCCTCGAACTCGCATGGGTTACGCAAAATAACTTTCTCAACATGAAGGGCTTATGGATGATCCAACCTTCAATTATAATCTTTTGGGTTTACAGAGTTTCCGACCTCCAATTATAAATTGATTTAGTTATTAAAGGATTTTACTACGGTTTCCTTCATCTGCCTTCGGGTTTATGGATGCATCCTACCTCCAGTTATATTTTTTTGGGTTTACGGAGTTTCCGACCTCTAATTATAAATTGTTTTGGTATTTTACGCGGCCTTCCGGACCGGATTTGGTTAATTTACGCGGTCTTCCGGACCGTTTTCATTAAGCTTGGTATTTTACGCGGTCTTCCAGACCAGATTTGGTTAATTTACGCGGTCTTCCGGACCGGATTTGTTTAAGTTTGGTGATTTACGCGGTCTTTCGGACCGGATTTGTTGTCACGGTCTAATTTGAGTCCATATGATTTTTCCATAATTATTGATTTAAAGGCATTTGAAAGATAATGTAAGTTCAAGTCTTGAGTCTTTGATTTCATTGTGTGAGTATACATACTTTTCCTGAGTCTAGGGGCTTCCCCCTACTCTCGTCCTTCCATCATCTCATTTCTTCGCAAACACGATGTCGGAGATCCCGCCAGGATTTCCCTTTGCTTTGACAAAACACTGGCCTCGTGCATTCCCCTGTAAACTCTTGCAAGTCGTCACAACAAAAGAGACAAAAGAATGTTGTTCCTTAGATTTCAAACTCTCAATGTCAGTAAGTGATTTCGAATGAATGAACACAAAACTGGGGCTACATATCAGAATCTAGGTTTTACTTCAAGAGCAATGATGTGACTTCGTGACAGTACAATTTTTGAGTATGGTCTGCTCTTGGTGATACGGAAATTCAGATGGCAAAATGCCAGGGTATGGGACAACTCTCATAGAAAGTTAGGTCCCTTAATGTGTCGATCATTAGAATAAAGTGCCATCTTAAATTGAAAGTATGGCCCGCAAAGCTCAAGTTCACGCTTCAGAAATATCAAGGATTGTGTCTCGTTGAACAACTCTCAATGACAATTGATTTCCTAAAGAAGGAGCATTGAATGTCAGAACACGTGAATCATGATCAACATCAAAGCATCGAATGTTTGATTAACCCTCAATGATAGTTAAGTCCCTAGAGGTTGAAACCTAAGGACATGAAGCTGTTTTGAAATGACAATTTGGATCAACATGAGATTCACTCTTCAAGTCCAACAAGAGCTTCATATTCCACATTCAGGGGCTTGTCCTATAACATGACTGGGGCTTCCGTAACCAGCATTTGAATTTGATCTTTAAGAATTACCAGAGCTTCTGCAGCAAGAATGTTGGGGGATGATATTCGAAAGAACAAATGGGGCTTCGTCTCCCGATATCTGGGGCTAACCCAACCAAATCGTCCGGAGATATTGTCGCGTCCCCGAACCCCGCGGGCCCGAGATCGCGAGCTGGACGTCGACTCAAAACCAAAACTCTAAAATATAGAGGTTAAAAATTCCATTTTGAACCAAAAGATGATAACCCAAGGTTTTACAAATCCCAGTTTAAATCAACAAAGTATGTCTAACATAAGCTCCACAGCTTATGCCCAAAAGAATAAAATATACAATTCTTAATGACGTCAATAATGGTAAAACTATCCCCAAAAGGTTATACATTTAAATAATGTAAACCGATCCATAACAACCTGCCCCAAAATCTCAATCCTCTCGACGTCCTCCTCGATCCGCGAATCCTAATCCTTTTCCTCCTGGGGGGGTTAAGGAAAAACAAAGATGGAAATAAACGGGGTGAGATAAAATCTCAGTATGTTACTAATGCAACTACATGACATGCTAATATGCAGTGACCAATAGCAATTAACATAAGACAGATAGCAGCGGAATAATAAGTGACATGCTGACGAACAGTAACATCCAATAACCAATCATATAAATAAACATATAACAACAAATGAGAGGCTCCCTATCGCCAACCGTCCCATACCGGTTGGAAATAACGACCAGCTCATCATGCAACACATAAAGCTGAAATAAACACTCATAAGTGGATACATAGCCAAGGTTACACCCAACTGAAAGAACCAAATAAAGGTCGCTGCGCAGCTTCAATAATCAACAATCAACATCTTCATAGCAGCATGAAAGCTCGAAGAGAAAACCCCGGTACCGGAACCAATAACCAAATGAAGTGTCACAATGGACGGGAGACATGCCACAAAGTCATGCTCCAAGTAAAGCTAAAATGCACACAAAGGAGCTAGCTCTTCTCACATCCAAGGCCAATCTGGAGGAGGGTAATAATGGGGCAAAACAATGGTCAACATCACAATGGACTTGGCTGTTCCATCATAATGTTTCGCATCGCCCAAACACACACAAAATACCAGCTGGACTTTCAAGTAAGGGCTAAGTAATAAAATACTAGCTCAAATAAACAACTAAGGATTCCAAAGTAGGGAACCATTCCAATTAATCACCATAAAGGTAAACCAATCCAAACAATCACCATAAAGAGACAATGATTACTCATGAAGAGTTTAACAACAACGGTAGCAAGGAATTTCTCATAACAGAGTTCAAATAACAATAACGGTATTATTCAAAGGGGTCCAACATATTGATCATTAAAACAAGATGATACTAAAAACCAGGACCCATACCAAACACATCGAGTTACTCATAAAGAGTACTACCCAAACGGTCGCTCACAAATAGCACAATGCTTATCACCACAATGACCCTAAACGTCTACTCATTACGAAAGTGTTCCCACATTTCCCAATAATCCATAACTAAATTTCATAACCCATATTCACAAAGGAACCAAGGCGAAACCACGCAAACCGATATTCCCAACTTGATCACAACGGACCGATTCTAAACACTTTGTCATAAGACACTAAATGAAATCTCAACATAATCTAAACCTGAAACTCACCTAAATAAACCACCTCATCTTGAAGAACTCAAAAAGGGATTTAAAACGATAGTTTACTCGACTAAAACGGAGTTCGAATGCAAAAGTTATGGCCTCCGGAAGATAGAGCGAAAAACGAACTATTTGATCAAAGTAGGAAATACCATAAAACATCATAAGGGGGTAATGACAACCACCTAACACTCATTTACCACTTATATAACTCTAATGTACTCCTTACACGGTTTACATAGGCTTACGGTTGACTTCTTATTGTTCCGGGTGATTACTTTTAAGTTATAAACATTTATGCCTAAAACAAGGGTGCTCGGCCGAGCAGTTCTATATGACTCGGCCGAGCAACCTCGGCTCCAAAACTATGACTCTCTGGTCTGCTCCGCTCGGCCGAGTCAAGGGACGCGCTCGGCCGAGCACCTCCCAAATTCAGAAAAAACGCAGAAGAACCCAGGTAACCAAATTTTACCCAAAACTTCACCATTTCTCTAATACTCAAAATCAAGACTTCCAATAAGCATAATAATGCACCAAAACAACTTGTGAACTTGAAATGGACCTAAATAACAACATCTAGCTACCCACAACAAGATTCGAACCCCAACATTCCCAAGAACACCATTTTTGACCAAAACTCAAAATAAATTCCAATAAATTCCAAACTCAACCAAACTTCAAATATAACAACCCAAACATTATATAAGCATGATATGAACTTTTTAGCATAAAATGGGGGAAAAGCAACTTACCCGGATTTCTCAAAGTTGATGGATTTCAAATATTTTTTATTCTACGCGATCCTATCGACGATCTAAACAAGATTCAAGTTATGAGAAATGAGAGATAAAGAGGGGAAGATAGGTAGAATGTAGAGAGAAGAAAGGGGGAAAACTTACCCAACCAAGGAGAGAGAGAGAGATTATGCTGGAAAAGAGAAATGAGGAGTGAGGGTGAAAGAGTAGGGAGGTGAGGGAGAAGAGAGGGAGTAGGGGAATTATTTCCAAAACTTACACTCAGGCCCCTCCTCTACACTACACACAAATACTTACACTCCCTACTAACTATTAAGACCCAACAATACTACACTAACCCAAATAAAATGCTAGGCATAAATTATTATAACACATACAAAGCACACATAATTCATTAATTAAATAATAATTTAAATGAATAAATGAGCAAACAAATAAATGATAATTATTTATTACTAATAAAATAGAGCCTAGTTTTCGGGTCGTGACATTCACTCCCCCTTAAAGAAAATTCGACCCGAATTTTAACGAGACTTAACCGAAAGACCAAATAGCTACGGATACGATAGTTCCGCCATTTCTCAAATTCCTCAATTGTCCAATCTAACCCACTACAAGGTAACCTTACATAATGCTTACGATAACACCACCTCTCGAACCGAATCATTCCATCATTATCTTCATTACTAATCAAAATTCATACTCAAAATCGAAGAATCCGAATTATTTCCATGCATAATTCTCGAGATATCTCAAACTCGCCTTATTCATAACCTTAACTACACCGCAAAGGTACTTCCATTTGTAAATCGCCTACTTAGTATTATTCCCCAGAAATTCAAAACATTACCATCTCGAGTTTAATTAGCTTTTAAAATATGAAAGGCTAAAGAAATTTTCCATCCCCATAATATTCACCAAAGGCTATATCTCTAAGGATTCCCATTATAGTGCTCTCGCTCTAGGTAGCACCTTAAACTAGAGGTGTAATGTAAACCCAAAATTTTAATACAAAATGTTCACTTAAATCTACGCCATAATATCATCGTCATAACACTCCAATCCTTGAAAGCCTAAAATAACTACGAATACTCAATAGTCCAAAAATGATCTAAATTTTATCTTCAAGGGATTTCCTCTAACTCCCTTTTTAGTTAATAACCTGTGCTCATATACCCAAGGAAATCAACAAATCTCAAATCCTTAATAGCTAACCCAAGTTAGTCTTTCACGCATACATTTATTAACCTAATGATACTTAGGCTCAATAGTACTACCATCATAATAAACCAATTAGCTAGCAAAGTTCTAACTGACCCAATACCAAATCATGATATTCCGTAATTATGCCCCAGTATTGATACTCCACTTCCTTCACATACCCTTGATCCAATTCGGGAAACGCCACCAAGCAGGGATTTAGAACCATAGAACCACCATCTAACCAAAATTTCAAAATGCCTTTAACATAAATCGAGAAATTATTATTCTCCCAAAATGTACTTAGTCCTTTCTAACTTAACACGCTTACCACCATTAATGATCATAACTCCTACAACAAACTCATCATCCATAACAAATCGTACACCTCTCCTTATTAATCTATTCTGATGCATTCACGGAGATGTACTAAAAGTGACCAAAATTTTCCTTAAGAGATCCTCATTGAATCCTCAACTCCTATAACCCAACCGATACAATATAGATATTGATCTAATTATCAGTACTACAATCTTGTACCACAACAATGCAATTTAACCCCAAGCTTCTCCTCAAACACTAGGTACTATTCGGAAGAGAATGAAAATCTTACGAATGATAAATACACCCAACAAATTGACCAAAACTAAATACTCGGATTTCAATTAAGAAAAGATAGGTATAACTCTACCCAAAGGAACGGTCTCAAACAGTTTTAAGAAATTAGGAATGGAGAATATAACAATCCCCCTACAACAATAGACTAAAGCAATAGTAACATCAAATCTTGTAATAGCAACATGGCTAATTTAGCAGGTGAGACATAACCATACTTAAGCACATCATAAGCACATAAGACTTCATCAGACATCCTACACTCCTCCATAGGAGTAGACACTGACAACACATAAGTCAAGACTCAAGAGAAATAAATGCAATTAAATGCACATAAACATGAGAATGCGATGACCCTAAAATGCACGCGCTCGCTCTCTCTCGACACAAAATTAATACCTCCTGAAACTGATGAATCACCCGCTGAGCTGACTGATTGCAAATACTCTGCCCGAAACCTCGGGCTTCCCCGAAGCATCCCTCTTCTGACCTTGTGGTAATCCAGTTCCTGTCCCCGATGACTGAACTCTAAACCTCGGACAATCTTTAACGAAGTGTCCCAACTGACCACACTTCACACATTTTCCTTGCTTCTTCCAACACTTGTCTTCTGAGTGTCCTTTCCTCTGACAGTAGCTGCAGACTTTCCCATTTCATGTCCCCTTAATAGAACCTTGATTTCCTACTGTTGGTTGCCCTTGAAGTTGCCTTCTGAACCGAGTTTGCGCTCCAGAATTACCTCTATCATCCGAATGTTGCTGTTGTGACTTACTCTGCCCTCCTTGCTTACCCGGGTTAACCATCTCAGTCTTCCTTTTGTGTTTCCCAATATCCTGCTCAATCAAGTAGGCTCGATCCACCGCATCCTGATAAGTCTGAATCCGCTGTGCTATAAGCTGAGTCCGGATGGATGTCTTCAAACCTCTGATCAATCTCATCGCTTTCTGCTGCTTGGTCCACACAAGATATTCACAACACCTGGCTAATTCTGTGAACTTAGCTGAGTACTGTGCTACTGACATCATCCCTTGCTCCAAGCTGAGGAACTCGATCTCTTTCCGGTTTTGATTCACTAGAGAGATAAAATGATCCTTGAATTTCCTCACGAACCACTCCCAAGGATATGGTACAAGAGTCGCATCCCAACTGGTCTTCAGTGCCTTCCACCAATGTTCCGCAGCCCCCACGAGCTTATAGGATGCAAACAGAACCCTATCCTCATCAGTGCAACCAAAGACCTCGAAGATTTTCTCCATCGATTCTATCCATAGCTCGGCCTTCTTCACATCAGGCTCACCGTCGTACTCACTTGGTTTTAACTTTAAGAACTGCTCCAACCCATACCGCGGAGGTGCAACATGTTCCTCTCTCGGCCCTTGGTCATGAATTGATTTCACGGCCGCTTCAAACCTGTCCTGAAACATTGCACGGTTTTCTTCCCTTAGACTATTAAGATTCTGAGTCCCACTGATGCCTTCACCAGCTCTTCTTCTAGCCATTTAGAACAAATACCTGCATAAAACATCAACCGTTACTCACTCCGAACACAACTACCCTCCTAGGTCATTCTAGTCCACCTATACTTATACATAGAGCTAAACCATAGCTCTGATACCAACTATCGCGTCCCCGAACCCCGCGGGCCTGAGATCGCGAGCTGGACGTCGACTCAAAACCAAAACTCTAAAATATAGAGGTTAAAAATTCCATTTTGAACCAAAAGATGATAACCCAAGGTTTTACAAATCCCAGTTTAAATCAACAAAGTATGTCTAACATAAGCTCCACAGCTTATGCCCAAAAGAATAAAATATACAATTCTTAATGACATCAATAATGGTAAAACTATCCCCAAAAGGTTATACATTTAAATAATGTAAACCGATCCATAACAACCTGCCCCAAAATCTCAATCCTCTCGACGTCCTCCTCGATCCGCGAATCCTAATCCTTTTCCTCCTGGGGGGTTAAGGAAAAACAAAGATGGAAATAAACGGGGTGAGATAAAATCTCAGTAAGTTACTAATGCAACTACATGACATGCTAATATGCAGTGACCAATAGCAATTAACATAAGACAGATAGCAGCGGAATAATAAGTGACATGCTGACGAACAGTAACATCCAATAACCAATCATATAAATAAACATATAACAACAAATGAGAGGCTCCCTATTGCCAACCGTCCCATACCGGTTGGAAATAACGATCAGCTCATCATGCAACACATAAAGCTGAAATAAACACTCATAAGTGGATACATAGCCAAGGTTTCACCCAACTGAAAGAACCAAATAAAGGTCGCTGCGCAGCTTCAATAATCAACAATCAACATCTTCATAGCAGCATGAAATCTCGAAGAGAAAACCACGGTACCGGAACCAATAACCAAATGAAGTGTCACAAGGGACGGGAGACATGCCACAAAGTCATGCTCCAAGTAAAGCTAAAATGCACACAAAGGAGCTAGCTCTTCTCACATCCAAGGCCAATCTGGAGGAGGGTAATAATGGGGCAAAACAATGGTCAACATCACAATGGACTTGGCTGTGCCATCATAATGTTTCGCATCGCCCAAACACACACAAAATACCAGCTGGACTTTCAAGTAAGGGCTAAGTAATAAAATACTAGCTCAAATAAACAACTAAGGATTCCAAAGTAGGGAACCATTCCAATTAATCACCATAAAGGTAAACCAATCCAAACAATCACCATAAAGAGACAATGATTACTCATGAAGAGTTTAACAACAACGATAGCAAGGAATTTCTCATAACAGAGTTCAAATAACAATAACGGTATTATTCAAAGGGGTCCAACATATTGATCATTAAAACAAGATGATACTAAAAACCAGGACCCATACCAAACACATCGAGTTACTCATAAAGAGTACTACCCAAACGGTCGCTCACAAATAGCACAATGCTTATCACCACAATGACCCTAAACGTCTACTCATTACGAAAGTGTTCCCACATTTCCCAATAATCCATAACTAAATTTCATAACCCATATTCACAAAGGAACCAAGGTGAAACCACGCAAACCGATATTCCCAACTTGATCACAACGGACCGATTCTAAACACTTTGTCATAAGACACTAAATGAAATCTCAACATAATCTAAACCTGAAACTCACCTAAATAAACCACCTCATCTTGAAGAACTCAAAAAGGGCTTTAAAACGATAGTTTACTCGACTAAAACGGAGTCCGAATGCAAAAGTTATGGCCTCCGGAAGATAGAGCGAAAAACGAACTATTTGATCAAAGTAGGAAATACCATAAAACATCATAAGGGGGTAATGACAACCACCTAACACTCATTTACCACTTATATAACTCTAATGTACTCCTTACACGGTTTACATAGGCTTACGGTTGACTTCTTATTGTTCCGGGTGATTACTTTTAAGTTATAAACATTTATGCCTAAAACAGGGGTGCTCGGCCGAGCAGTTCTATATGACTCGGCCGAGCAACCTCGGCTCCAAAACTATGACTCTCTGGTCTGCTCCGCTCGTCCGAGTCAAGGGACGCGCTCGGCCGAGCACCTCCCAAATTCAGAAAAAACGCAGAAGAACCCAGGTAACCAAATTTTACCCAAAACTTCACCATTTCTCTAATACTCAAAATCAAGACTTCCAATAAGCATAATAATGCACCAAAACAACTTGTGAACTTGAAATGGACCTAAATAACAACATCTAGCTACCCACAACAAGATTCGAACCCCAACATTCCCAAGAACACCATTTTTGACCAAAACTCAAAATAAATTCCAATAAATTCCAAACTCAACCAAACTTCAAATATAACAACCCAAACATTATATAAGCATGATATGAACTTTTTAGCATAAAGTGGGGGAAAAGCAACTTACCCGGATTTCTCAAAGTTGATGGATTTCAAATATTTTTGATTCTACGCGATCCTATCGACGATCTAAACAAGATTCAAGTTATGAGAAATGAGAGATAAAGAGGGGAAGATAGGTAGAATGTAGAGAGAAGAAAGGGGGGAAAACTTACCCAACCAAGGAGAGAGAGAGAGAGATTATGCTGGAAAAGAGAAATGAGGAGTGAGGGTGAAAGAGTAGGGAGGTGAGGGAGAAGAGAGGGAGTAGGGGAATTATTTCCAAAACTTACACTCAGGCCCCTCCTCTACACTACACACAAATACTTACACTCCCTACTAACTATTAAGACCCAACAATACTACACTAACCCAAATAAAATGCTAGGCATAAATTATTATAACACATACAAAGCACACATAATTCATTAATTAAATAATAATTTAAATGAATAAATGAGCAAACAAATAAATGATAATTATTTATTACTAATAAAATAGAGCCTAGTTTTCGGGTCGTGACAGATATACCGTTGAGTAATCTTGATCAAATGGGTGTTCTAAATTGACCTTTTGAGTGCTCACGCTAGGATTTCAACTCTGCTTCATCATACACATCTCTATATTCTTCATTCTCGCAAAAAAGCAATATTCACAATAAAGTGCACAATTCCTTTCATTCATGATTCTCCTTCTGTTCACTCATATTGCTTTCACTCATTAATAAATAATAAACAAAGTTTTAAATGCAAGCGATGCACATGTGTCAAAAGAAAAAAAAACTGCAAAAAAAATCATCATGCAAAAACTGAAAATTGAATTCCATCCATCAAAGAAAAATGTTTGCAAAATGAAAAGAGAGAGTATTCTTGTCTCACTCTTCCTCTCGATCTCTTGAGCGCAAAGAATTCAACCAATGTATGTGTATCACACTTTTGTTGCACGTGAATCCCACCTTCGAGCACATCAATGTCAAGATATATTTTACTTGCTTGTATCATCATGTTACGATCTTTATCATATTGAAATCTCTAACATGCCATAACATCTCCATGTCATAATCATCTCACCATGCTACAATTTCCATGTCCATTATCATGTCACAATCATTATTATGGTGCAATCTCCATCATGCTATGATCATTGCCATCCATGAAAATCGCGCTTAATCATTTCCATGTCATAATCACTATTACATCCATGAACATCATGCCTCAACCATTGCCATGTCATATCATGATCTGATGTGATTCACTGAATGCATTAAGTCAAAAGATTAATGTCTCGAATTCAAAATGAAAATAAACTTGAGCTCAAACAAAGATGATTCAAATTTTATGTGTGCACATCATATCTGCCACTGCATGCAAAAGCTAACTTGCAGGTCACAAAAAAACAAGTTTGAATTCATCACATGCACAGAAATACGAGAGACTTCAGTCAAAGCCGAAAGATTTGGGCACATCATTAATCGCCAATGATCATGAAAATTGAATCTTTTTAGGTCCCCCCCTGAGATACATGGGACCCATGTTGGAAAGGAAGGAATCTGAATACGGATCTAAAGCGAAGTTGCAGCACTCAAAGAAATGCTTCACTGTGCAGTGAATTACAAAAATCTCATCACACAGCAACTCTAAAAGCAGGGAAGCCGGACCATGAGATAATCAAAGACTCTTTTAGGTGGAACTGGGATCCAGAATGAAGTTGCAGCATTCAAAATAATGCCGAGAAATCAAAACAAAGCAATAGTTCACTGCGCAGTAAAGCTCAAAAATCTCATCACAAAGCAAAGCAAAGGCAGAAGAATCAGGACGACTCAGGGTGCAGTGTATCCTTGCTTTTAATGTGATTTTTACAATATGTCGTTACTTTTGGTCTTCTCGAGACGCCGAGTTGTACCTCCCCCTGAGCTGTGCGAGGCATCAGTTCTTTGTAAATATTTTTGTTATCCCCTTGGTCTTCTCGATATGCCGAGTTGTACCTTTCCCAAAACTGAGCGAAGCGTCAGTTATTTGTTATCCACTGGTCTTCTCAAGATACCGAGTTGTACCTCCCCCCGAATTGCATGAAGTGTCTGTCCTTTGTTAAATTATGTCGTTACTTTTGGTCTTCTCGAGATGCCGAGATGTACCTCCCCTCAGATTGCGTGAAGTGTCAGTCGTTTTTTAAATTATTCGTTACTTTTGGTCTTCTTGAGATTTCGAGTTGTACATTCCCCTAAGCTTCATGAGGCGTCAGTTCTTTATAAATATTTTTGTTATCCCCTGGTCTTCTCGAGATACTGAGTTGTACCTCCCCCCAGATTGGACGAAGTGTTAGCCATTTGTTAAATTATGTCGTTACTTTTGGTCTTCTCGAGATGCCGAGTTATACCTTCCCCTGAGTTGCGCGAGGCGTCAGTTCTTTGTAAATATTTTTGTTATCCCCTAGTATTCTCGAGATGCTGAGTTCTACCTTTCCCAAAACTGCTCGAAGCGTCAGTTGTTTGTTATCCCCTGGTCTTCTTGAGATGCTGAGTTGTACCTCCCCCCGGATTACACAAAGCGTCAATCCTTTGAAATTATGCTGTTACTTTAGGTCTTCCTGCCTGCCCGGGATGTACCTTTGATTGATGATTGTTTAGGTCTTTCTGCCTGCCCGGGTTGTACCTTCGATTTATGATAGTTTAGGTCTTCCTTCCTGCCCAAGATATACCTTTGGTTGATGTTACTTTAGGTCTTCCTGCGTACCCGGGATGTACCTTTGATTGATGATAGTTTAGATCTTCCTGCCTGCCCGGGTTGTACCTTCGATTGATGATAGTTTAGGTCTTTCTGACTGCCCGGGATGTACCTTTGATTGGTGATAGTTTAGGTATTCCTGCCTACCGGGGTTGTACCCTTGATTAATGATAGTTAGGTCTTCCTTCCTGCTCGGGATGTACCCCCATTTGATGTTACCTCTAGTCTTCTCGAGATGTCAAGTTTTACCTCCTCAGAACTACGCCTTGACTTGATTCCCGCAAGAGATACGTAGGCAGTTCAAGCAATTGAGCTCAGTCGCCCGTTCTCATAAATATTTACTCATGTCAATATCCTCCCTAGCAAAGAGACAACACATCTCAATGCAACCCCCCAGTAAAGAGATAACATATCTCAATTATATCCCCAACAGCTCCTTTTTTGTGTTTAGTTTGATTCTCAAAAATAAACCTGAACTACGATTGGTCTGATTCTCGAAAGAGATTCGTAGGAAAACCAGAGATCCGGGTCCGACCATTTTTTGTGTTTAGTTTGATTTTTTTTTTGAGTAGAACTACAGAGGCTTGATTCTCACAAGGGATACGTAGGAAATCCTATTTTGGACCCAGCCGTTACACCCTAGATGAGTTCATTTGTCTCTTAGTGATCGTCGAATCCCCTTTACATCACAAGGAGATTCGGCGAGGGGCTATGTAGACAACACGATCTTGCACCCCCCGACAATCTATTTTGCCTGGTCTAAACCCTAGAATTGACCTAGAATCCTCGATTTGGATACACGGGAGTCTTGTGATCCTTATCGGTGCATCGTATGGATTAACGGACTTCAAATTCATGATCAAACCGAAAAACGAGTAAACAGACATGTACTTTAATTTTTGAGGTGCGGGTCCCGAAGCGGGGCTCGCACCCCTAGAAACTGCTCGTTACTATCCACTCTATGCATTAAAAAATATATAATTGTTATCCTTTGATTATAAACATATTTTAGATAGACGTACATGACCAAAAAATTATTTCAAGCAACTTTCATGTTGGGCCCGTGGATAACTGGGACACCGGAGTGCGTGCACACGGACAAAACTTGAACTGTTGCGGAACCAATACCATAAGAATTATTTGTAGTCATTCACGTCATAAGGATTCCAACCATGGGATTAATGGAGCCAATAACCATCCAGCAAGGGGCGTTGGCCAAGTGGATAAATGATTGACCAATCGGAGCACGACACGTGGCGAAACTGGATTGTTCCAAGATATCCCCTCATCACCATACAACACCCTAGGAGGAGTATGCCTCCATAGGATCCGTACGGCACTCCTTGCCAGCCAGATCTACATGTTGTTCTCTCCATCAACTTGTGCAATCAAATCACTTCAATCCAATCCCAGCTGCAAAGAGACGGGTAGATGGCTCCTACAACCCCTAGGCCTAAGCAAGGGTACCTAAAAGTAATTTACACCCTCCCCATCAATAATACTAGCTCTCTCATCCATTTTTATAACAAGATTAATACACACAATCTATACACTCTCCATATTGCTCTCTCTAAAACCCTAAAGAACACTCACCTTACACCTCCATAATCTCATCCCTTTAACCACCATCACACCACCATACCACCACCCTAAACACTCACGAATAACAAACAAACAAACTCACAACAAACACTCATCTAACACAAGCACAACCACCTCTAGAAAAGCAACAAAAAGTCTTCCCTTGGAAGCAAAGGAATCACAACCTAGGTAATCCCTTCTCCTTGTAATCCTCATACATACTGTTAAGTTTAATGCCTTTGAAATTGGGGACGCCTAATTTAATGGGTTAAATTATCAAGTTCGTAATTCCGAGACAGAAGGAGTAAATTACAGAAACCTTATGCGCCCCTTAAGGGGCTGGCATATAATTTCTGTAATTCCATACCAAAGAAGGGAGATATGGCGCATGGGCCAAAGTTGACCATATTGTTTGGCGTTAGTTGCAGCAAGTATTAAGGATTAAGAATCCTAATTCCTTATGACTTATGAATATTGGGCTATTAGGATTCTTAAGACTTACTGTGTGTCTTACGAGTTATTTTAGAGATTTGAGGATAGTATACTATACTCCCTGCATCCTAATTTAATTCAGTTCCGAAGTTTGCTCAGTTTTACACAGAATAGATAGATCAATAATTCTAGATCTAGGGTTTGCACAGTCAGGAATTTTGTGATCAAAATTCGTGCAAAGTAGATTAGTGTGATCTTGTGTAATTGTTTCTCCAGTGATAATAATATTCTCTTCCCTCCCCGTGGACGTAACCAAGTTGGTGAACCACGTAAATCTGTGTTCTTGTGATTGCTTTATTTTCTTATCAAGTCTTTTTCAATTGCTCTAACAAGTGGCACCAGAGCTTTAGTTCGTGGTTAGAGATTCAGGGATTCCGCTGCAGAGAACGAGAATATGGGTCAAGGAGCAGATTCGATAGACAAGTTTTCTCTGGCAGATCAAGATGAAAGCTTTGTTGGTAGACAAAGATTTATGGGAACCGTTGGAGATTGCAATCAGGGATCGCAAGGACCCCAAGGGTAAGGCAATCACCACAGAAGCTACCGCAGAACAGTCAGAGAAGGACAAGCTAGCAGCAGTGAAGGAGGTGGCGGCATTGAAGAAGTTAGATTAGAAGTGTCACGCCAAGATCATCAGACAGTTGGATGATGAGATCCTAACCAATGTTACAGGAACAGACTCCAGAAGCGATCTTTGGTTAAAGTTGGAAGATATTTACATGACACGTTCATTAACCAACAAGTTATACCTAAAGAAGAAGCTGTATGATTATCGCATGACAGAAGGTACGCCTATAAATGATCATCTTGATAGATTTACTTCTGCATTACTTGAACTACGTAATATAGGAGTTGTTGTGGATGATGAGGATGCAGCCTTGCAGCTTTTAGTATCCTTACCTATGTCTTATGAACATTATGTCAATTCGTGCATAAATCGTAAGGATGGTATCTCTCTAGAGGAAGTGAAAACTTCTCTCAAGACGAGGGAATTATGCCGAAAGGCGAGTGGGAATGGGGCAGATGCCCAGTCATCGGGTTTGGTTGCTAGCAGTAGTGGTAACAAGGGTTCTAGTGGGAAGAAGAACAATAAAGGTAATTCTTCACACAAGAAGGGTCTGAAGCCTGGGGATATCTGTAATTTCTGCAAAGAGAAGGGGCATTGGAAGTTCAATTGTCCCAGAAAGAAGTGAGGCGAGGCACCAGTCAGAGCAGAGGCCATGGTGGCCAAGGGTAGCGGTTCAGATGAGGATTATGCTCTAGTTACATCAGAATCAGCACGCGCATCCGATGCGCAGATTCTTGATTCAGGAGCTTCTTACCATATCAGTCGGAGGAGAGAATGGTTTACTGATTACAGGCAGGTGGATGGCGGTGATATAAGCATGGCCAACAGTGCAGTCTGCAAGGTTGTTGGTATTGGTTCGATCAAGGTCAGGACTCATGATGGTAGGTTTGTCACTTTGAACGAGGTTCGACACGTTCCACTTATGACAAAGAATCTGATTTCTCTTAGTCAGTTAGACAGCAAAGGGTTCAGCTTCAAAGGTAAAGGTGGGGCAATAAGTGTATGTAACGGTTCAGAGTGGTTCTGAGAGGCGTTAAGCGGGGCTCCTTGTATTTCCTCCAAGGAAGGACCCTTACAGGGTCTGCTATGGTAGCATCATCAGAAGTGAACAAGGGAGATATGTCTAAGCTGTGGCACATCAGGCTCGGGCACATGAGCATTCGAGGGATGCAAGAGTTGGCCAAGAGGGATCTTCTATGTGGCCATAAGATCGATGGTCTTAAATTTTGTGAGCATTGCGTGCTAGGGAAGATGAAGTGTAATAGTTTTCCCAAGGGCATACACAACACAAAAGGCGTTCTGGACTACATCCACGCAGATTGTTGGGGGCCTTCTCATCAGGAATCTCTAAGGGGGCACATGTATTTCTTGTCTATCATTGATGACTATTCGAGGAGGACTTGGGTGATCATCATGAAGCACAAGAATGAGGCTCTAAGAAATTTCACGGACTAGAAGACGGTAGTGGAGAACCAAACATAGAAGAAGATCAAGAAGCTTCGAACAGATAATGGTTTGGAGTTTTGCAGCACTGAGTTCGATCCGTTTTACAGGGAGGTGGGGATTTCTAGATATCTCACCATCAGAGGCACGCCACAGCAGAATGGTATAGCAGAGCGGATGAATCAGACATTGCTTGAGAGGGCGAGTTGCATGCTCTCCAATACAGGGTTGTCTAAGCGGTTCTGGGCAGAAGCAGTTAGTACAGCATATTACTTGATTAATCATGGACCTCACACCGGTATTGGCCTCAGAGTTCCCCAAGAGGTATGGACCGGTAAACCTGTTGATTATTCTATTTTAAGAGCTTTTGGGTGTACTACTTATTATCATGTGGATGATGGGAAGTTAGATCCTAGAGCTAGAAAGGGAGTATTCATGGGGTATGGGGACGGTGTCAAGGGATACCGTATATGGTCTCCATCAGAAAATAGGGTAATTATCAGTAGGAACGTTGTTTTTTATGAGAATTCTGTTATTAACCCTATTATGAGATCTACGATTGTTTCGAGTGTTGGTGGTGTTGATAAACAGGTGGAGCAACAAGAAACTGAAGAGTTAGTTGTCTCACAGTCAGATGTTGATCAGGATCCACCAACAGAGACAGAGATTGAAGCACCAGAAAGTTCAAGTTAAGTTCCTGTAGAACATGGGTTAGCACAAGGAAGGTCTAGAAGAGCTAATTTCGGGAAGCCTCTGGAGAGGTATGGATTTGAAGACTTGGTGTCTTATGCACTGCAGGTTGCTGAGGAAGTGGAGCCCGATCTTTTGGAACCTTCTACTTTCAAGGAAGCAGTTACATGTTCAGAGTCATCTCAGTGGTATGCGGCTATGGGTGATGAGATGGAGTCTCTTCACAAGAATCAGACTTGGGAGTTGACCAAAAGGCCAGAAGGAAGAAAGATTGTGACTTGCAAGTGGATCTTCAAGAAAAAGGAAGGTATGTCAACGGCAGAAGGGGTTAAGTATAAAGCTCGCGTTGTTGCAAGGGGTTTCACACAGAGAGAAGGGGTGGACTATAATGAGATCTTCTCACCAGTGGTCAGACCCACTTCGATCAGAGTGTTGCTAGCAATAGTAGCACAGAGGGATTTGGAGCTCGAGCAACTAGACGTCAAGACAACTTTCTTGCATGGAGAGTTGGAGGAAGAGATGTACATGACACAGCCGGAAGGATTTCAAGTTCCTGGTAAGGAAGATCAAGTTTGTAGGTTGAAGAAGTCCTTGTATGGACTTAAGTTGTCGCCTAGGCAGTGGTACAAGAGGTTTGACAGCTATATGACAGAGATCGGATACACGAGGAGCCCGTATGATTGTTGTGTGTATCACAATAAGTTGGTAGATGGTTCGTACATCTATTTGGTGTTATATGTATATGATATGTTGATAGCAGCAGTCAGGAAGTCAGGGATTCAGAAGCTAAAAGGCTTATTGTCCGCAGAGTTTGAGATGAAGGATTTGGGTAGCGCAAAGAAAATTCTGGGTATGGAGATTTATAGAGACAGAGCCAAACGAAAACTGTTCTTATCCCAGAAAGGTTACATCAAGAAAGTTTTAGAGAGGTTTGGTATGTCAACAGCTAAGGTTATAGATACTCCGAGTGCAGCGAATGCACGGTTGTCAGTCGCATTTGGGCCTAAGTAGGTTGAGGAGAAAGAGTATATGGCTCGAGTACCCTATGCTAGTGCAGTTGGTAGTTTGATGTACGCTATGGTATGCACTAGGCCGGATCTTGTACAGGCAGTTAGTGTTGTTAGTCGGTTCATGGGTAATCCGGGTAAGGAACATTGGCAGGCTGTGAATCAGATCTTTAGGTATCTTCGGGGTACTAGTGATGTCGGTCTCATCTATGGAGGTGGAGAAGAGTGTGCAGTAGAGGGGTTCTCAGATTCGGACTATTCGGGTGATGTTGATACAAGAAGATCGATGACCGGATATGTATTCACGCTTGGTGGGTCAGTTATCAGTTGTCAGTTGGAAGGCTACATTGCAGGCAACAGTGACGTTGTCTATAACAGAAGCAGAATATATGGCATTGATAGAGTCCGCTAAGGAAGGAATATGGTTGAAGGGATTGATCAGCGATCTTGGGATACATCAGGATCAGGCTATTATTTATTGTGATAGTTTGAGCGTGATTTGTTTAGCCAAGGATCAAGTTCATCATGAGAAGACCAAGCACATTGATGTCAGATATCATTTCCTAAGGGATGAGAAACGGGTATAGGTGAAGAAGGTAGGGACGGCGGACAACCCTGCAGATATGTTCATTAAACCCGTGACGGGGAGCAAGTTCCAACATTGTTTGGACTTGCTTAATGTTCGCAGCTATTAGATAGCAGAAGAGGTGAGGGGGGAGGAAAGATTTGTTATTCAGGAGATTCAAATTCAAGGTGGCGATTTGTTAAGTTTAATGCCTTTGAAATTGGGGACACCTAATTTAATGGGTTAAATTATCAAGTTCGTAATTTCGAGACAGAAGGAGTAAATTACAGAAACCTTATGCGCCCCCTTAAGGGGCTCGCATATGATTTCTGTAATTCCATGCCAAAGAAGGGAGATGTGGCGCGTGGGCCAAAGTTGACCATATTGTTTGGCGTTAGTTGCAGCAAGTATTAAGGATTAAGAATCCTAATTCCTTATGACTTATGAATATTGGGCTATTAGGATTCTTAAGACTTACTGTGTGTCTTACGAGTTATTTTAGAGATTTGAGGATAGTATATTATACTCCCTCCGTCCTAATTTAATCCAGTTCAGAAGTTTGCTCATTTTACACAGAATAGAGAGATCAATAATTCTAGATCTAGGGTTTGCACAGTCAGGAATTTTGTGATCAAAATTCGTGCAAAGTAGATTAGTGTGATCTTGTGTAATTGTTTCTCCATTGATAATAATATTCTCTTCCCTCCCCGTGGACGTAGCCAAGTTGGTGAACCACGTAAATCTGTGTTCTTGTGATTGCTTTATTTTCTTATCAAGTCTTGTTCAATCGCTCTAACACATACAAAATGTAATCTTTCATGTATTTGTTTAGAGGTATATCCACTTTGTTAGGCTACACCTCCATTTGATGAACACAATGTATGATAGTTTTACTCTTATGCTATGCTTTTGCTTCAATGGATATCCAAGATGTTATTCTGAGTTTTAACCTCTTTAAATGTCTTTAAACCATGTAGATATTGTTTATATATGCTTGTTTTGAGTGTTTATGTCATAGTTTGGGGAGATTTTCAAAGATAAGCATTTGTTTCACTTAAAACCCCCAAATCTGTCCTTATTCCTATTTTCCCATGTAAAACATTATCATGTCCCATCTAAATAGATGATTTTCCATACCTTTCATGTCACCAACATGTATATCTACGGACACACAAGATTTCATGTTCATATCACTTCATTTGGTTGAGTTTTGATGTTTGTTTTCATGATGTATGTGGCTGTCCAGTAGATTTTGAGTCCAGACCCCTCTGTCTTATCACCTCCATTACTCATATGAAACTTGGCTTCTGGTCTTAGTCCATAAAAGAGTTTTTCTTCTACACAGAATAATAAAAATGAACATGTGAAAATAATATTTTTCCAACAAGTATAAGTGGCTCTTTCGATTTTTAATTTCAACTCTTTGCTCTCAGATTGATGTACTTGTTGTTCTAACACCAAAATGTCATAGGTCTTTTAGGTAAACTTCAACATGCTTTCTAGACTTGAAAATTGGCATTATTAATGGCTAAGATGGTATGAACATGTTTCATGTTTAGTGTTCTCCCTAATTCCCACGTTTTCATGATGAAAATGATAGATCTTTTGTTGATGTACACCATATTTCCTGTTCTGACTGCTTTTAAGTTCATCTTGTATAACTTGTTTGGACATCATAAAATGCTCCTAAAATTAAGATAAAAATTATGGTTGATTTTTAACATGTTTGAAAGAGTTACTAACCATTTATTTCTAGATTGGATGACTTTTGGGACAGGTACATCAAAGGAGAATGGACAACAGTCTATAAACTGGACATGGACTTGAACTTGGACACATATTTTGACATGTGATTTGTCTCCCAATTATTCACCATTTGTACATGATAATCCCCCACCCCTTTTGTGTTTCCCTTTACATGATATGAGTGCACAAAACCATGTGAGAGTCCAACCAAACCGACTCTCATTTATGAGTTTAAACAAACATTCTTATAATAGGAAGACTCTTTTGTACATAAAATCACCACTTTTGTTAAGGCATAAAATGAACTTAAGCGGCATGCATGCTAGAGACCATCATGGGCAAGGAGAGTGCCTGACCCCTTCTCTTCTCGTAACTTATCCCCCCGAACCCATTTCTCTAAACAAAAAGGTTTTATCTTCGTTTTTCCTAAAATAAAGCGAGGTGGCGACTCTTGCATTGTTTAAAACTTCGAGGGTAACCATTATGAGAAACCGAGCGCATTTCCGAAAGCGCATTAGCACGAGGTAAGACCCGAGTCGCTCACGCGAGCGATCATTTCTGTGTGGCTTCAAGCGCGGGATCTCACATTTAGCTTTTCGGCAGGGTTTAATTTGTGCAAAAAATCGTAATATAAAACAAATTCATATTGAGACTGATTCACTGGTGCTTTATAATGTTTTCTGCAGGGGTCACAAACCACCAATGGGAGTTTTCGTGTTACTAGAGGACTGTAGGAAAGAATTCGAGCATATGTGTTGTTCTTTTGCGTCGAGAAGGATATAGCGTAGAAGATCTTTCGGCAACAATTGCAGCTCAATCAGATTGTATAAATCACTGTTTTCTAGAACCTCCTCTGTTAGAGCAATAAACAAGACTTGATGAGAAAAGCAAGCAATCACAAGAATACAGATTTACGTGGTTCACCAACTTGGCTACGTCCACAGGGAGGGGAGAGAATATTATTATCTATTTGGAAAAACGTTTACAAGATCACACTAATCTATGCTAGCACGAATTTTGGTCACAAAATTCCTGACTGTGCTAATCCCTAGATCTAGAATTATTGATCTCTCTCTGCGCACTCTATTTTCTGAGGTATGAATTTATGTTAGGATGACCCCTCTATTTATAATAATAGGGTCCTAACCATGAAGACATAAGGAATAGCTTTTATTAATCCCTAAATGATTAATAATTCATTCCTGATAAGGATTAGAAATGTCCTTGTCCCAAAAGGACTAACTAATAATCCCTAACTCTAAACCAATAAGGAGTACAAAAGTCCTTGTCGCAAAAGGACTAACTAATCCTTATTGTAATCCTGCTCTGTCTTGGAATTACGAAATTTTCCTGTTGTGTAATCCTCTAACTTGGCGTCCTAAATTCAAAGGCATTATCCCAACAATCTCCACCTTGACTTTGAATCTCCATGACAACAAACATTTTCTTCCCCCTCGTCTCTTCTGCTATATAATAGCTGCGAACATTAAGAAAGTCCAAACAATGTTGGAACTTGGTCCCCGTCACGGGCTTTGTGAACATATCTGTAGGGTTGTCCGCCGTCCCTACCTTCTTCACCTTTACCCGTTTCTCATCCATTAGGAAATGATATCTGACATCAATGTGCTTGATCCTCTCATGATGAACTTGATCCTTGGCTAGGCAAATCACGCTCAAACTATCGCAATAAATAATAGCCTGATCCTGATGTATCCTAAGATCGCTGATCAATCCCTTCAACCATATTCCTTCCTTATCGGACTCTGTCAATGCCATGTATTCTACTTCTGTTGTAGACAACATCACTGTCGCCTGCAATGTAGCCTTCTAGCTGACAACTGACCCACCGAGCGTGAATACATATCCGGTCATCGATCTTCTTGTGTCAACATCATCCGAATAGTCCGAATATGAGAACCCCTCGGCTGCACATTCTGCTCCACCTCCATAGATGAGACCGACATCACTGGTACCCCGAAGATACCTAAAGATCCGCTTCACAGTCTGCCATTGTTCCTTACCCGGATTATCCATGAACCGACTAACAACACTAACTGCCTATGAAAGATCCGGCCTAGTGCACACCATAGCATACATCAAACTACCAACTGCACTAGCATAGGGTACTCGAGCCATATACTCTTTCTCCTCAACTGACTTGGGCCCAAACGTGACTGACAATCGTGCATTCGCTGCACTCGGAGTATCTATAGCCTTAGCTGTCGACATACCAACCCTCTCTAAAACTTTCTTGATGTAACATTTCTGGGATAAGAACAGTTTTCGTTTGGATCTGTCTCTATAAATCTCCATACCCAAAATTTTCTTCGCGCTACCCAAATCCTTCATCTCAAACTCTGCGGACAATAAGCCTTTCAGCTTCTGAATCTCTGACAATTTTGACTGCTGCTATCAACAGATCATCTACATAGAGCACCAAATAGATGTACGACCCATCTACCAACTTATTGTGATACACACAACAATTATATGGGCTCCTTGTGTATCCGATTTCTGTCGTATAGCTGTCAAACCTCTTTACCACTGCCTAGGCGGCTGTTTAAGTCCATACAAGGACTTCTTCAACCTGCAAACATAATCTTCCTTACCAGAAACTTGGAATCCTTCCGGCTGTGTCATGTATATCTCTTCCTCCAACTCTCCATGCAAGAAAGCTGTCTTGACGTCTAGCTGCTCAAGCTCCAAAATTGAGGTGACGATACTTTATTGTTTGCATCATTAGTGGACACGCCACGCTCTAATTAAAAACACCAATAAAATCATTACTCCTGGGGTGGAGAGCTCCTGGTACTATGTATTATTCATTTTTTTTCACTATTATTTGTTTTTTCGGTTGAGTTTGTGTAGATCCATGAGATGGCTGGCTGGCTTCGCATGCAGGCAACCCCTTGACTGGGAAATGGTCACTTTGTGATGATGTTGGAGTGAATTCATAGTTTAAGATACAAAAATTGCTGAATGAACTATAAAACTGAGTCGACGAACCTAAAAAGGATGATAAAACTGAAAGAAAACACCAACTTCCTGTAGATTCATTTTTTATTGGTACAACCAACTTGTTATAAAAACCAAGTGGCATTTCTTTCTTATTGAGGATTGTTAAATATACTCCCACAATACTGAGTCGACCTTCCATAGTCAGTTGAACCATTTTCATGTATTAATATGCTATTCAAAATGAATGTCTAAAAAATTTAATATTTTTTTATCAAGAGCAAGTTTGAAATTTTTTTCAACATTTTTTTTGAGACACATGAATTATTGTCTCTCATCGAAATTCATCCATAAGATGTGCCACTTAATCATATCCTATCTCAAGTTAAAACCTTGGCAGAGAAAAAAAAAAAAAAAGAAAGAAAGAAAAGAAACCTACAATTGTGAATCTGGATGACTTAACTTTTTTGATTGAACTTTGATAAAAAAAAAAAAAAAAAAAAAAAAAAAAAAAAGTATCAAGAAAATTGTATTCAAATTTAATCATTCTTATGAAAATTTTAAAATTGTGAGTTTCAGGACCTTAATGTTATAAGTTATCTTAATTGAACTTTTACTAAAGTTCTACTTAAATTTTGAATATTGATAAGAAATTTTATTTTTTTTATTGATAGCTATTTATGATGCATCAATTGCAGTTATTAAAATGGCCATAATTTTAGAATAAATCAGATTTTTTTTCTAACATCAAGGAAAAATGATTATTCAAAAACGTGTTGTGGCATTTTTTTTAATTAACTGATTGTCCCTAAAGGAGTGGCCCAGTGGTAAATCGAAGCCTCACCCTCAGTGAGCGCTAGGGTTCGATCCCTCTCCTCACCTCCTTCTGGTGTGGACATCGTCAAAAAAAATTAACTGATTTTTCAATAAACGCGCGACATCATTTTATTAGATAACCGTAGCTTGTTTTGAAAAGCAAGGTGATATTTGTAAATAAGCAATATTATTTTAAAACATACATTGGCATTTTGGTGAATAACAGAGCTTATTTACATACTTTGGCATTTTCTAATACTAGTATTAAAATTCTTTAATATTATTACTGACATGCTTTTTATACTACTACTGACACTCTTTTAACACTAATACAAGCAATCTTCAACACAAGTACTGACACTTTCTAATCATATGCACTTATACTCAATAACACATGCACTGACATTTTATAATACAGTTGCGTAGGCATGAGTTTTCTTAAACATAGGCAATGTTAATTTGAATATAGAATATAATGATATAAAATTTAGATTTAGTTTGAATAGAAGCAACAATTTATAATCTATTGTTATTTTTTTCTTAAACAAAGGCAAAAATACTACTATTAAAGGTATAAAGCAATTGCTCCCCCAGTTAATAACAACGCATGCCCTGACACTTTTTGTGACCGACGCTCCAGCGCCACTTTTAGTATTTTTTTAGTGTCAATGATATGATAGTGCTTTAAGTATCAATGAGAGTAATTGTTCAGTGTATGTGGTAGATTATTGAGTGCTACTGGAATGTTTTGAGTGTCACTGGGAGTGTTAAAGCGTAACAATATCAGCGTTAATTAGTACTTGTGTGCTAAAATGTCACAAATTTTTACGATACTTCCACCGGGTGTTTAAAATTAAGTTTCAGTTATTTACGACAGTGACACTTCACGTATTAGGGAAACTAGTTTTTCAAAAGATCAACTCATTAGAATTTCATGAAAATGAGTACATTTTATTTTTTTAATAAAGTTGAAAAAAAATCAATGTATGATGTATATTTTTTTTATTATTTTGACATAGTGAGAGTTTTAAGTTTGTTGGACCAGCTGAAGGATTTCTCATTAACACGAAGTTCTTTCTCCTCTCTCATTTCCATGTGTATGTAACCCTTCAAATTTAATAATCTGCGCCTTATAATCATTGTTGATTGAGCAAGGTTAGAATCACAAAATAAAATACAAAATACTATATGGTTTATAAATACATTTGGCAAACAATGATTAGATGTTGAATTAATGAGTGGCAGGTCCAACAAATTAGTGGCGGAGCTACCCCATGACAAAGGAGGAAATTGCCCCCATTGATTTTAGAAAAACAAAATTTTACTAGTGCAAAATTTACAAAAAAATTAGGGAATTTAGTGCAATTTTTTGAAACTTGCCCCCTTTGAAATAAGGCTCCGTTTGTTTCGCGTAAAATAACTTCCGGAAAATGTTTTCCCCATTTTCCGGTGTTTGTTACGCACCGGAAAATGAGGAAAATATTTTCCGGAAAATAGTTTTCCCTCATTTCTAAGTAAAATGATTTACGGATTATTACTAAGTAAGTCATTTTCCGAAAAATGTTAACTCTCTCACTCACACCCAACTTTCCATAAAACCCCACCCTACACACCCTACCCACTACACCTCTAACACCACCCTCTTCATCCATCCTATCCCCCACCCCCAACTACCCCAGGCACCCACCCCCACCCCACCACCCCCCCCACCCCCAAAAAAAAAAAAAAAACTTTTTTTCACTCATATTAAAAAAAAAAAAATGAACATCTCCACCACCCCAACTACCCCAGCACCCACCCTACCCCCACCCTACCCCACCACCACACCCCACCCAAATAAAAAAAAAAAACTTCTTTTCACTCATATTAAAAAAAAATTGAACATCTCGACAACCCCCAACTACCCCAGCACCCACCCCACCCCACAAAAAAAAAAAAACTTTTCACTCATATTAAAAAAAAAAAAAAAAAAAAAAAAAAAAAAAAGGAACATCTCCATCACCCCCACCTACCCCAGCACCCACCCCCACCCACCCCACCCCACCCACCCCACCAAAAAAAAAAAAAAAACTTCTTTTCACTCATATTAAAAAAAAAAATGAACATCTCCACCCCCTACCCCCCCACCACCCCCACCTACCCCCACCCCACCCACCCACCCCCCAAAAAAATAAAAAATACAAAATAAAATTACTCATATTAAAATTAGTTTTGAACACCTCCCCCACCCCCACCCTTACCACTCAACCACCCCCTACCTACCCACCCACCCCACCCCACCCCCACAACCACCCATCCCACCCCAACCCAAAATCTCCACCCACATTCAAATTTTTTTTTCTCATTATAATTCTTTTCCTCATTTTAAATTATTATTATTTTCATATGAAAATATTTTCCGGAAAACATTTTCCTTATATTTACCAAACAACCAAAAAAATGTTTATGTCATTTTCCGAAAAACATTTTCATTTTCCGGAAAACATTTTACGGGGAATCATTTTCCGGAAATTGTTTTACGCGAAACAAACGGAGCCTAAAAGTAATAATGCACTAGATTTTTTTTTTTGCCCTCATTGTTGAAAATACAGTTAATTTTTTTATTGTGTAATATTTTCCCCCGTTATTACAAATTCATTCAACTACTTTTTGACAACCGTGTTTGTAAACAAATTTTGTAACACTTATTTGTAACTTTAGTTTTACTCTCGTCTATATCATTTACCTTTATTTCATTTGTTTTCTTATTTTCCGTGTGAAGCTTATGAGGGTAAGGATTGACTTCAATGGTCAGTCTTTGATAACAATTTCGATACCACTCGAAGAAAAAAAATCAAGTCTTATCATATGCACATACTTTCTTTTGGAACGGAAGAGTGTATATCCAATTTGCTGATGTCCGTGACACACGTATCCATTCACATCTTTGATGTTTGCCAAATCGTTCCACTATAAAAGAAGGGAATGTTTAAGTTTGGTACCTAATTAAGAAATTTTTATCATGTTGTATTTATCAACCGGTTAGTCTATTACATAGATACCTGTTTTTTCGGGAAGTTTCATTAATTAAAGACACAAACGTACAAAGAAAACTAGCGTTTTCTATTCTCTTTAAGGAAATTGAACCCATGACTCCACAAAAAGAGACTTCTTACACACCCACCTATACTGTTAAGCTTAGAGGCCTTTAGTAAGTAGTAAGTAAAGAAGAGAAAGTTGACAATGTTAAAATTATTAAAGACAACATCATGTTTCATAGTAGCAATATTAACAATAAATAAATAATGCCTGCAGTTATGATTAGAATCATGTTTCAAGAAATAAAATAAAATCAAGAATCTAAATTCGGCTGAAGACTATCTACGCACCCTATGATTAATGACATAAATTTTGGTCAATAACAAGATACAACAGTACTAATATTTTAAATAAAATATAGCAATATCTTACAAAATTATATTCAAAATAAATACTCCATCCGCCCCAAATGATCTTCGCGTTTAACTATTCAAACTTTTAAGAATATGAACACTTGCTTTGCTAGCCATGTTTCATTTATACACTTTTAAGCCTAAATTGTAGAAAAGTGAAGAACTTTTTGGGAACGAGAAATGGCAATTGAGAAAATCATTTTAAGATTTAGGACTGAGGGAGTAAATAATTGAATAAAGAAGTTAAGTAGATAGTTGAACTATGATCATTTAATAAGTACAACAGTACTACATTAAATATAAATAAAACCTAACAATTTAGAATTCATAGACCAGCCATGTGCAGTTCGGGCCATATTTCTTTTGAACAGGTTAGTAAATAATCCCTCCGTCCCGCTCGAATTAGAATTTTCGGTCAAGTAATTTGTACTTTAACTAATATTTCAAAGAAAAATAATGATGCTAATAAAAAATTTAAAATAGTTATTGTATCACAATTAATAATAAACTAATAACTATTTTTAGATTTTCATTAAGCTAATTATTTTTCTTCAAAATGTTGATCAAAATATAAACTATTTGACCAAAAAACTTAATTCGAGCGGACTGAGGTAGTATGGATGTACATAAACAGAAGACTTGCTGGATGGAGTTTTCTGATAAAAAGTTAAGATTCAATCATGCATATTCCTTCGTCTCAAATAAATACTCATTTGTTTTTTAAAATAAATATTAAATAAAAATATTAGAAAAATAAGTATTATGAGTGAGTATGAAAAAATAAGTGGAATATAAATAGTAAGTGGATAAATATTATAAATATAACATGTGGGTAGGGATGGCAACGGGTCGAATACGGTCCGGATATTGCAAAACCCGTATCCGACCCGAGGCAACCGAAGCTTGTACCGAACCCGTCCTTATCCGACGATGGGCAAATCCGTATTCGCCCAGTTTAATTTAATTTTTTTTGGGCCTGGCCCATCTCTTTCATTGCCTTGGGTTTGAAAAAGGAAATAAAAAGAGTGGACCATTTTCAGTTGGCTAGCTATAGGCTATAGCTATATGCATAAATCTGATAACAAACCAAACAACATAAATCTGATAACAAACCATACTGTCTCTGTCTCTGTCTCTGTCTCTGTCTCTGTACTACTAACTTCAAACTAGTTAACCGAATTCCAACTAACCAAACACAAACTGTAACGACCCGAACTTTCACATAATAAATAAATCCCATAAACTAGGGAAAATCCAAAACATTAACATAAATTCAAAAACCAACGTTCAAAGGTAACGGCTAGTATGATCTAACCACAATTCAAAATAATGCGGAAGCGTAACTGATATTTGAATCCCAACGGCTAGTACAACCCACTAGCTCAACATCAAAATAAAAGTAATGTCTTAATTAACTCTTTGATAATCCCGGACTACCCTTCCTTGAATCCAACTAGATCCTTAGTCTTTACCTGGGAAAAATAATATAAGAAGGGGTGAGCGAACAATGCTCAGTAAGTTCATACGGGATCTCTCCGGGTACTAAGAATAGATGACCGAAAGAACGGAGCCAAACAATTATATTTCAAGGAAAGGCTAATCATCAATAATCTTAACTATATATATATATATACAAAACACAGTTAACACGTTCAAAGAATTATGGGCCTAATACAAGTCCGTCAATTCCATAGTTTCATTTATCACCTTTTCAGGGTGTCGAGAGACCTTACACCTCCTCACGGTGCTCCCTCTTAAGTTCGATCATGATCATTAAGCCACTTCATCAAGCAGCGTTTACGTCTAATTCTTTTCAATCAAATTAGACTATCTTAATTAGCCTTTTTCACTCAGACTAATTCTAGCTAAGCCCTTTTTAATCAGACTAAGCTAACTATACCCGTTTCAATTAGATATAGTCATGTTCCACAAAGTATTCAATGTACAAGAATACATAAAGAAATTTTGATTTACTTAGATACCCTATGAACAACACATATCATGGGTAAGATAGTTCAAAAGACGTTATATCAACATCAGAGTTCAAATGCTACCGACCATTAGTAGCTACACTTGAAAGAATTAAGAGAATCCTACATTAAAGGATGAATCTCAAATACTTAAGGAACGTAATCCCTTACCTTTTCTTTGCGTTATTCCACTTAGCAAACCTCGTGCACGAATCTACAATCATGCATAAAATAGTCTTAGGACAAGTAATACTATTTACTTCCGTCCCCAAATACTTTTCTTTTACTTTCTTAACATTATGAGTTTAACTTCTTAAACCCCTTTTAAGTTTGTTATTCATTCTAGGGTTTGTACTACCCTTTATTTGTATTTCCAAAATACCCTTTTTAGTTTACTAAAATACCCCTAGGGTTTCATTATTCCTATTCCCAATTAGTATGCTTTAGAGTTCCATTATTCCCACAAAACACTATTCACAGCATACACTATTCACAGGTTACTATTCACAGCATACAGTATTCACAGGTTACTATTCACAGCACACACTAATCACAGTTTACTATTCACAGCATACCTTAATCACAGGTTACTATTCACAGCACGCGCTAATCACAGTTTACTATTCACCGCACACAAACACACACTGTTTTCACTTTTAAAAACACACACACACATACACATAAAATACACACACTCACACACAGCCGCACACATATACACACACACCGCACACACATACACTGCCCAACACACACACGCACACTACGCACACACTGCCCACTACACAAGCACACACAACACACACACGCACACACATATAAACCCTAATCCAATCCCCTCTCAATTATTAATCTTATAAACCCTAATTCATCTTTAGGGTTAGGGTTTCAATTCCGATTTCATACTTTTCTACGTGGCTAAACGGAGAATCAAGCTTAGAGGGTAGGGTTCTTTACCTTTAATCGCTTTCCTCCCTTTTTCTCTTCTTCTTCTTCTTCTTCTTCTTCTTCTTCTTCTTCTTCTTCTCCTTCTTCGTTTCCTTGCCCGATCTCTCTCTCTCTCTTGCGGCTCTTTTTCTCTCTCTGCCGCAGCCTCTCTTTCTCTCCCCATTCTTTTCTTTTTGTGATACAATAATTAGGTTTGGGGAATAAAAATTGTATATATATTAGGGTTCCCAATTTCCCAAAATAAAAGGATTCCTAATCGTTATTGAGTTTTCAAATAACTTGGGCCCAAAGTTTAAATCCAACTCTTTAATTAACTAAGCCCCAAATAATAAGTAATAAATAAAGAGTAGTACTAATTAAAATAATTCGCCAAAAGGGCCGGTTATTACATTCTTTCCTCCTTAAAAGAGTTTGGTCCTCCAAACTAAATGTACCTTAATCAGAAAATAGGGCGGGATATGCCTCTAGCATCTCGCTCTCAAGCTCCCACGTAGCTTCTCTTTCTGTATGGTTGCTCCATTGTACTTTCACATAAGGAATCACTCTCTTCCTTAGGATTTGATCTTTCCGATCTACAATCTTTATGGGTTCTTCGTCGTAACTCAAATCAGCACGAACTCTTAGTTGTTTATACTCGATCGCATGACTCGGATCGGGAATGTACTTCCTTAACATTGACACATGAAATACATTGTGCACTCTAGCTAGCACAGGCGGTAAAGCTAACATATAAGCTACCATTCCAACTTGTTCTAAAATTTCAAATGGTCCAACATATCTCAGGCTTAACTTCCCTCGAATACCGAACCTCATAACTCCCTTCGTTGGCGAAATCTTCAAGAACACATGATCGCCTAGTTGAAATTCCAAATCACGTCTTCGACGATCGGCATACGACTTCTGTCGACTTTGCGCGGTCAACAACCACTTCCGAATTTGTTGCACTTTATCCGCGATTACTTGAACAAGTTCCGGTCCAGTTAATTTCCTCTCACCAACTTCATCCCAGCAAATAGGTGATCTACACTTTGTCCCATATAATGCCTCGTACGGTGCCATCCCGATACTAGCATGATAACTATTGTTATACGCAAATTCTACTAGCGTCAGATGTTCGTCCCATGTCCCTTGCCAGTCCAACAACGTAGCTCTCAACATATCTGTAGATACCCCGGGAAACCACGACTTGGCTAGAGCGGTGAATTATCCTAGGATGTCTAACTTGTTTTAGATTGTTTAGAGTCGCCACCTATGTTTTTAAAGGAACATAAGAAAAACCTAGAAATAGCCTAATTTATGTACAAAACCAGAGATTCGGGAGAGAAGGGTTCGGGGGTTAGGTGACGGAGTGGGAAGTACTTAAACACCCACTCCGCCCCGCTTACGCGGGTCTTCCTACTATTGGTGTTCTAATATTTACATGTCCTTCAATTAATTAAATAGAAATGTGCTAACAATTGTGATGAGAAGAAAAGGGGAAATAAAGGAGAAATAAAATAGAATTGTTTTATTTATTTAATGATAAAGATTACATGTACCAAGTAATGTTAAAGAATTACATTAAGAGATGAAGAGAAATTAACATGGTGAATTAAAGTTGAGATTAAAATGTAGGGAGATAACCTTAACTAACTTCAATATGTGAAGTAGTCATGTTGGTCATGTCCCATCAATGGGGATTGCATACATTGACTAGAACATGAATAGAATAAAAAAATAAGACTTGTACCTTTAGAAAGAAGACTTCAAACTTGGATTTGAAAATGATGTTGTTGTGTAGAGATTTGTGTAGAGTTTCGTTGCGTAAAACTCTTGTTGGGAGAATTTGCGTAGGGAAAATGATATAGAATTTGTGTAGAGAGAAAGTTCCAACTCCCTTTTCTAAGGTAGAAGATGATGGTTTTTATAGGTAAAAAAGAGAGGGAAAGGTTGGAGGGAAATTGGTCAATCCATGTGAGATGGAATTGACCAATAGAAAATAAGATAAATAAAATAATAAATGAAATAAATAATAGAAAATCAAATAATAATAAAAAGAAATATTTTGTTTTTAATGAAAAGGCTAGAATAAAGGATTGGGAGGTTACAAAACTAGGGGGGATGAATGTGGATGTAAAAAGATGGTTTTTTGTGATCAAGAAAAGATGTTTGTAAATAAGAAAAGGGAGGGAAATAAGGTGCAATCCGTTACTGCCAAAGTGAGAAGCGCGCGGGTCCGGCTTTTGGGGCGGGACGCGCGCGGGGCTCACTGGCAGTGCCGGAAGCGCCCGCGGGTGAAAAATGACGGAATGACAGAATGACCCTAAAAGTTAACTCTGTTATGCAGTTTAGTCCAAAACTAACGGAATCAGTTAGGAACTTAACCGAAGTAACAGAAATCAACAAAAATAAGTTAAATAAAAATACTTTGTATGCAATCGGGGTGAGAGGTCCAATGCGGGGTGTCTACAGAGCCCCTCGGCGACGTGGATTGCGAAGCAAAACGCGTCGACGAAAGAAAGACAACCGCCGAGGACATCGACAAGAGAAAACAAAGACTCAATAAAGAAGGAATTTGAAATTACAAAGGATAGGAGTGCGCTCCCTGTGTGAGCGGCTTTCGCGGATGGAAAGGGTGTGGTGGCTTGAGGCGGCCCACCACGGCCAAAATTTTTTTTTTTTTTTTTTAAAAAGGTGTGGTGGATTGAGGCGGCCCACCACGACCACAAAAAATTTAAAAAGGTGTGGTGGCTTGAGGCGGCCCACCACGGCCGCAATTTAAAGAAAGAGGGGAATTTTGAAATTGTGAAAGATGGGGGTGCGCTCCCTGTGTGAGCGACTTAATAACACACTCCCGTTTGCGAGTGGTTTGATGCACGCTCCCGTTTGCGAGCGGCTGATGACGAACTCCCGTTTGCGAGCTGTCTAAGATAACATGCCCCCGTTTGCGAGCAAGTTGGTAGAAAACGCCCCCGTTTGCGAGCGGTTTGATACACGCTCCCGTTTGCGAGCGGTGCGAGATAACATGCCCCCGTTTGCGAGCAAGTTGATAGAAAACGCTCCCGTTTGCGAGCGGTTGATGACGAACTCCCGTTTGCGAGCTGTCTGAGATAACATGCCCCCGTTTGCGAGCAAGTTGGTAGAAAACGCTCCCGTTTGCGAGCGATTTGATACACGCTCCCATTTGCGAGCTGTGTGAGATAACATGCCCCCGTTTGCGAGCAAGTTGGTAGAAAACACTCCCGTTTGCGAGCGGTTGACGACGAACTCCCGTTTGCGAGCTGTCAGAGATAATATGCCCCCGTTTGCGAGCAAGTTGGTAGAAAACGCTCCCGTTTGCGAGCGATTTGATACACGCTCCCGTTTGCGAGCGAGTTGATGATTGAAATCTGCTGGGGAATGCTTGGTTGCTGATGACATGTGGTTGCTTGATTTTATGGGGATGCAGGCATAGTTGACTGTGAATCACTTTCTGTTGGGGATGAAGGGCCTTGAGTAGCGGATGTTGTTTGGCTTTGCGGTGGTACCTGTTATGTGCTTTGCAGGTATATGTGCTTGTGCAGGGACATGCATGAAATATGATAATTGAGAGAAATTGAGCCCGTGGTGTGATGTGATCTTGAAAGCACCTTTGTAATGAGAGAGAAGTAAGAATGTAGGAAGTGATCTTGTGTGCGGTGTGATTTTGAGGAAAGCATTGGATGTATTCATACCTTCACTTACCATTGCCGCTTGAGTGGAGATGGATTCTTGATGTCCGCGGAGGATGCTTTGATGTAGAATGTCCATTCTTTAGATGTTGATGAGAGAATGCCCTTGATGTTGGGTTGGAGAGATGGTACTCTGAATGATGGGTTGGTCGTGCCAAAGGCTGCCTACGTATCCCTTTAAGAGAATCAGACCAGCGTAGTTCAAGGATGATGGAGTACGCTGGAGGAGAGGCTAGGAGCAAAGCAAAGTAAAGCCCATAATTTTGCACATAGAAGGAGAAAAATAAAGAAAAAAACTTTTTTTTTTTTTTTTTTTTTTAGTTCGTGGGTGAACCATTTTAGCCATTGTGTGTTTGTGAAGCCAACCCAATATCAAGTCATGTTCAGTCGAAGTCCAGATTGCTTCGCTTGAATTCTGTCGTTGTCGTCGTCGTGCCCAATGAAGATTGATGTCTAACCCCGCCGGTGTGCCCAACGAAGATTGATGTCTAACCCCGCCGGTGTGTCTGATGAAGATTGATGTCTAACCCCAAGAGATTTGTCGATTGTGAGGCTTCAAAAGGCATTTGATGCCGAGATGAGGGGTTGCTGATTGTAAAGCCCCTAGAATGCCTTTGATGCCAAATTTTGAGGGACTTGCATAGCTCCAAGATAAATCAGCTCTTGGCCCATTCGAGTAAATCGCCCTTTGTTGTTGTAGTGAGCAAGCCCCAAGAGGAGATCGTTGATGCCAAGCTTCGAGAGATTGCAAAGCCCCAAGTGTCGTGGGCTTGTAGATGGCGGGATGTGAAGACCGTTCATTGTAAAGCCCCAAATTATCTCGTGATTGGCTCGGCATTGAGAGCGGATGTACCGTTTGGTAGAATTCTTGATAGAGATCTCCTTCTTGCTCTTACTGGGGAGATGAATGGCCTCATTGTGGTCGATACCCAAATGGCTGAGGGCTTATGTCAAAGGATGCAGTAATGTCTTGCGGTGCCGTCGAGGTCGCGGAGGATAAGGTCTTGGCGTGATAAAGTCTCAAATGAGTAGGCTTGCTTGACTCTTCTTGAGTTGAACTAATGACGGATCTTCGGGTGCAACTAGTGCTGTGGCCCAACTTTATCTGAGCTGCACCTTGTGCTTTTGATCTTGGAGAAGGGGGTGCTGAATTGCAGAAACATTGGGATTGGCCGTGGCATTTCCCGCTATAACCCTGTTTTGATTAGAGTTTAGCATATTGAATCTTTTTCCTTTTCTCTAAGACTTCCTTCAAAATCTCGCTGTGAGTTCTAACAAAAATCATCAACTTCATTCATAACATCGGAGTCTTCATTTAAAACCAAGAGGCCTTTGACTTGAAGTGTTGAGAGACCCTTGAATCTTGATTGTTCTCATGGAGCCATAAGACTACTCCACATTGCACTTGCTCGAGTATTGTTGCCCAAAAGACTGTCGGTCGCGAAGCCCTAATACTACCCTTTGCTTGAATTACTGTAATGCCGTAGCCCAAAAGATTGTAGATTGCGAAGCCCGTTGAGACCTTCAGTGCCGAATTGAGGAAGCTTCCAATGTTGCACGTGACTTGGCTGGGGATACTGCTGGGGAGTTAATTTCTCTTTGCCGAGGGAGCCTTTAAGACTTGACCGTAGCCCCTAGAGTGCAATCATTGATTGCGAGAAAGGTCTACCCTTGATTGGGGAAACGAGCACGGGCACACATGACAAGAGGGCTTTTTGACATCCCTTTTGAGGGACTTTGAGGATAGTCTCACACATCTTTCTTGAGCATAGCCCCTAGGGCGTATTGATTGCCAAATGAAGCAAAAGAATCCCTTGTTCTTGAGTCACATAGCCCCTAGGGCGTCACCATTTGTTGAGCAAAGCAAGAGTGACTCGTCCTCGTGTGAGGGAATAAACATGAGAGGATATAGCAAGAGCTACTCCATTTCTCGGGAGCCTTTCGGCGTACTTTAGAAGCACATACTTGAAGAAGCCTTGAAATCTGAGACACATGTTGTTGCTATTTGCTGGCCAAGCCAATTGACTAGCTAGGGATTATTTGTGCAACCTCGTGCCCTTTTATGATGGGCTTGTTCTCGGATGGATCTTGGTTACCACGGGCCTTCTTTTCATGAACCCAAAAATGCACACTGCTGGAGAATGATGCCGATAACCCAAGATAACCTTTGATGGTGCTATATCTTTTCGAGCGTTTTGCAATCCCAAAGTTGACTCGGTGGGGAATTGACTTGCTGAGGAGATCCAATGTAGAGCTCGTGCAGTTGTCTTCTTTAAAGGCCGGAGATCTCCATTTCTCTTTCCCTTCTCTCTCTCACTCTCTCATTTTTTTTTATGACGCACCCTGTTTTTTGCCTAGACTTCCCTTTCGGATTTTCAATCTAGCGGGCATCTCTTTTGCGTCTTCATTTTTTACTCGATTAATGAGGAAGTGTGCATTGACTCTAGCTGAGGATGAGAGACATGTGATTTTGCGGTGAAAACCTTTTGTCACTAAAGATGAGTGACATTGACTCGACTAGGGAAGTGTCCCTAGTATTGACATGTATTTATTTTTTTATTGAATTGAATGACTCACGAAGGCAAGTAAGTCATTAAGAGAGAAGAGAAGGAAAGCCCCAATTTGATTGCAAGAAATTGGGAGTATGCAGAAAGAATAGAAGTCCTTAGACTCGACAAGGAGCGCGAAATGATTCCAAATCTAAGAAAGTTGTTCAATCTTTTTGGTGATTAATTCATTGGCAAATGAATCGTACAAAGATGTCTTGACAAGTTCGAGATGAAGGCCGATCACCATAACGCGCTAGGGCTAAACATATCTTCTTCCTTGCATGAGACCGGACCCGCAGGTTGCCTACGTTCCTCCAGTGTAGAGGCTCAGGTCACCGTAGTTCTCCATTCTTCGTGATGGAATTGTTGCTTCGTAGCTTCGTCCTTTGTTGGTGGATGATGATGTTGATCTTCTTTGATTGAGGGGGATTTTTTTTTTTTTTTTTTTTTTGTGCTCTAACTTTTGCCTAGGTTGATTTGATGATTTCAACCTAGCGAGCCCCCCCCCCCCCCTTTTTTTTTTTTTTTTTTAATCCCCTTTTGAAAACTTTGCTTCATGATTGTTGCTCCACCTTTCTTTGTCTTGATTTCATCGTTGTTGATGTCTTCGTTGTTGATGCCGTCGTTGATGTTTAGCCCCTAGGCGTTCAAGAGATGGCGTTCATTCCAAAACTTGTTTAGACATTTTTTCATCATTTTGCCAAGAATTAATTGAACAACTTGGAAGAGTGTATGAGGACAAGAACGACTTTTATTTGATGACTCAATGGACTCGAACATTTAAAATAGGACGAGAGAAAACATTAATGCACACATTAGAGGACTTTGACTCTTTTTTTTTTATTCCTACTACTAGGTAGAGAAAGAGAAACGGAGATTGTTGTCGTCGTCTTTGCCGTTGTAGTCTCCTTGCGGCATGATCTCTTGTTGAAGGCCCATTTCAAAACCAAGCTTTTTCCTTGATGGGTTCTTGCATGTTGCCATTCTCTAGCGGTTGCTCTTCACCCACAGTAAATTCGCCGTCGTCAAACAAATCTTGGATGATGTTTCGGAGAAGGAAGCACCCTTCGGTAGTGTGGCCACTATGCTTGTGGTAGCCGCACCATTTACCATGAGCATGATTTTTCAGTATCGCCTTCGGCTTGTACCCCTCCAAAGGTTTGATCTTCCCTCTTGCCACCAAAATTTCAAATGCCTCGGCTTGGGTTACTCCTTGGAGAGGAGTGAAAACTCGGTTGTTGGTGGTACCTTTGTAGCTTTTGAGGGTCGGGCCACTTGAGCATGTTTTATCATTGAACTTTGCTTTGCTGTCGGTGAGCTCTTGCAAACGGGCTTTGAGTTCGGAAACCTCTTCCTTGTGAATTCTTCTTTCATAATCAAGACGGGCCTTGAGTTCAGAAACCTCTTCTTTGTGAATCCTCTTGTCGATATCGAAACGGGCTTGCCACAAATTGTCTTTACGGCGGGCATCCTCGACAATCCTATCCATTTGTTCCCCCATTGATTTCATTATGTTGAGTAACCCTTCGTTGGACACGAAATCATTTCCACCGTTGTTGTTGTTGCCGTTGGAAGCCATTGGACCTATTGAAAGAGCACGGTTGATCTTAGATTGGCCCCACAAACACCTTTTGGATAAAATGAATTAACCCACAAACAAAGAAAAAGACTCAACCACATAAGGAAAAACGACTCTTTTTTGTTTTTGTTTTTTTTTATTTACAAAAGTCGGAAGGACGGAGTCCTTTTTGGGGTTTCTAGAAAAAATAGTGGAATCGTCACACTAGTATATAGACCTTCTCGCGGTCCCATATATTCATCGGATTCCACCACGCTTGTGAGACCTACATGTGATGGGATTAAACTAAATTAATGTAGTAAATCATACATGCGGGGACGGATTTTTATTTTCGTCCAAAATAACCACTTTTGGGGACGGATTTTTATTTCGTCCATTACAACAAATTGGCATGTATGATTTGAAGACATTAGTTTAGGGAAATCTCGGTACATGAAAACCGACTTGAGTCACGGAGTGTTAGACCCTAACTAGAATTGTGTGGTTTGTGCTCGGCTTGAATATGAGGCTTAAAGGTCACCCCCGGCATGTAGTCTTGAACTACGCCACGGGCTGAGGTTGACCGCTTCAGAAGAGTCAAGGTCGGGTGGAGCTTGAAACTTCCTAGGACGGGCCTCGACGGGTTTGGGGTTGGACTTGTGCGACTCGATAGTGAGCAGTTGATAAGAATATGTGCATGTAGTGTGAGGTCTAACATGTGACAAAACATTTTTTTTTCAAAGGAAATAAAAAAAAAAAACAAATAAGCACGTAATTAACAACTTTCGAATCACCCGTGTGACCGATAAAAATAAACAGAAAGTAAAAGAAATTGTATGCAGGCCCGGTGCCAACACACTGTCATTCTGTTCTGTTTCTGTGCACTGTTCTGTTCCGGGAATGGGCCCAGAAGCGCGCGCATTGGGTTGCCTATGCGGAAGGCGTGCGCGTGAGAGGAAGCAGGGCAGAGGCGCTCACTTCTGGGTGAGAACCTGCAAATCAGTGGGTTCAAGGGATTGCCTTGACCCTTAATTAAGAAAACTTTCCCCTGCAGAATTTGTTTAGCACAGAAACATGGAATTGAAGGACAAGAAAGGAGGCGGGCGATTCTGGTAATAAGGGTCAGACGCGCGCACTTTAGGCCAAGAAGGCCGGAGGCGCGCGCTTCCTACCCTTTTTACCAGAATGCCCAGAAAACAGTAATAAGAACACCAAAAGTTAAGAACGCAAGTTTAACCCTCTAAATCGTCCCCAGCGGAGTCGCCACTGTAGATACCCCGGGAAACCACGACTTGGCTAGAGCGGTGAATTATCCTAGGATGTCTAACTTGTTTTAGATTGTTTAGAGTCGCCACCTATGTTTTTAAAGGAACATAAGAAAAACCTAGAAATAGCCTAATTTATGTACAAAACCAGAGATTCGGGAGAGAAGGGTTCGGGGGTTAGGTGACGGAGTGGGAAGTACTTAAACACTCACTCCGCCCCGCTTACGCGGGTCTTGCTACTATTGGTGTTCTAATATTTACATGTCCTTCAATTAATTAAATAGAAATGTGCTAACAATTGTGATAAGAAGAAAAGGGGAAATAAAGGGGAAATGAAATAGAATTGTTTTATTTATTTAATGATAAAGATTACATGTACCAAGTAATGTTAAAGAATTACATTAAGAGATGAAGAGAAATTAACATGGTGAATTAAAGTTGAGATTAAAATGTAGGGAGATAACCTTAACTAACTTCAATATGTGAAGTAGTCATGTTGGTCATGTCCCATCAATGGGGATTGCATACATTGACTAGAACATGAATAGAATAAAAAAAGAAGACTTGTACCTTTAGAAAGAAGACTTCAAACTTGGACTTGAAAATGATGTTGTTGTGTAGAGATTTGTGTAGTGTTTCGTTGCGTAAAACTCTTGTTGGGAGAATTTGCGTAGGGAAAATGATATAGAATTTGTGTAGAGAGAAAGTTCCAACTCCCTTTTCTAAGGTAGAAGATGATGGTTTTTATAGGTAAAAAATAGAGGGAAAGGTTGGAGGGAAATTGGTCAATCCATGTGAGATGGAATTGACCAATAGAAAATAAGATAAATAAAATAATAAATGAAATAAATAATAGAAAATCAAATAATAATAAAAAGAAATATTTTGTTTTTAATGAAAAGGCTAGAATAAAGGATTGGGAGGTTACAAAACTAGGGGGGATGAATGTGGATGTAAAAATGTGGTTTTTTGTGATCAAGAAAAGATGTTTGTAAATAAGAAAAGGGAGGGAAATAAGGTGCAATCCGTTACTGCCAAAGTGGGAAGCGCGCGGGTCCGGTTTTTGGGGCGGGACGCGCGCGCGGCTCACTGGCAGTGCCGGAAGCGCCCGCGGGTGAAAATTGACGGAATGACAGAATGACCCTAAAAGTTAACTCTCTTATGCAGTTTAGTCCAAAACTAACGAAATCTGTTAGGAACTTAACCGAAGTAACAGAAATCAACAAAAATAAGTTAAATAAAAATACTTTGTATGCAATCGGGGTGAGAGGTCCAAGGCGGGGTGTCTACAATATCTTCTAGAGTCTGAATAGTCCTTTCTGACTGTCCATCCGTCTGTGGGTGAAAAGCGGTACTCATTGCTAACTCCGTACCCAATGCTTGTTGTAGATTCTTCCAGAATTTCGATGTAAACCTTGCGTCCCTATCAGACACTATCGAAACTGGTATTCCGTGTAATCTCACAATTTCATCGATATACAACTTGACCAATTTCTCTAACGAATCATTCACTTTAATAGCTAGAAAGTGAGCCGACTTTGTGAGCCTGTCCACAATAACCCAAATTGCATTGTAGCACATCAACGTCTTTGGTAACCGTACTACCAAATCCATGGCTATATGTTCCTACTTCCACTCCGGAATAGGTAATGACTATAGTAATCCTGCCGGTCTCTGGTGCTCACTTTTCACTTGTTGACACACCAAACACTTTGATACAAACTCGGCTATATCTCCTTTCATATTGTTCCACCATAACGTCTCCCTCAAGTTTCTATACATCTTCGTACTTCCAGGATGTACGGAGAATTTTGAACAATGAGCCTCCTTCAAAATCTCCCTCATAATATCCTCATTGTCTGGCACCCATACCCTAGATTGGTACCTCATGATTCCATCTTCTCCTACATGAAATTCTTTTGCCTTTCCCTTAGCGATACTCTCATGTACTTTCATTACTTCTTCGTCAATTTCTTGTGCTTCTTTAATTCTAACCATAAGCGTTGGCTGAGCACTCATTTGAGCCAAATAACCCTTCACTTGCACTTCCATGCTTGAAATCTCAATGCGGTTCCACGCACTTTCCTCCTTAGAAATTAGCGTCGCTAGCATTCCACGGTTATTTCTACTCAACGCGTCTGCTACCTTATTAGCCTTCCCAGGGTGGTACAAAATCGTACAATCATAATCTTTCAATAACTCCAACCATCTTCTTTGTCGCATATTCAGCTCTTTCTGGGTTAATATATACTTTAGGTTCTTATGATCCGTATAAATCTTACACGTCACCCCATACAAGTAGTGCCTCCATATCTTCAAAGCAAACACCACTGCATCTAATTCTAGATCATGGGTTGGATAATTCTTCTCATGGTTCTTTAATTTCCTAGATGCATAAGCTATAACCTTATCATTCTGCATCAATACGCAGCCTAGTCCTTTAAGTGAAGCATCACTATATATCACAAATCCATCCAATCCTGATGGTAAATTAAGGACTGGTGCGGACACCAATCGTCGCTTCAATTCCTCAAAATTCTTTTCACATTCTTCTGACCAAACAAACTTTGCTCATTTCTGAGTTAACTTTGCTGATGGCACTGACAACTTCGAGAAACCTTCTACGAATCTCCTATAGTAGCCAGCCAAACCTAAGAAACTCCTTATCTCACTTACCGAAGTTGGTCTTTCCGAATCCACAATAGCTTCTATCTTTGTTGGATCCACAGCTATTCCATCCTTTGACACCATATGTCCTAAGAACGCCACCTTCTCCAACCAAAATTCACATTTCTTGAATTTAGCATATAACTTCTGCTCTCTTAAGATTTGCACCACTAGTCTCAAGTGCTCTTCATGCTCTTCCTTGGTCTTCGAATACACTAAGATGTCATCAATGAAAACAATCACACATTTATCGAAGAACTTCTGAAATATTCTATTCATAAGCTCCATAAACACTGCCGGTGCGTTAGTCAACCCAAACGGCATTACTACTACTCATAATGACCATAAAGGTTGTCTTAGATATATCATCCTTCTTCACTCTTAGTTGATGATAACTAGTCCTCAAGTCTATCTTCGAGAAATAATACGCTCCATAAAGTTGATCAAACAAATCATCTATTCTTGGTAACGGGTATTGATTCCTTACCGTCACGGTTCAATTCACGATAGTCGATACATAACCTCATCAACCCATCCTTCTTCTTCACAACAACACCGGTGCACCCCATGGTGATACACTCGGTCTAATCAAACACTTATCCAACAACTCTTGCAGTTGCTCCTTTAATTATTCAATTCTGACGAAGCCATTCTATACGGCGCCTTCGATATTGGCGAAGTCTTCGGTACCAAATCGATAGAAAATTCTACTTCTCTTTATGGAGGTATTCCCGGTAAATCCTCGGGAAACACGTCTTTGAAATATCTAATCACAAAAAGTGATTCTACAGTTACTTCCTTCTTGCGCGTATCACCAATGTACGTCAAGAACCCTTCACATCATTTCTTTAAAATCTTACGAGCCTTCATTACCGATATAAGGTTCAATCGGGTTCTAGGTTTCGTTCCTTGAGAACATCACTCTTCTCTAGATAGTAATCTGAATTGGACTTCTTTCTTTAAAACAATTCACATAGGCATGGATGCAGCCAACCAGTCCATTCCCAAGATCACATCAAATTTTTCAATGTCCAAATTAATGAGATCAACCTCAAGCTCTTCCTCGTCCAATTTCAAAGGATACTTCCTAGATATAGACGTAATAGGGATCGATTATCTAGTTTGAATATCCATAACTAAAGAATTCTCTAATGCCTCAGGAATTAAATTCATATTCTTAGCCAAGCAATCATTTGGCACTTATTATCAGAACCTTTCCCTTTGGCGTCGTTCTTATTACCATCATTTCTATTGCCCTAGCCTTTACTCTGGTACTTACCTGTAGTATCTTCCTTTTCACGATCGTCAGTAGCCTTCCGCTTATTGTTTCTATCGTGGTTCCAGTTTCCCTTAGTCGACTTTTTCTCAGTAGACTTCTTTTTCCTCTCGCTTACTACGGTAACTATCTGCTTCTTTCTCTACTATCATTACCCTATCCAACACTTGATCATAGGTTGGTAGCATGAATGGAGTGATTCTATATCGGATCCGGTTGCTCAAACCAGATTCAAACTTTCGATCCTTTTGCGCATCATCGAAGATCGTTGGGGCAAATTTCTATCAATTCGGTGAATCTAGTTCCATGGTCGTCCACCATCATACTTCCTTGAGTTAGCATCATAAACTCAGCCACTCTAGCGTTTTGGACACTTACCGGATAATATGATACTATCATTAGTATCATGAATACGAGACATTTTCACGCATTCTCATACTATAGATCGTCTCCACAGACTAACATTCAATTTATAGGTCATTCACTAGACCACTGGTCGTTTCAACAAACCATCACTATCTTCATTAGTCAACTTTACTAGACTTATTGGTCGCTTCATTAGACCATTTCTATTTTCATCGGTCATTTCAATAGACCATACTCACTTTCATTGGTCGTTTCAATAGACCATTCTTACTGGTTCCAGGTTAACTCGCACATTTAACACTATTACTCATGCCAACACAAGCATTGTGTTGGGTTTCCAAGTAACATGCGCAGCGGAATATAGCAATTAAAATTTTAAGAAACCCAAAGCCATAGATCCGTTCATATGATTAAATCAAATACAACAAGATGAATAGAGGAATAACTAACCCTTGATGGCTATGAATTTTCTGTTGATCTTTGGTGGAGAAACTTGATGACTTGATCATGATCACAAAGCTTGAACACGAACTTTGAAGATGATGATTTTCACCCTCTAGCGGTATCCACACTTCGAACGAATATCAAAGGAGCTTCTTTGATCTTGGTTGCTAGACCAATATTATGAAACACACTTTCACAATATAATAAAAAACTATATGGAATTTATTTGTGAAATATTTTGTTCCTCAATCAAGGATATCTTAGAACAAAATAAATTCTCTCTCAAACTCTTTGAGACTCACAAAAGCACTTGTCAATATGGTCTGACCGAATTGGTGTTTTTATACACAATTAAGACCTATTCCAAATAGGTAACTTGTGCCAAAAACCTTTCCTAATCGAATCAGGAATTTTCCTGTCGGCAGCACCAGGCGCCCGCCTGCAAAGGACCAGGCGCCCGCTTGAATGACCAGAAGGTCCTTGGCTTTCTGGAATTAATTCAGGCGCCCGCCTGGTCTGACCCAAGCGCCCGCTCGGTAGACCAAACAGCCCAGAATGTTTCCAGAAATTCCTCCAAGGTCCTTTGACTCTTAATTCCAATATAGTCCTCTTATTTAAGATTCGTTCTATTGTGTGTGACCCTCTAGGATTATACTAAGTTGGTAATGGGCTCAAACATGATCCCATAAGATATGATTAGGTTCTAGCAAACCGTCATACCTACCCAAATAGTATAACTAGATACAAGTTCGCATTCCTTTAGAATATGTCACAATCCCTTTGTCCACGATGTCATTGAACACAAGTCATGGTCAAACAGTCAACTTGTTTTGTTCAATACTTTCTCGATTCCGAATATTTTGATAATTCAAATGCTATTGATCCAATCAATCCATTTGAGTCCGGCCGAACATTTCATCAACATTATTCCTTCGAGGGGCCCAAGCTTGACATCTCTCCGTGGAGGGACAAATCCATTTAGCTTATTATTCTTCCCAACGGGAATCCGATTATGCCAATCATACCCTTTATAACTACCGTATTAAGGTAGCGTTTGAATATGTCAAACACAACGTTCATCAAGTGGAAGACTATAATAACTTCATGTCTAAGGATTCAAATGACATAACTAATATGAGATATATGTATGACATAGACCATGACATAAATCTCATAGAGCGGGTCATGTCCAGTACCTTGTTCCAAACAAGTACCCATAAATCTAACATGATCATCCCATGATCATTTAGCCTTTATACTAGTGCTTAACAAGTACTAGGGACGGAGATTATTATAAGTAAATATGAACAACAATAATAATCAAAACATCTCTTTTATTGATATGAAATAAATGATAACAATTACAACGTTTATTAAACGTGCCTAGGGCACCACTACCAACACATTGTACTATGCATAATACTTTCACATAAAAAGGCCGTCCCCAAAAGATGTAACTTTTACAAAAGATCGGTTTACTAGATTTCTGGTCGTTCCAATAGACCAATTCTACTTAGGGAAGTCATATTACTAGACTTTACTTATTCATCGCAGGTCGATTCATTAGACCTACTTTCTTTCACATATTGGCCGTTTTACTAAGCCAATTACTTTTACTTTTGACCGTTTCAATAGGTCATTTTATTCTTTCTTACTTGACCGCTTCAATAGGTCACTTTATTCTTGTTTCGATCGTTTTACTAGACCAAAACTAATTTCACTTGGCCGTTTCAATAAGCCAATTATACTTAAGGTCTTTTCACTTGACCAATACTTCTTTGTTCTAGGTAGCTCACACGTTATAAACTTAAGAACAAAACAATTAACGAAGCCATTTTCTTAAATAAATCATAAATTTTTATTACGAGGATCTTTTTGGAATAGAAGTCAACAAAACAAAATTCTAGTATTTTCTCTAAACTAGAATTAACTATCACTATTATGAAATAAAATAAACTCCATGTTCCACTTTTCACTCATGGAACACCTTCCTAGGCCTACCCCTAGGTCTTCCATTAGGCACCTTTGGAATCTTCTTAGAGCCTCTTGGTCTTCCTCTGGACCTACGAACCGGTACCATTGGTGGTTCATTATCATCAATCATAATCGGGGTAGCTTCATTACCCTCAAGGTTAATACCTACCTCCTCGACTTCATTTTCAGCTACCAATTCTTCTTCATTTGGTGCTTCATTGCCTACGAGTATTGTCGGTTCAGACGCTCTTGTTCTAGTTTCCTTCAAATCTTTCATTTCATAAAACTATTGGTAAGCTTCTCCTCTGGTTTCATGATAGTACTTCTCATTTTGATTCATAATCTCCTTAACTTCTTTCAATTCCTTGCGAGTGTCTAGCAATGCCTTTCTATCTCGCATCCACTTCCTTAGTGTAAGATTCACTCTTGTCTTTTCTGTTGGATATTATGCCCTAGGCCCTTGAGAAAGGCCTATGCGTTATATCATAGCTTCATTGTTATAGAGATAACAAACATGATTATTATATCTTTTACATGTTTATTATAATGATCATTGTCCCTAGCACTTATGAAGGGCTATAGTTTTGGTTGTACATAGTTGTAATAAATATGTTTTTTTAACTAATTTAAAAGTACACTTAAGTTTGTTGTGTGACTATTTCAAAAAAATTAATGGTATTAATAGTAATAGTTAACATATCTATAAACTATTATGATTAAATAATATAATTAATAGTAATAGTTAATATATATCGTAACAATTATGATTAACGAATACTATTAATAATAATAATTAACTTATATATATAGTAACTATTATAGTTAACAATTATATTTAACTATTATAATTAACTAATATTATTAATAGTATTAGTTAGTTATAATAGTTAAATATTATTCCCTTTGTCCTGAAGTAAGAGTCCTACCTCCCATTTGCACAGAGATTAAGAAATTATGGAAGTAAAGTAAGTGGTTTGCGTGTAAAAGTAACTTAGGAGAGAGAATGGGTGGGAGGGAATAATAAGTTGATTGGTTTTGTGATTATAAAATAATGTAGAAGAGAGAATGAGTGAAATGAATAGTAAAAATTATTTGCCATTTTAGGAAAGAGACTCTTATTCTGGGACGTACCAAAACAGAAAGTAAGACTCTTATTCTGGGATGTACCAAAATAGAAAGTATGACTCTTACTCCGGGACGTAGGAAGTAATAGTTAACTATTATAGTTACCTAATAGTTAACTATTATAGTTAACTGTTATAGTAACTATTACTATTATAAGTATTAGTTACTATAGTAGTTAACTATAATAGTTACCTATTATAGTAACTATTACTATTATAAGTATTAGTTAATATAGTAGTTAACTATAATAGTTACCCTATATAGTAGCTAATACTATTAGCTAATACTATTAGCTAAGAAAAAGTCTCTTATATACATCACGCTACCGACGGATATATCCCTCTGTATTACCGACGGACTAAATCCGTCTGTATTACCGAGGGAATTTAAAAATATTCCGATGGATTTCAATTTGAAATAATTTAAAAAAAAACTGAGGACCCGTACACTTTGTTTCCGTCTGTACTCATTAAAACTCCGTCGGAATTACCGAGGGACGTTGTCCGTCGGTAATATTTCGTCGGTAATGGGCCCTTTCTAGTAGTGACATGTCCTTGAGAGTATCGTTCATCACAATGAAAACATAGGCCATTTTTCCTTCTTTCATGAATTTCTGCATTGGTGAGACCTTTTGCTTGGTTAATCTTGCTCGGAGTAGCTATGGGCGCTTCATATGAAGTGTAAGTTTTGGCGCTTGTGAATGAAATTTTGGGTTTGCTCCTTTGTAAGTTAAATTCAGCTTGTTTAGATAAATGAACCGCCTCATCAAAGGTTCTTGGTTGCGCTATGGAAACCGCTCCCCTTATTTCTTCCTTCAACCCACTAGTGAAACTAGAGAGAAAGTATTGCTCCGAGAAACCACCCTAACTAGCCATCACTTCTTTTCTCAATCCTTCAAATTACTCCACATAAGCTTCAACTTTCCCACTCTGCGCCAATTTGTTGAACTCAGCTTGTGGATCATAGTGCTCTATGGGAGTGGACTTTTTAACTACATCCTCTACAAATGCGCCCCATAATATCCCCGCCTTACCAATTTGATAATATTGATACCATTTTAGCCCTCTTCCCAAAAATTAAGTCGATGCATACTTGGGTTTCCTTATATCCTCCATTGGGTTGAATTCAAAATATTGGTTGCATTGTATGACCCAACCTCTAGGATCAATTCCCTCAAACTTTGGGATCCATTTTGGGTGGACGGTTATTGGGCCATTGATTCGGTATAACAAAATTTTGAGCCGGGTAGGGTTGATAAAACTCTTGGTTCGGGTTGGCTTGGTTATTTTGGTTTAAATTGGGTTGGTTCGGGTTGTGATAGACCGGTCGTGGGTTTTGGAATGGGTATGGTTGAAATTGAGGTTGAAATTGGTTTGGGTTGATTGGGTTATAAGGAGCTACACTAACATGCATAGTAGTGCTGAATGGTGGAATTGGCTGAGATTGAGTGTTTATGGGTGCAGAAACATAAGATGGAGATGGTGTTGTGATATGGATAAATGGAGGAGTAGTGTGATTGGGTGGAGGTGGGGTTGAACTATACCTTTGATTTTGCTCTAAATATGGTCTATCATGAACAGAGCCACCACCCATGTTAAGATTGAAGCCTCCTTGATTCTCCATCTTATAATTTCCCTTCGATGCATTATCCCTTTGAGCATTCATCTCCGTCAACATGTTCATCATCTTACCCATAGTGCTCTCTACCGTTTCAAATCTCCGGTCAACTTGTTTACTCAGATCTTCAAATTTCTGGCCTTGATTCTCCATTTGATTGCCCAGATCTTCCAATCTCTGGCTCAAATCATCAACCTTCTTCTCACTCATTTCAAACCTTCTATCCATCTCCTTCCATCTGGTTCCATCTTCCATCTTCGCTGCCAATCCGTGGATCGACAGCTCTTATACCAGCTATAACGGGCTTCACTCCCAGAATCAATGAAACTCAACAAAGATAGAATTGAGTGAGATGATGAACAAACTCACTCAATCAATGATTCAATGCAACAAAATCACAAACAAGAGCAGAGACTGTTTTTTGGGACGATATTCTAATTTACTGGAAATGAAATTACAAAGCAGAATTGAAATTACAACAATGGCTAAACTATGATAAAACTAAGAAATAAGAAAATTCTTCAATCATCGACATTTTCTTGAGGAAGACGACTTCTCCTTATATAGGCTCATAGCACGTGCTCCATGTGCAAATTCACGTGTTCCATGTGAACTCACATAGCCCATGTGATTTCTGTTGTAACGGACTCACGTGTTAAGTACCAGCTCAGATTCACGTGTTAAGAGTTGGTTGCTCCCACTCAAATGATCATGCGCCAACTTATTCCCGCGCCTATTAATTCATGTGCCCGACTCAATAAGAATTTTAATATGCGCCTAACTCCCCCTTTTCATTCTGCGCCTACTTGCACCTGCGCTTCTAAAATTGCGCCTTTACAAACCCTTCTATGCGCCTAACTCCTTCAATTTATGTTTGAGCCAAGCTCCTTCAATCCACGCGCCCTCTCTTTCCTTATGCGCCTCTATCACCCAATCATGCGCCTTCACCTCCTCCCTATGCGCCTGTGACAGTTTGAGAAGAGTTTCGAATTGCCTCGAATTTGCCCCGTTTAACCCTAATTCACCAAGTATTGTAGACTTTTTATACAATAATATTGTAGACTTTTTATCTTACTAAGAAAAATAAAACAATAAAAGCAGTTTATAGTTTTTACATGTTTGTTCCTTAATTATCCTCTAATTTGTTTGGAGTCGTGATTAAGACAAATCAATGGTTGTTAAACGGCAAAACTATAAATTTTGCCATCGTACTTTGGGTTCACCTACTGATTTGCCACTGTACTTTATTTTCGTCAATTTCGCCACTGTACTATGAGTTTTGCCGTCATTTTCTTCCTTCATCGAAACGAGTGTTAGAAACATAACAAAAAAGTTAAAATTTTAACTAATTGTTATAACCATAATGAAAATGTTAAAATTTTGACAAAGATATTGAAAATTTTAATATTTTTAAATTAAAATTAAATAAATTTATTATATATATTTTTTAAAATTTATTATTTTTAATATCATTTTGAAAAATTAATATTATTTTTTTAAAAAAAATATTCATTATAACATATTTTAAAAATAATTATTTTAAACATTATTATGATGATATTAAATTTAAATAATATTTGAATTGCATGTAAAATATTATGTTCTTCATGTTAAAAAATCGGGACCACCCCCTTCCAGGGTAGTTGAACTTTAAGGACCAATCGTATAAATTGATTTTTTATTTTGTTGCTATCTACACCCAATAATTTATTTTGAAAAAAATAAGCATTGGAGTTATTTTTTAATAATAATATTAAAAATAGTATTTATAATTATTATTAAAAAATCTTAATTTTCAAAAATATTTTAAAAATAATTAATTTACCAAATAATTTTAAAATATTTTTAAAAAAAAAATATTTCTAATATTTTTTTAAAAACATTTTCAATGTCACTTTGAAATTTTAACATTTTCAAGAAACGGTTGTAACATTTTGTTAAAATTTTAACATTTTGGTTAAGTTTTTAACATTCGTTTGGGTGAAGGAAGAAAATGATGGCTAAACTCATAGTACAGTGGCAAAATTGATGAAAATAAAGTACAGTGACAAATCTGTAGGTGAACTCAAAGTACAATGGCAAATTTTATAGTTTTGCCGTTGTTAAACATTTAGTGTTTGCTAGAATGATTATGTGAATCCTCTAATTTGTTTTTACTAAGAAGGAAAATTTGTATACTTAATACATTATCAAAATGTTATGATCAATATTACGTAAAACGAAGACTCTTTTTTTAGAAAGTTCAGTTTTAATGTCTATCATTTTCGTTACTAAAATGTGATAATAACTCCACGGATTAAAATACTCTCCATTAATTTAGGTTTGCATTTACGTCCATTTGCCCCTTTATGCGACTTTACGTTTTTCAATTTGAACCTCTCTTTTCAAGGATAATTAGATTATGATCCATAAGTATTTTCTTCACCCTTTTACATCTTAGAACGTTAGTCCTCTTTTGACGTACATGCAAGGATAATCATTTTATTTTACTAGTGTTACTTTTATTACAAGTTTCCTTCAATAATAATTTGATTTTTAAGAGAAATTGCCAGTTTCACGTACCCGACAAGAACCGCACGTCATGGAATGGAATAGAATGTCGTTCTTATTGTTAAAGCAATAACAAGACTTGATAAGAAAAGCGAGCGATCATAAGAACACAGATATACGTGGTTCACCAACTTGGCTACGTCCACGGGGAGGGGAGAGAATATTATTATCAATCTGGAGAAACGATTACAAGATCTCACTATTACTGCTACACGAATTTTGATCACAAAATTCCTAACTGTGTAACTGTAGAATTACAGACCTTGCTCTGAGCACTCTAATAATTTATCTATGACAATCTGATGTGTGATTTTAGTCTAAACTACTGGCCTCTATTTATACTAGTAAAGTTTATCTCAAAATCTTTTAGGAACTTGGAAACCTAGTCCAAAACTGACTTGGAAACCTTCCTTCTGCGCTCTGTCCCGGAATTACGAAATCTCTCTGTTGTTTAATCCTTTAACTCGGCATCCCAAATTCAAAGGCATTAACCCAACAATCTCCACCTTGACTTTGAATCTCCATGACAACAAACCTTTTCTCCCCCCTCGCCTCTTCTGCTATCTAATAGCTGCGAACAATCTGCAAGTCCAAACAATGTTGGAACTTGCTTCCCGTCACGAGTTTTGTGAACATGTCTTCAGGGTTGTTCGTCGTCCCTACCTTCACCTTTACCCGTTTATCATCCCTTAGGAAATGATATCTGACATCAATGTGCTTGGTCCTCACATGATGAACCCCAAGATTGCTGATCAATCCCTTCAACCATATTCCTTCCTTAGCGGACTCTGTCAATGCCACGTATTCTGCCTCTGTTGTAGACAACGTCACTGTCGTCTGCAATCTAGCCTTCCAACTGACAACTGACCCACCAAGCGTGAACACATATCCGGTCTTCGATCTTCTTGAGTCAACATCACCCAAATCTGAGAAACCCTTGACTGCACATTCTGTCCCATCTCCACAGACGAGTCTGACGTCGCTAGTGCGCACTGTAGTATACATCAAACTACCAACTGCACTAGCATAGGATACTGGAGCCATATACTCTTTCTCCTCAACCGATTTGGGCCCAAACGCGACTGTATGTGCATTCACTGCACTCGGAGTATCTATAGTCTTAGCTGTCGACCCACCAAACCTTTCTGAAACTTTCTTGATGTATCTTTTCTAGGATAAGAACAGTTTCCGTTTGGATCTATCTCTATAGATCTCCATACCCAGAATTTTATTCGCGTTACCCAAACCCTTCATCTCTGCGACCAATAAGCCTTTCGACTTCTGAATCTCTGACTTCTTGACTGCTGCTATCAAAAAGCTGTCAAATCTCTTGTACCACTGCCTAGGCGATTGCTTCAATCTACAAACATGATCTTCCTTACCAGGAACTTGGAATCCTTCCGACTCTGTCATGTATATCTCTCCTTCTATTGCTAGCAACACTCTGATCGAAGTGTGTCTGACCACTGTTGAGAAGATCCCATTGTAGTCCACCCCCTCTCTCTGTGTGAAACCCCTTGCAACATCTCGAGCTTTATACTTGACCTCTTTTGCCGGGGACATCCTTTCCCTTTTCTTGAAGATCCACTTGCAAGTCACAATCTTCCTGCCTTCTGGCCTTGTAGTCAACTTCCAAGTCTGATTCCTGTGAAGAGACTCCATCTCATCACCCATAGCCGCATACCACTTAGATGACTCTGAACATGTATCTGCTTTATTGAAAATAGAAGGTTCCGCAAGAACGGACTCTACTTCCTCAGCAACCTGCAGTGCATAAGACACCAAGTCTTCAAATCCATTCCTGAAATTAGCTCTTCAAGACCCTCCTTGTGCTAACCCATGTTCTTTAGGAACTGAACTTGAACTTTCTGGTGCTTCAGTCTTTGTCTCTGTTGGTGGATCCTGATTAACATCTGACTGTGGGACAACTAACTCTTCAGTATCTTGTTGCTCCACCTGTTTTTCAACATCTGACTGTGGTACAACTAACTCTTCAGTATCTTGTTGCTCCACCTGTTTATCAACACCGCCAACACTTGAAACAATCATGGATTTACCAGTCCATACCTCATAGGGAACTTTGAGGCCAATACCGGTATGAAGTCCATGATTAATCAAGTAACATGTTGTACTAAGCGCTTCTGCCCAGAAACGTTTAGACAACTTTGCATTGGAGAGCATGCACAACGCTCCCACAAGCCATGTCTGATTCATTCGTTCTGCTACACCATTCTGCTGTGGCGTGCCTCTGCTGGTGAGATGTCTAGAAACCTCCACCTCTCTGCAAAACGAATGGAACTCAGTACTGCAGAACTCCAAACCATTATCTGTCTGGAGCTTCTTGATCTCCTTCTCTGTCTGGTTCTCCACTACTGTCTTCCAGTCCTTGAAATTCCTTAGGACCCAATTCTTGTGCTCTATGATAACCACCCAAGGCCTCCTCAAGTAATCATCAACCATAGACAAGACATATCTGTGCCCCCTTAGAAATTCCTGACGTGAAGGTCCCCAAGTCTCTGAGTGGATGTAATCCAGAACGCCTTTAAGATCCTTGATCTTATGGCCATAAAGAAGATCTCTGTTAGTCAACTCATGCATCTCTCGAGTGCTCATGTGACCAAGCCTGATTTCCCACAGCTTAGACATATCTCCCTCGTTCACCTCTTCTGCATCCATAGTCGACTCTGCAAGCGTCTTTCCTTGGAGGAAATACATGGAGCCCCGCTTAAGGCCTTTCAGCATCACTTCTGAACCGTTACAGACACTAACTGCTCCACCTTTACCTTTGAAACTGAACCTTTTGCTGTCTAACTGACTAAGAGAAATCATATTGTTCGTCATAAGCGGAACGTGTCGAACCTCGTTCAAAGTGACAACCCTACCATCATGAGTCCTGACCTTGATCGAACCAATACCGACAACCCTGCAGACTGTACTGTTGGCCATGCTTATATCACCGCCAACTATCTGCCTATAACCGGTAAACCATTCTCTCTTAGGACTGATATGGTAAGACGCTCCTGAATCAAGAATCCACGCATTAGATGTGCATGCTGATTCTGATGTTACTAGAGCATAATCCTCATCTAAACTGCAATCTCTAGCCGTCATGGCCTCTGCTGTGACTGGTGCCTTGCCTTGCTTCCTTCTGGGACAGTCGAACTTCCAATGCCCCTTCTCTTTGCAGAAATTACAGATATCCCCAGGTTTTGGACCCTTCTTGTGTGAAGAATTACCTTGATTGTTCTTCCTCCCACTAGAACCCCTGTTGTTGCTACTACTAGCAACCAAACCTGATGACTGGGTACCTGCCTCATTCCCACTCGCCTTTCGGCGCAATCCCTCGTCTTGAGAGAAGTTTTCACTTCCTCTAGAGAGATCCCATCTTTACGGTTTATGCACGAATCGACATAATGTTCATAAGACATAGGTAAAGATACTAAAAGATGCAAGGCTGCATCCTCGTCATCAACAACTACTCCTATATTACGCAGTTCAAGTAATGCAGAAGTAAATCTGTCAAGATGATCATTTATGGGCGTACCTTCAGTCATACGACAATCATATAGCTTCTTCTTCAGGTATAACTTGTTGGTCAATGAACGTGTCATGTACATATCTTCCAACTTTAACCAAAGATCGCTTCCGGAGTCTGTTCCTGCAACATTGGTTAGGATCTCATCATCCAACTGTCTGATGATCTTGGCGTGAGCCTTCTGATCTAACTTCTTCAATGCTGCCACCTCCTTCGCTGCTGCTATCTTGTCCTTCTCTGACTGTTCTGCTGTACCTTCTGTGGTGACTGCCTTACCCTTGGGATCCTTACGATCCCTGATTGCAATCTCCAACGGTTCCCATAAATCTTTGTCTACCAACAAAGCCTTCTTCTTGATCTGCCAGAGAGAAAAACTATTCTTCCCATTGAACTTGTCGATCGAATCTGCTCCTTGACCCATCTTCTTGTTCTCTGCAGCGAAATCCCTGAATCTCTAACCACGAACCAAAGCTCTGGTGCCACTAAGAGAAATCGCAACAAGAAACTCCAAACGCATACAATCGAAGACAAAACACCAGCAGCTTCTGTCCGGATACAATTTCGGATGCTACGGATATCAAAATCCAATCTCCACTGTTCAGATCGAAGATCTATGAGTCCCGAAGCTACTCACCGAAAATCAGCACGATCCAACGGTGAACGAATGCGCTACGCCTTTTTCTTCACTGCTGCGCTGGATAAAAACGGACCAGAAACTGCTACCTTGTTTTTCTTCGATCTTGGATCTCTTCCGTCGATGTTAATTCTCCTTTTCAACCAAGCTCTGATGCCACTTGTTAGAGCAATAACAAGACTTGATAAGAAAAGCGAGCGATCACAAGAACACAGATATACGTGGTTCACCAACTTGGCTACGTCCACGGGGAGGGGAGAGAATATTATTATCAATCTGGAGAAACGATTACAAGATCTCACTATTACTGCTACACGAATTTTGATCACAAAATTCCTAACTGTGTAACTGTAGAATTACATACCTTGCTCTGAGCACTCTAATAATTTGTCTATGACAATCTGTGGTGTGATTTTAGTCTAAACTACTGGCCTCTATTTATACTAGTAAAGTTTATCTCAAAATCTCTTAGGAACTTGGAAACCTAGTCCAAAACTGACTTGGAAACCTTCCTTCTGCGCTCTGTCCCGGAATTACGAAATCTCTCTGTTGTTTAATACTTTAACTTGGCGTCCCAAATTCAAAGGCATTAACAAAACTGACTTGGAAACCTTCCTTCTGCGCTCTGTCCCGGAATTACGAAATCTCTCTGTTGTTTAATACTTTAACTTGGCGTCCCAAATTCAAAGGCATTAACCCAACACTTATCTGCTAAATAACCACTTTAAAGGTCGTGATAAACTAAAACAACGTGGAAATTTAACACGATTCAATTGTCTTGTCAGATACTCCGTTTAAATAAGCTTAAAGGTTGTGATAAACAAAAAGGACATGGAAATTTAACGTGATTCAATTGTCTTGTCAAATATTGTACATAGTTCATCGATCCTAAATCTAACATTTCCATAGACCCCATATATCTAAGCAACCATGTTTCCGGTTGCTCGCACGTTCGGCAAGCTAAAAACATACCTAGACGGGACATATGATGACTAAACACTATAAACTAACTAACAAGGCAACGCTCAAGTTCTTCTTCACCGCTCAGAGCTACGATGCCTCTACTCCCGGCTTCCACCGAACAAAGCGCTTGACTTCCTTCTTCTTTCCTTTTCAAGCTTACAAGTTGACGCACGAATATATCTAAAGCTTCCTTCATCCACCAATGCACGCATGCTTCTTTAGCTTCATGGATTGACATCTACATGCATTAATTCATTGTGTAAAATTTAAGAACATAATACTCATATTCATTACCACATTCTCTACATGATTTACCGATTCAACTAGATGAGAGGGTTAATTTATGACATACCCATACTCGTTGTCGGACACTTTTCTCGGGCCAATCATTTAGCTCTCTCTCGACAAGCAAACCAAACATGTACCCGTCATTGAATGTGCCTTGGCTTTGGCTCATGAAACTCCATTTACCTAATTTAGGCTGCAATCAAATTCAACATAACAAAATAGTACCTATTAGATAGTTTAAAGAAGTACTCAACTCAGTCTTAGTTTCAACGAGATAGCCACCCCTCCATCTAATGAACGGTCAAGTTGTGCATGGGAGGGTCTTAAATCTTTATGAGGTTGGTAGGTCCCACTTATAACCTTCGGATGCACAATTTGGTCAAATTGTGCATACAAGGATCGTAAATCCTTGTGGGTGAGGTTGGTAGGTCCCACTTGCAACCTTTGGATGCACAACTTGACTGTTCAGTAGACGGTGCATTGCATTGCTCAGTTGCAATCACTTGGAGCCGGTAAACAACAACAACAACAACAAAAACATACAGACGGAAATTTCCCATTTCACACTGAATGTGAAGATAAGTTTGGCATTGGAGTTGACTTGACTCCAATAAGAAACAAAACAGTAATCAATAGTATCATTTGTACGTTTTTGTACCTCTAACATCGCTCTTTTTCTTCTTTCAAAAAGAAAACATTGCTCGTTTCCTAAATAACCAGATTTTCATCGTAACATTACAACATTAAAAAATAACAAAGGGGATCGGAAAGGAAACTAACCCCAGCAATGCCATCTACGCCGGCTTCCTCTATCGTTTCTCTTAGGGCAGCATCTTCAATGGACTCATCCGTCTCCCAACCACCCTGAAATTTTAATAAATAACATAAATTTCTGCAATTATTGAAGCAATGAAACCCAAATTATTGATAACAAAATTTAAAAAAAAAAAAAATCATAGAATATCATAGCATGATCATAATCATGTGTTATGATTAATTCTTAAGATTACTATGTACCTTAGGGAACATCAATTTTCGACTTTTTTGTGAGCTGATCAAAAGAACTTCTATGTCTTCAATCTGAGACTCGTTAATGGAAATGTGTGTTCTGATTCTATATGGAATACACCTGCTCATGATTTCAAATTGAATAAAAAAATTCAATCAAACAGTTCTTTAATTCAATTTCTTTTCAAATTTGATTTTCCCTCTGTTTTTCTCGGCAACCAAACAACCAAGCGCAAACAATTTCTACAATGAAAATTATCAATTCGACAAAAGGGTAATCTCCTTTGGCGTGGTAAACAAAAACCCATTGATCAATTGCCCTAAATTTTAACAATACAAAAGAAAAATTTCTTAGAAATTAAGGAGAGAAAACAAGAGAAAATTGTAAAAACCGGAAATTTTAAATTATTTATTTATTTTATTTTCGGTTTTGTTAAACTAATTAAATGATAATTAGAGTTATAAGGTAATTGAAAGAAGTGGGCCCAGGGAATTTGGATTGGCCCGAAATTATATTAGTAAACCCAACCCAATTAGGAATCAATCCAAGGTATAAATTATTGAGTTAGTCAACTTGGGAATTCTTTATTATCATAAACTCAAAAAAAAAAAAAAAAAAAAAAAGAAAACAAACCCTAGCCTACCCCATAGCCGCCGGCCGAACCTAGAGAGGGAGGAGAAGAAAATTCCGGCCATTGTTTTGGAGATCCAATCCGATCATTCTCAAGGTAATACTAAATCCTACTCTCCAAAATTTATTTCATTGATTTTGGATTATTAAAACTTAATCTACGCATGAATTAAGAATATGAACATTAGGGTTTTGCATGCTAGTGAATGATGATAAAAAAATTTAAAGGATTTTGGGGTTGATCTAAATAGTATGGAAAAAAAAAATAAAACATAGTAATCTTGATACTAGTTGATTTTAAGATTGATTTTATATTCAAGTTTTGAATTGATTTATATTATGCAATGCTTGGGAATTTAACATATAAATCATTGAGGTTGAATTGGGTTTATCAAAAGAAGAAAAAAAATATGGATTTCCCCTTTTGAACAGTTTCGGCCGAATGGCCTAGATCATTAAAAAAAATTATTTTGTTGATTTAAATGATCGTTGTTAAGTGTATTGTGAATAATATTGATGTTTGGGAATTTAGAAAAATTTAAAGAACTAGAAAATTGATCAAATCAATGGATTTTAGATCTTGCATGTTTCGGCCATGATGAGGAATTATGAGTGTTAATTCTTGGTCAAAGATGTTAAGAATTGGGACGGAAAGTTAGTGTTTCCGTTAAGTTTCTAATGGAAAGAAAACAAAAATCGTTAAAAGAATCGTTGACAAGTTAGAAAGATTAACTTGAGAAAATAGAATAGTACTTGGAAGACCTTTAAAGTTAAAAGTTAACGAGAAAGAAAAAGATTAGAAATTTCAGTTAGTTTCCTAACAGAAAAGGACTAAACTGAAAAGAATTAAAGTAGAAGGAAGAAAAAGGGAAACTTTGAAGTTAGAGGGGCCTAAGCGATTAAAAAGAGAAGCTTAGGGGACCTTATGAACAAAACCAAAGTCCAAGGACCTTTCTGTAATTAAAAGAAAGTTGAAGGACTAATCCGCAATTAATCCAAAGTGGAAGGACTAAATTGCAATTGAGTTAAAGTTGAAGGACTAATCTACAATTAAGCCAAAGTGGAAGGACTAAATTGTAATTGAACTAAAGTTGAAGGACTAAATTGCAATTAATCCAAAGTTGAAGGACCAATTTGCAATTAACCCAAAGTTGAGGGACCAAATTGTAATTAACCCAAAGTTAAAGGACTTGATTGTAATTATATCAAAGTTAAAGGACTGACTAGTAAATCAAAGTCAGAAACTTAAACATAAAGAAAGAAGTAACGAAGTAAAGAAGTTAAAACGCATCTCTCAGTTAACTAAGTACAAATAGTTAACAATGTAGAGAGTACTAAAGTAAATTACTCCGTGCCTTGTAGATTTGCACAAGGAGAAGATTGCGAGGAAAAGCAATTCAGGTAAGGGATTACGTTCCTTACAGTATTTGAACTCCTGTTTATTGGAATTCGGTATTTCTTTCTAAAGACAGCTATCAGTATGGCATGATAGTATTTGAATGAACTCTGCGTTAATGAACGTTCCTTGAAATGATCTATACTTAGTGATGTCCCCATCGATCTACTAAGTATCGAAGTTTGAAACTTGTCATCACATACCTGTACCTTGGTATGTTCTCATTCTAACTTGTCAGTCGAAAAGCTTACTTGTTAGAGTGGCCAATGTCCAGTTAGAAAAGACATTGACGGACAGTCCAGTTAGAAAAGACTTGTCCTTAAACTAGGGATTGCATGAGTGATCACATGCCTTCTCTCAGGAATTGTCTGATTACAAGGATGATTCTAGACCCCGAGCATATGTGTGTGGATACCATATATGTTTCGACCCACACTATTGGCTGAAGAAGCTAGGTGTACAAATTGTACCTTTGGCATTGAGGTTATAATGTACGTTACCAAGGAATTGACGGAAACTTGAATGAATCCCTTTGGATTGTAGTGCCATAATCCTTTGAAAGTGAAATCTTAAAAGTAATAAGACTGTATTGTTCTGCAGCCTTGAATCCAAAAGTAACTGAACCTATCTTTGAAAAGTTATTCTAAGTATTCGTTCTGGTCGTCTCTCCTTAGTAACCGGAGAGGCCACGTATGAACTTACTGAGCATTCGTTCGCTCATCCCTTCTCTATAAATTTTGTTTTCAGGATTTAAGTAGAAGGACAAGACGAGGAAAGCAGCCGTAGAAAGACGGTGGATTGAAGATTCTTCATTTAGTAGTTTTAAGTACATTTACTTTGATGTAAGTTGAAGTACATTAATGGTTAGGGTTGTTACCTACCAAGACAAGTTTAAGTTACGCTTCCGCTATTGTTTGAATTTATGGTTAAATAAAGGACCGTTGTGAACCCTAATTTGAAGTATTTATTATTGTTATTTATGGATATTTAATGCCATTAAATGCTCAGATATTATAAGAAAATTCGGGGTGTTACAGTTGGTATCAGAGCAATGGCTTTAGGTCTTATGGGAGAAAACTGAAAGTTAGGACTAATGGGAGAACTTAGTACTTGACTTAAATAAGTTCTTACTGGAGGAAGTTCAAGTGATAAAGTATAACTCTAGGAATGATACTAAGAGTGTACATAAAGTATGAATATACTTGGGGAAATAGGAATCTCTTCATTATATGTCTAATTGCATTCTATTAATGTGTTATAATGGAATCTTGGGGTTATGTACTAATTAAGTTACAATTGGTGTGTGTAGGATCATGCCGAGGAGACCCATGAAGTCAGTAAGGTATAGTGCTACTCTAAGGGAAGAAATAGAAGCTAAAGAAGAGATTATTAAGCAGCTAACTAAGGAACTCCGCTCAGCTAAAAGAGAGCTTAGGAAGGAGACTCGAGGAGTTGGCAGTCTACAGAATGTCATCAGAGAACGCGATGAGGATATAATGTATGTGGAAGGAAAGTTAGCAGTACAGCTGAAGAAGGTCCAAAGCCTAGAAAGCCATGTGGTTAGGGCTAACCGCGAATGGAATCGAATCAGTGTACAACTGGTGGAGGAGATAGAACAAAACAATGAACTGAAAAGGAAGATAGATGAGCAAGAAGCTTATGAGGAAGGGCTTAGGACTTCAGGCTATCAGATTTGGGCTGAGAAGTTAGAATTGCAAGAAAAATATGACCAACTTGCAGCAGAACATGCACACTGTGGGAAGTGATGCAATTAATGACAGATAGTTATAAGAATAGAATCTTTTATTTTGTTATTAGTGGGAAATGCAGTTAGAATTTTTCCTTATGTTAAATTGAATTTTGGGTGTATTTTGAGATGTTTAAATCTCACACCTCAGTTGAATAAAGTTAATTATTTAATTTAAATACCCAAAATTTTGAATTTACCATTGTTATGTAGACAAAAGTTAACTTGTCGAGAAAAGACAAGAGAAAGTGTCGGAGTGATTTGAAATAATCTCCGTGACCATGGTACGAAGTAAGACGACCATTGGAATAAGTTAAAGCTAGTTAAGTAATAAAAACTAGTGAAACAAAGAAATAATAAGCAACCAAGTAAAACGGTTGTAAATTATGAAGTATGAAAACTCCTGAACCGGAGAAGAAAGGTTAAAGTAAACTAACCAAATCTGAATAACGGTCTAGTACAAAAGACCTACGAACACGATTCAAAACTAACAAGTACCCGTTAGTAAAAGAATAAGTTAAGTATACCATGAATACTGCACGCACTGTATCATGATGAATGTTGATAGAACACGAACCTGTTCTAAAGTAAAAGTAAATCTGCAGATGAATACCAGAAGTGGAAACAACGGAAACGGTCAAGTAAGAAAGAATAAATTGACCTATTGAAACGGTCAAGAGAAAGTATTTGGCTTAGTGAAACGGCCAAGTAAAGTTAATGTTGATCCATTGAAGCGATCGGAACAAGAATAAAATAACCTATTGAAACGGTTAAGGGTAATAGGCTTAGTGAAACGGCCAAGTGTGAATGAGAGTAGGTCTAGTGAATCGACCTATGATTAATAAGTAAATTCTAGCGAATTGACTTCCCTAAGGAGAATTGGTCTATTGGAACGACCAGAGATCTAGTAGACCGATCTTTTGTCAAAATTACGTCTTTTGGGGACGGCCTATTTATGTAAAAGTACTAGGCATAATACAATGCTTGGGTTGACGTGAGTAATAGGGTTAAATGTGCGAATTAACCTGGAACAAGTAAGAATGGTTTATTGAAACGACCAAAGAAAGTGATTATGGTCTATTGAAATGACCTATGAAAATAGAAATGGTCTAATGAAGCGACCCATACGTCTAGTAAAGTTGACTAATGAAGATAGTAATGGTCTGTTGAAACGACCAGTGGTTTAGTGAATGACTTATAAATTGAATGCTAGTCTGTAGAGACGAGCGATAGTATGAGAGTGCGCGGAAACGTCTCGTATTCATGATAACTAATGATAGTATCATATTATCCGAAAAGTGTTCAAAACACCAGAGTGGCTGAGTTATGATGCTAACTCAAGGAAGTATGACGGTGAACGACTATAGTACTAGATTCACCGAATTGCTAGAATTTACCCTAACACTCTTCGATGATGAAGCGCAAAAGGCTCGCGAATTTGAAGATGGATTGAGCAACTGAATCCGATATAGAATCATTCCATTAATACTACCAACCTAGGGTTAAGTGTTGGATAGGACAAGGATAGTGGAGAAGGAATCTGATAGTTATCGCAGTAAGCGAAAAGAGAAGAAGAGTCAACTAAGAAAGTGTCGACTGAAACTAAAGGAAGGCTACTGACGATCGCGAAAAGGAAGGTAGTACAAGTAAGTACCAGAATAAAGGCTACGGCAATAGAAATGAGGGTAATAAGAACGACGTCAAAGGGCAAGGTTCTGATAAGAAGTGCCAAATGATTGCTTGGCTAATAGTATGTATTAAATTCCTGAGGCGTTAGAGAACTCTTTAGTTATGGGTATTCAAACTAGAGAATCGATCCCTATTACGTCTATATCTAGGAAGTGTCCTTTGAAAGTAGACGAGGAAGAACTTGAGGTTGATCTCATTAGTTTAGGACATCGAATAATTAATGTAATCTTGGGAATGAACTATAGTTGACTGAATACCATGCCCATGTGGATTGTTTTAAAGAAAGAAGTCCACTTTAGATTACTACCTAGAGAAGAGTGATGTTCTCAAGAAACGAAACCTAGAACCCGATCGAACCTTATATCGGTAAGGAAGGCTCGTAAGCTTTTAAAGAAAGGATGAGAAGGATTCTTGGCGTACATTGGTGATACGAGCAAGAAGGAAGTAACCGTAGAATCACTTTCTGTGATTAGATATTTCAAGGACGTGTTTCCTGAGGATTTACCGGGAATACCGTCATAAAGAGAAGTAAAATTTTCTATCGATTTGGTACCTGAGACTTCACCAATATCGAAGGCGCCGTATAGAATGGCTCCGTCAGAATTGAAGAATAAAAGGAGCAACTGTAAGAGTTGTTAGATAAGAGCTTGATTAGAACGAGTGTATCACCATGGGGTGCACCGGTATTATTTGTGAAGAAGAAGGATGCGACGATGAGGTTATGTATCGACTATCGTGAATTGAACCGTGTGACGGTAAGGGACCAATACCCGTTGCCCAGAATAGATGATTTGTTTGACCAACTTCGTGGAGCGTGTTATTCCTTGAAGATAGACTTGAGGTCTGGTTATCATCAACTAAGAGTGAAGAAGGATGATATAACTAAGACAGCCTTTAGAACAAGGTATAGTCATTATGAGTTGTAGTGATGCCGTGTGGGTTGATTAACGCGCCGGCAGCGTTTATGGAACTTAAGAATATGATATTTCAGAAGTTCTGGATAAGTGCGTGATTGTGTTCATTGATGATATCTTGGTGTATTCGAGGACCAAGGAAGAACATGAAGAGCATTAAGGTTAGTACTGCAGATTTTAAGAGAGCGGAAGTTATATGTTAAATTCAAGAAGTGTAAATTCTGGTTGGAGGAAGTAGCATTCTTAGGACATGTGGTGTCAAAGGATGGGATTGTCATAGATCCAACAAAGATAGAAGCTATTGTGGATTGGGAAAGACCAACTTCAGTAAGTGAGATCAGAAGTCCTTAGGTTTGGCTGGCTACTATAGGAGATTCGTAGAAGGTTTCTCGAAGTTGTCAGTGCCATTGACGGGGTTAACTCAGAAAGGAGCAAAGTTTGTTTGGTCAGAAGAATGTGAAAGGAGTTTTGAGGAATTGAAGCGACGATTGGTGTCCGCACCAGTTCTTGCTTTACCGTCTGGATCGGATAGATTTGCAATATATAGCGATGCCTCGCTTAAAGGGCTAGGCTGAGTGTTGATGCAAAATGATAAGGTTATATCTTATGCATCTAGGCAGTTGAAAGTATATGAGGAGAATTACCAGACCCATGATTTGGAATTAGCGGCAGTAGTAATTGCCTTGAAAATTTGGACATTATTTGTATGGCGTGAAATGCCAGATTTTTACAGATCACAAGAGCCTTAAGTACATTTTCACTCAGAAGGAGTTGAACATGAGACAACGGAGATGGTTGGAGCTTCGCAAGGATTACGACTGTGAAATATTGTACCATCCTGGGAAAGCTAACAAGGTGGCAGATGCCTTAAGTAGAAAGAATCACGGAATGTTGGCGACGTTGATCTCTAAGGGGGTAAGTATGTGGAATGATGTCAAGGAGGTGAACTTAGTGGTGAAGGTAAATGGATATTTGGCTAGATTGACGTTACAGCCTGCACTGTTGGGCAGGATTAAAGAGGCATAAGAGGTAAACGAGGTGAGAGAAGCCCTAATCGGAAAGGTTTATCCAGACACTGGAAGACATGCTGAGGGCTACTTCGTTAGATTGGCCAAATGCATGGGACGAACATTTACCGTTAGTGGAATTCGCATACAACAATAACTTTCATGCCAGTATTGGGATGGCACCATATGAAGCGTTGTATGGGAGGAAGTGTAGATCACCGGCGTGTTGGGATGAAGTCGGTGAGAGGAAGTTAAGTGGACCGGAACTCGTACAAGTCACGGCGGATAAAGTACAACAGATCCGGAAGTGGCTACAGACTGCACAGAGTAGGCAGAAATCTTACGCAGACAATAGAAGGCGAGAACTGGAATTTCAGCCAGGGGATCGAGTATTCTTAAAGATATCGCCTACAAAGGGAGTTATGCGTTTTGGGATTAAGGGAAAGTTAAGTCCACGATATATAGGACCGTTCGAAATTCTTGATAAGATCGGGGAAGTGGCTTATCGATTGGCGTTACCGCCGGTATTAGCTGGAGTGCATAATGTGTTCCATGTCTCCATGCTAAGGAAGTATATTCATGATCCGAGTCATGTGATAGAATACAAGCCGTTAAGAGTTCGGGCAGATTTGACGTACGATGAACGACCAATCAAGATCGTCGACAGAAAAGACGAGGTCGTAAGAAAGCGCACGGTTCCCTATGTAAAAGTGCAATGGAGCAATCACTCAGAAAGAGAAGCGACATGGGAACAAGAAAGTGAAATGCGCGAATTGTACCCGGACATCTTCTCGGATTAAGAATTGTCAAAGTTTGAGGACAAACTTCTTTTAAGGGGGTAAGAATGTAAAAACCGGAAATTTTAAATTATTTATTTATTTTATTTTCGGTTTTGTTAAACTAATTAAATGATAATTAGAGTTATAAGGTAATTGAAAGAAGTGGGCCCAGGGAATTTGGATTGGCCCGAAATTATATTAGTAAACCCAACCCAATTAGGAATCAATCCAAGGTATAAATTATTGAGTTAGTCAACTTGGGAATTCTTTATTATCATAAACTCAAAAAAAAAAAAAAAAAAAAAAAAAAAAACAAACCCTAGCCTACCCCATAGCCGCCGGCCGAACCTAGAGAGGGAGGAGAAGAAAATTCCGGCCATTGTTTTGGAGATCCAATCCGATCATTCTCAAGGTAATACTAAATCCTACTCTCCAAAATTTATTTCATTGATTTTGGATTATTAAAACTTAATCTACGCATGAATTAAGAATATGAACATTAGGGTTTTGCATGCTAGTGAATGATGATAAAAAAATTTAAAGGATTTTGGGGTTGATCTAAATAGTATGGAAAAAAAAAATAAAACATAGTAATCTTGATACTAGTTGATTTTAAGATTGATTTTATATTCAAGTTTTGAATTGATTTATATTATGCAATGCTTGGGAATTTAACATATAAATCATTGAGGTTGAATTGGGTTTATCAAAAGAAGAAAAAAAATATGGATTTCCCCTTTTGAACAGTTTCGGCCGAATGGCCTAGATCATTAAAAAAAATTATTTTGTTGATTTAAATGATCGTTGTTAAGTGTATTGTGAATAATATTGATGTTTGGGAATTTAGAAAAATTTAAAGAACTAGAAAATTGATCAAATCAATGGATTTTAGATCTTGCATGTTTCGGCCATGATGAGGAATTATGAGTGTTAATTCTTGGTCAAAGATGTTAAGAATTGGGACGGAAAGTTAGTGTTTCCGTTAAGTTTCTAATGGAAAGAAAACAAAAATCGTTAAAAGAATCGTTGACAAGTTAGAAAGATTAACTTGAGAAAATAGAATAGTACTTGGAAGACCTTTAAAGTTAAAAAGTTAACGAGAAAGAAAAAGATTAGAAATTTCAGTTAGTTTCCTAACAGAAAAGGACTAAACTGAAAAGAATTAAAGTAGAAGGAAGAAAAAGGGAAACTTTGAAGTTAGAGGGGCCTAAGCGATTAAAAAGAGAAGCTTAGGGGACCTTATGAACAAAACCAAAGTCCAAGGACCTTTCTGTAATTAAAAGAAAGTTGAAGGACTAATCCGCAATTAATCCAAAGTGGAAGGACTAAATTGCAATTGAGTTAAAGTTGAAGGACTAATCTACAATTAAGCCAAAGTGGAAGGACTAAATTGTAATTGAACTAAAGTTGAAGGACTAAATTGCAATTAATCCAAAGTTGAAGGACCAATTTGCAATTAACCCAAAGTTGAGGGACCAAATTGTAATTAACCCAAAGTTAAAGGACTTGATTGCAATTATATCAAAGTTAAAGGACTGACTAGTAAATCAAAGTCAGAAACTTAAACATAAAGAAAGAAGTAACGAAGTAAAGAAGTTAAAACGCATCTCTCAGTTAACTAAGTACAAATAGTTAACAATGTAGAGAGTACTAAAGTAAATTACTCCGTGCCTTGTAGATTTGCACAAGGAGAAGATTGCGAGGAAAAGCAATTCAGGTAAGGGATTACGTTCCTTACAGTATTTGAACTCCTGTTTATTGGAATTCGGTATTTCTTTCTAAAGACAGCTATCAGTATGGCATGATAGTATTTGAATGAACTCTGCGTTAATGAACGTTCCTTGAAATGATCTATACTTAGTGATGTCCCCATCGATCTACTAAGTATCGAAGTTTGAAACTTGTCATCACATACCTGTACCTTGGTATGTTCTCATTCTAACTTGTCAGTCGAAAAGCTTACTTGTTAGAGTGGCCAATGTCCAGTTAGAAAAGACATTGACGGACAGTCCAGTTAGAAAAGACTTGTCCTTAAACTAGGGATTGCATGAGTGATCACATGCCTTCTCTCAGGAATTGTCTGATTACAAGGATGATTCTAGACCCCGAGCATATGTGTGTGGATACCATATATGTTTCGACCCACACTATTGGCTGAAGAAGCTAGGTGTACAAATTGTACCTTTGGCATTGAGGTTATAATGTACGTTACCAAGGAATTGACGGAAACTTGAATGAATCCCTTTGGATTGTAGTGCCATAATCCTTTGAAAGTGAAATCTTAAAAGTAATAAGACTGTATTGTTCTGCAGCCTTGAATCCAAAAGTAACTGAACCTATCTTTGAAAAGTTATTCTAAGTATTCGTTCTGGTCGTCTCTCCTTAGTAACCGGAGAGGCCACGTATGAACTTACTGAGCATTCGTTCGCTCATCCCTTCTCTATAAATTTTGTTTTCAGGATTTAAGTAGAAGGACAAGACGAGGAAAGCAGCCGTAGAAAGACGGTGGATTGAAGATTCTTCATTTAGTAGTTTTAAGTACATTTACTTTGATGTAAGTTGAAGTACATTAATGGTTAGGGTTGTTACCTACCAAGACAAGTTTAAGTTACGCTTCCGCTATTGTTTGAATTTATGGTTAAATAAAGGACCGTTGTGAACCCTAATTTGAAGTATTTATTATTGTTATTTATGGATATTTAATGCCATTAAATGCTCAGATATTATAAGAAAATTCGGGGTGTTACAAAAATCTTACCCGACGACTTGACGACAACCAAGAATGTAGCGCTGGTATTCCCTTCCCGTACGAGAAGCAACAGATACCATCTCCTAGATTTACAACATGGAACGAAGCTTTCACCCAGAAATTTCTTCCTAGAGAGAGAATTTTCTCGAGAAAGTGTTTGGTTAGAGGAAAATGAAAGGAAATTGCCCACTTATATAGAATTGGCACGTGATTGGTCGTTGATGGTATGAAATGAGTAAACTGGATTTACCACTTAGGGAGAGAATTTAAAAGGGTGTAATTTCTTTGAATTGAAAAACTTTGAGGGACAACAATGGCAAATCTGTAGTCCAAGGATAAGAAAGATGATGAGTTATTACACTTTTTTTTTTTTTTTTTTTTTTTGGGTGAATGGAGAAGAGGAGAGAGAGATAATGAATTAAATGAATGATTAGGGACATTCACCGATTGCCTGGAAAATGTCTAGCGATGAAAGGACAAGACCATAAATGTTACTCCCTCCTCCCTCCATTTCATTTTAAATTATAAAAATAAAATTATTTAATTAAAAACAAATTTACAAAACGATGTGTTTAACTCTAGATATAGTGGTTCGGTTCAAACCGCGGTTTGAGACCTAACCGAACCAAATCATACGGTCTGATTCGGTTTTTAAGCACTAGTGGTTCGGTTCGGTCTCGAAAATTGGTAAACCACGTGGTTCAGTTTGGTTTGTGGTCTGACCCTTTCAAACCAAACCAGACCAAACCACGAGACCGAACCGCCAGACTGAACCATCAAACCGCATATATTAGTCATATATTTGTATGTTAAGTAACATCCACCTTTGAAATATTTTTAAAAAAAAAACTACATTACATTAGACCATTCTTAAATCTCATTTTATATCTTATCCTTATTCATTTCATCACATGTTATATTTGTTGAGGCACATAGTTAACAAAATTATGATGTGTGTTCACTTCATTCGGCTTCTTTATTCGTTAAATATTCTTCTTTCTCCAAATTTTCTCTTTTCAAAAAAGTTTAAACCATGATTTGAATCGTCACATGAACCTCGGTCAGAATGGTGGTTTGAACCACTATCTAAACTACGGTCTGAACCACGATCTAAACCGCAGTCTGAACCACATTACTGAACCGCAGTCTGAACCAAACCGAACCAAACCATGGCGGTTTGGTTCGGTTCGGTTTGAACTTTTTTGTGGTTCGGTTCGGTCTGGAATTGTCCCAAACCGATGACTAGTGGTTCGGTCTTTAAAATGGCCGAGACCGAACCAAACCGAACAATTTACAGCCCTACTAGATACTACCTTTCCTTAAAAAAAAAAAAAAAAAAAAACTCTTGATACTACTTCTGTCCCATTTTAAGAGTCATTTTTTTTAAAGGGCGTCTCATTTTAAGAGTCAAAATCCTAAAATGAAAAGTGGGTCCTGTTGTGGTGTAGACCCTCCTCCAAGCACAAACAGATCGCAAAAATATATAATGTGCAAACCTAACAAGCAAAAACGATAAAAGAAGCAAAAACGATAAAAAAAAGAAGAAGCAAAAACAGTAAAGAGACACAAAGAATTGTTTACACAGTTCGTCAATATTTTTTACTACGTTTGGGGGCACTACCAATCTAGGATCTTGCACTATAATATGTTAAATCTGAGTTACAATGAGTTATGGGGCGGAACCCTGCTTATATACACAACCTATAATAAGTCCAAACCCTAGACACAGAAGGAATCCTAAAATCAATCATATTCCAGCCCAGCCCATTTCCCCGCCATAGTGTGCGGCCGCCCACTTTGATGTGTGCGGCCGCCCACTTTGATGTGTGCGGTCGCCCACTTTTCTTCAAATGGCCCTGAAACTAACCTGCTTGTTTGGACGCCGGCACACCCTTATCCTGGGCGGCCGCCCACTCCGGCTAGTGTCGATTTCTCCTTTTCTGCTCGCTAGTCCGGTTGGTTCTCTACTCCAACAATCTCCCACCAAGAGATCAACCGCATATAAGCCCCGTATCCGTCTTCAACTCATCCTTAGTGCCTTCTAGTGCTCACCTCGATCATGGTAGTGCCGTTCTCCTCCTCTACGCTTCAAGCCCCGTTGAAGCTATACATAGCTTCTACTTATCAAGGTTCACAACATTGGTCAAAATGTCAGTCGGGTTCTCCGATCCTTGAATTTTCTCTAGCCTTATGATCTTTCCTCCAAGAGATGTCTGATGCAGTGAAACCTCAACTCGATGTGCTTTGTCCTAGAATGAAACGCTGGATTCCTTGCTAGATGTATTGCACTCTAACTGTCACTGTAGAGAGCATTACCACTTCGCGTCTTCCCAAGTTCACCCAAGAAACTCTGCAACCATACCATCTCTTTGCTTGCCTCTTTCACTGCCACATATTCTGCTTCCGCAGTAGACTGAGCCACGATCTTCTGCAATTTAGAAGCCCCGAAGATTGTTGTACCACCCAATGTAAACACATAAACCGTAGTACTTCTCCTCTTATCAAGATCACTTCATGCCAAATCCGCATCAACATAACTCGCTAACACGACATCCTTGCTTGAGAAACATAGAGCCTTACCAGCAGTACCCTTTAAGTAACGAAGGATCCATTTAACCGCTTCCCAATGTTGCTTTCCTGGATTGCCTATGTACCGGCTGACTACTCCCATCGCATGTGAAATGTCCGTCCTTGTACACACCATTGCATACATTAGACTTCCCACTACCGAAGCATGTGGAGTCTTAGCCATCTTGTCATGCTCCTCCTTTCCCTTAGGTGAGACTTTTTCAGATAGCTTAAAATGACTACCCAACGGTGTACCCGTTGGCTTTGCCCCTTCCATGCAAACTCTTGCCAAGACCTTCTCGACGTATTATGTTTGTGAAAGAATCAACTTACCCAACTCCCTATCCCGGTCAATCCACATGCCCAAGATTTTCCTGGCCTCTCCCAAATCCTTTATCTCGAACCGCTCTGATAACTGTTTCTTCAATATGTTTACCTCTTGTTGGTCCCAAATGGGCAACAAGGGTATGAAAAATGCTAGAGGGGGGGGGGGGGGGTAAATAGCGTTTTTAAAATTCTTTTCAAACCCTTTTGCAAATCAATGGCTTATACGCACAGTTCTCAAATAAGCTAAGTATAGCGCGCAGTGAGAGTGTGAAATGCACAGCGGAAGTTTTAAGCAGCACCTGCGCAGTAAAAAGCTGCGCAAGGATAAAAACGCACGCGCTAAGTTTTGGCTTAAAGAGTTGGATAAAATGTTCTAAGGCAATAAGCAATAACAAACACAGCAGCAATAGTAGCAATCTGATAAGATCAAACAAAGCAGTAATTCAGAAATGATTAGCCGAAAGTAAATAGCGAGATTAAAGAACAAGCTATTTGGAGAGGTTCGATCAATGAAAGATCTACGTCCTCTACCAAGATGGTTAGTCTTAGATTTTCTAAAGGAGATCTTATTATATGAGAGAGTTACAAGATACAACAATGAAACACAAACTAACTCAAAGATCTATAATCTATGAAGAACAAATCCTAGACTAAACCGGTGTATCTCAAGAAGTTAGATCGAAATAATCAAAGCTTCAAGAGGTGTGTGTGTGTTCAGAAATTCTGGGCTCTATGAATCTATGAGATGAAGAGCACGAAGAATTCTGGTGATATAAGGCTTATAGGATCTGGGCTTGGTTGAGTATGAAGGTATGAAGGTTGATCTTGAGAATTCTGGAAATGAGCAAGCAATCTTCAAATCTTCAAAGTTTATCTTGGAAGCAAAACTCAAGCAACTTGGAAATGAAGATGAGCTGGCTATTTATAGCTGAGAGCTTGAATATAGCCGTTGGAGCTCTGAGCAAGGACGATGAGCTGTCACACTGTGATTGGTGCGCAGGTGTCCTTTATAGCCGTTTGGGCTCTGATCAAAGTTGATGACCTGGCACAATATGATTGGTGCGCAGGTGATTTAGAGCCGTTGGAGACCGAGCATGAAGACCAAATTCAAAAGCTTCTTCTAGAAGGATGACAGCTGTCTTCATTTAAAATATTTCTCTTGAGCGCGTCTCCACCGTTGGATCTGCTGAGTGTGCTTGCTTTGTCGTTTCTGCACACCTCAGCATTTTTAATAAGCGTGCATCTTCTAAGCGCTTTCCAAGTTATGTAATCTGAATATATCGAAAACTGAGCAAGGATGCATGCTGCGCAGAAGAGACCTGCGCAGTGATGTCCTGCGCAGGGAAGTCCTGCGCAGAGACCACAGTCTTGCTTAGATCATTCCTTTTCGCTCCAAGTTTCAAAAATATGAGGTTGTTGAAAGATAAGCTTAAGGACCAAGTTAATCTGCTCTGCTCATAAAAGCCATGCGTATGGAGAATGAGCAAGTGATGCTATGCGCGTGGAGAATAAGCAGCTAATGCTATGCGCGCGGAGAATAAGCAGGTAATGCTATGCGCGCGGAGACTGAGCAGGTAATGCTCTGCGCATGAAACGTGCTGCGCACGAAATGTCCTGCGCATTATACTTGGTCTTCAGTAAATGAAACCTCAATTCCAAGCAAGCCCTAACCGCTAAGCCTATTCTAAAAAATTGGACTTAGCTAAAAATAGAAGTTATAAAACTTCTTACATAGGATCCTAAAGTCCATAAAATACTTAGGTGATGGTATCAATCAATTCTAACATAATTGGGAGGGTTAAGAAATAAGCATACCCAACAATCTCCCCCTAAATGATTGATGCCATTACCTACTATAACAAAGGCAATTCATTATACTTGATAATAACATGTCCATAAAAATGTGAATGGTAAATCATGCCTCAAGTCAATGTACACACTAGCCAATGTCATAGATTTCTAGTCTATCCAAAAGATATAACTTACAATATGGGAAAGACAGAAATATCATTCAGTGCATACAGATAATATGAGTTTAGGATTGGTATGCGTTTAAACTGAATGTTTAAAACATCATGCACCGAAAATATGAGCAGTTAAGTATATGCGCATGAAGTTTGAAATAATGCGTTCATTGTTCCACAAACAGAAAGTTTGAATTGAACAAGGTTTTGGGAAAAGCAATGATGCATTATAAGTTTAGAGTTCACCTTTGAGAGAGCTCTGCGCACTTTATCTTGTAGCTTCCTAAATTTCTTTGCGCAAAGCTTCAATTATTTGAAGTGGGAGCATCAATTTGGAATTTTTTTGCCTTTGATAGATTACTCTCCCCCTTAATATCTCCCCCTTAATGTCTTTGTTCTCTCCCTATTTGCCTTTGTTAGATAACTCTCCCCCTTAATGGCACAATCACAGGCCTATAGAATACTGGCATTGCTCTTGAATCTTTGTCTGCGCATTGACCACTTAAGGGATCTAAGGGAGAAGAAACTGGAAGAATAATATACTGAGGTCCACGGGGTATGCGCGTGAGGTTCATGCGCATCAATATAATGCGCAGAGTTTCTTCGAAAACTCAAAAATTGTTCCTTGTGCGCAACATCTTGTGCGCTTCATATGCGCAGGCGCATGAGGCATTACCTATCTTAGAAAATTATCAAGTAAACACAAGCTCATTAGTATTGACAAATCATATGGACAATTAGCTAAGTTCAAGCATACCCATTTCTCCTCTCAAGAACGCAAATCTCTTTGCGTCAAGAGCCTTTGTAAGGATATCAGCAATTTGATTGTCTGTGCCCACGTGCTCTAAGTGAATATTTCCTTTTTCCACGTGGTCCTTGAGAAAATGATATTTGATGTCGATGTGCTTTGTCTTTGAATGCATGACAAGATTGTTAGAGACTGCTATGGTGGACATATTATCGCAGAAAATTGGGCAGTTTCCTTCATTAATTCCATAGTCCACTAATTGTTGCTTCATCCATAGGATTTGGCAGCAGCAGCTCCCAGCAGCAATGTATTCAGCTTCTGTAGTGGAGATGGACACAGCAGCTTGTTTCTTGCTTGCCCACGCAACAAGTCGATTTCCAAGAAAATGACAAGTGCCACTTGTGCTCTTCTTGTCAATAGTGCATGCTGCGTAGTCTGCGTCTGAATAACCTAGCAAATCGAAATTCGAATCTTTGGTGTACCAAAGTCCAAGGTTAACAGTTCCAGAAAGATAACGAATAATGCGTTTAACAGCAGTTAAGTGCGCTTCTCTAGGGTCCGCTTGATAGCGCGCACAGACACAAACACTAAACATAATATCTGGCCTACTTGCAGTAAGATAAAGAAGAGAGCCAATCATACCTCGATATAAAGTTTGATCAACTTTCTTACCTTTTAAGTCTTTGTCAAGCTTATTGCCAGTGGCCATTGGAGTGTCGTATGCTTTAGCATTTTCAAGTCCAAATTTCTTGATTAAGTCCCTTGTGTACTTGGCTTGATTTATGAAGATGCCATCATTCAATTGTTTGATTTGAAGCCCGAGGAAAAAAGTGAGTTCTCCCATCATGCTCATTTCAAACTTGCTTTTCATGAGCTTCTCGAAGCGCTTACAAAGTAACTCATTAGTAGAACCAAATATAATATCATCGACATAAATTTGAACAAGTAAAGAATGATCATTATACTTAGCAATAAAAAGAGTTGTGTCGATTTTACCGCGCTTAAAGCCTTTCTCTAGCAGGAATTTTGATAGGGTATCGTACCATGCTCTTGGAGCTTGCTTAAGTCCATACAAAGCTTTTTGAAGTTTGAAGACGTGATTTGGAAATTTGCTATCTTCGAAACCGGGAGGTTGTGCTACGTAGACCGTCTCTTGCAGTTCGCCGTTGAGAAATGCGCTTTTCACATCCATTTGATAAAGCTTGAATTTCTTGTGAGACGCATAAGCTAAGAAAATTCTTATAGCTTCAAGTCTTGTTACAGGCGCAAATGTTTCGTCGTAGTCGATTCCTTCCTCTTGCCTATAGCCTTGCGCAACCAGCCTTGCTTTGTTTCTGGTGATGCTTCCATTCTCATCCATCTTGTTTCTGAATACCCATTTTGTACCGATAACTCCTTGGTCATGAGGTCTGGGTACCAAAGTCCAAACCTTGCAGCGCTCAAATTGGTTAAGCTCTTCTTGCATAGCAGTAACCCAGCTTGAATCTTGAAGCGCTTCATCAATCTTCTTTGGTTCGATTTGAGAGATAAATGAGTGATATTCATCATCGAAATTTGATGCTCTTCTAGTACGAACCCCTACATGGAGATCACCAATGATATTTGTAGTTGGATGATCTCTAACTTCGCGAATCTCAGGTGGTAAGTTAGGTTGAGTGGTAGGAATACGAAGATCTTCAATGGGTACTTCATTTGCTCCAGCATCAAGGTCATCGAAAGTGATTTGCTGAAGCGGAGAAACATCATGCGCAGGAGGAGGAATTTGCGCATCAGGAGTAGTAACTTCTGGCGCAGCAAATGGTGTATGCGCATGAGATGGACTTGCTTGATTCTGATTTTGATTAACTTGATTATCATTCTGCGCAGGTGCAGTTTGAGGCTGCGTACCTGTCTCAACATGCTCAGCAGAATCATCAGAATCATTTGGAGCCAAATGTGGCTCAAGGAGAGAATGCTCATCAAAAGTAACATGTACAGATTCTACAATTACTAGAGTAGTTCTATTAAAAACACGAAAAGCTTTAGAATGTTTGGCATACCCAACGAAAATACCTTCATCTGCTTTGGCGTCGAATTTACCTCTATGATCTTTGCCATTGTAGAGGATATAGCATTTGCAGTCAAAAATCTTGAAGAAAGCAATGTTGGGCGCTCTTCCTCTCCATAGCTCATATGGAGTTTTGTTGTAGGTTTTGTTGATGAGGGATCTATTCTGAGTGAAGCAAGCAGTGTTGACGGCTTCTCCCCAGAAATACTTTGGAAGCTTAGCTTCTGCGATCATTGTTTTCCCAGCCTCAATCAACGTGCGATTTTTCCTTTCCACAACCCCATTTTGTTGAGGAACTCCAGCAGCGGAGAAATTGTGATCAATTCCATGGTCATCGCAGTATTGCGCAACACCGTTATTTTTTAATTCAGTTCCATTGTCTGATCTAACACTAACGATGTCGTCTTCCTTTTGAGTTTGGAGCCTTCGAAAGAGAGCAGTCAATATATCATAGCAGTCATCTTTGGATATCATCATTTCGACCCATGTGTATCTTGAGTAGTCATCCACCACGACTAAGGTATATTTGTTTCCTCCAATGCTTGCGGTGGTGACCGGTCCAAACAAATCCATGTGAAGCATTTGTAAACATTTGGAAGTTGAGGAAGCAATCTTGCTGGAGAAAGACTGCTTAGGTTATTTACCGAGCTGGCATGCTGCGCATTTTCTATCATGATGGTCAGCTACTTTGGGAAGTCCTTTGACAAGATTTTCCCTTCCTAGCTTAGCCAAATACTTGAAGTTCAAATGACTTAAGCGCTTATGCCATAGCCAGCTGCTTTCACTTACATTCTTTGCTACAAAACAGAGATTAGTGATAGAATCTATAGCAGTAAGATCAATAATGTAAACATTAGTCTTACGAGTCCCTGTGAGCAAAGTTAGTCCGGATATGCCATCTTTGATGTAGCAGTGCGTTGCAGTGAAGTGGCATTCCAAACCTTTATCGCAGAATTGTGATATGGAGAGCAGGTTGTGTTTGAGACCTTCTACGAGCGCAACTTTCTCAATGCACACTTTATCTTTTCTGATTTTTCCATATCCAACTATGTGCCCTTTGTTGTTATCTCCAAAAGTTACAGAGGGACCTCTTCCTTCATGCACATCTTCAAGAGCAGTGACATCTCCAGTCATGTGTCTAGAGCATCCACTGTCGAGGTACCATATATGCGCTTTAGCTTGTGAAGAGTGCGCAGTGAAGCAGGAGACCTGAAAGATAGACATTAAGAACGCAGGTCCCCTTTATTCTTGGGTCCTAGGGTTAGAAACTTTTGACAACCCACTCCTGTCTGACCTTAGGATTTTTACGTCCCTTGGCATTAGGAGAAAATCGCAAAAGGCATTCTGCAGCCTTGTGACCTAAACCATCACACACAACACAATGATGAAAGCCACTTATAGGTTGGGTTTTTACAAGCTCTTTACTTTTCTTTGGCGCAGCATTCTTTACTGGAGCAGATGAACTTGCTTTGACAAATATCATTTTCTGAGGTTTGGGTGCGCTTTTCTTAAGAATGCGCATCTGGCGTTGGGGCGCATGGCTTTCATGCGCATGACCCTTTTGCGCAGATTTGACATTTGAAGTTGAAGCGCAACCATAGTCAGAATATGAGTTGTCATGCGCAGGTTCAACTTTAGCCTTACCCTTGGCTTTTCCAGTTTGCTTCTTTGGGTAGACATAATGGAAATTTTGTCTCTGAACTTTCTCCTGTCCTTTACCCATTGAAGCAGAATGCTTTGCTTTAGGAATTTCAATAGTTTGTTGGGGTGTAAAATCCTTTTCTCTTTCAGAGCAAACGGCGCATTTAAAGTTGTCACTAGTTGAGAACCCCAAGCCTTCCTTATCTCCACTAGCTTTTTGGGATTCTAGAATTTGATCCATAGTGACACGAGATTTGGTCCACTCATCAGTGATCTTTGTGAGATCAGCTACTTGAGCAGCCAATTCTTCTTTTCTTACTTTAAATAGCTCATTTTGATCTGTAAGAAAACGGTTCTTTTCAGTAAGAGGAGTCATGCTCTTAATCTGCTCCTTAAGGAGGGTGATCTCAGATTTTAAAAGAGTTTTCTCCGTCTTAAGCTGTGAAATTTCTCCAATTGATAAGTCCACTGCTTCTTTCATAGAATTGAATCTTTTGATTACCTTTTCAGCTTGCTGAAAAATAGACTCGCGCTCAGCAGCAGAGTCATCCTTTTCTATTGCAATTTCAGCAGGAATTTCAAGAGATTCTTTGCGTATTGGCGCAGCAACAAATTTCTTCGTTAGGTCTGCTCTGGCAAATAAGTACTTGCCATTCTGTCTGGTTGGAGTTAGATGTCCCATTTCTGCCAGTTCTATGATGGTGGGACCTTTCTTCTGAATAGTACTTGGCACAGCCTTTGTGTCCATTTTGGGATCATTGTCTGAATCGCTATCAGCATCGGCATTGGCCACTAAGCAGAGCAGTCCATCCTCAGAGTCATCATCATCACTGTCTTCAGTGTCAGTCTCTATCCAGGTCTTGAGTTGCTTCTCAGCAGGGTCTTCTTCAGCAACCATTCCGCGCTGCTTTGAAAATCTCTGCGCAGTATTCTTCTTCATGTACTCAAATCTTGACGTAGGGCATTTTGATGCAAAATGACCAGGCTTTCTACAGTTGTAGCAAACCAAGTCATCTTCTTCCTTTGAGTCTCTGCCACGAGAGAATTTAGCTGGAGCTTTACTTGAGGATTCAGGTTTTGAGAATTTCCTGAATTTTTGGAATCGCTTAACAAACATAGCGAAATCATCATCATCCATTTCAAGCAGAGAAGAAGTGGAGACTTTGTCTGAGGTTTGAGCAGGCGTAGGTTCTCTTTGAGCAATCATTGAAATTGCTTTTCCTTTTCCTTCAGTTTCATCAATTCGATCAAGCTTAAGCTCATACACTTTTAAGTTGGCGTATAAGCTGCGCAGAGGCCATGTATCTAAAAATCCAGAATCTTCCAGATGACTTGCCTTGTGCACTTATCTGGAACCTAGCGCATCTAAGAATTGAGAATTTACTTCTTTATTGGTGAAGGTAGTTCCAAGAGATTTACAAGAGTTTACAACAGCACAGAAGCGATCATAAGTTTGTCTCAAGGTTTCACCATCCTTTCTCATGAAGCAGTTGAATTTTCTTTGCACCACAAATCTTTTGTTTTCCTTGCTTACTTTGTCACCATTCACATAGCCTTCAATAGCATCCCATAGATCCTTTGCAGTTCCACCGCTCACAATTTGATTGTGCGTGGAGAGGTCTAGAGTGCTAAGAATGATGTTCCTTGCTCTTCCATCATAGCCAACCCATTTCTTTTCTTCATCAGTCCATTCCCCTTTGGCCTTCTTGATTGTAGGATTATCCTTGTTGGTAGCAGCATCTGGATTGGCCTTCATTGGAATGTAAGGTCCTTCAAGAACGATGTCGTGGAGGATCTCGTCGATAGAAGAAAAATGAGTGAGCATGCAGTGCTTCCAGATTTCGAAGTGATCTTCATTCAGCACTGGGACATGTGAATAGTTAGCCATTGCCCAAGATTTTGAAGCCATCTTGAATCGGCACCCAAGCTGTTAAGCTTGAAAAACAGAACAAGTTTTATGAAGGTGTTTGCTCTGATACCACTTGTTGGTCCCAATGGGGCAACAAGGGTATGAAAAATGCTAGAGGGGGGTGAATAGCGTTTTCAAAATTCTTTTCAAACCCTTTTGCAAATCAATGGCTTATGCGCACAGTTCTCAAATAAGCTAAGTATAGCGCGCAGTGAGAGTGTGAAATGCACAGAGGAAGTTTTAAGCAGCACCTGCGCAGTAAAAAGCTGCGCAAGGATAAAAACGCACGCGCTAAGTTTTGGCTTAAAGAGTTGGATAAAATGTTCTAAGGCAATAAGCAATAACAAACACAGCAGCAATAGTAGCAATCTGATAAGATCAAACAAAGCAGTAATTCAGAAATGATTAGTCGAAAGTAAATAGCGAGATTAAAGAACAAGCTATTTGGAGAGGTTCGATCAATGAAAGATCTACGTCCTCTACCAAGATGGTTAGTCTTGGATTTTCTAAAGGAGATCTTATTATATGAGAGAGTTACAAGATACAACAATGAAACACAAACTAACTCAAAGATCTATAATCTATGAAGAACAAATCCTAGACTAAACCGGTGTATCTCAAGAAGTTAGATCGAAATAATCAAAGCTTCAAGAGGTGTGTGTGTGTTCAGAAATTCTGGGCTCTATGAATCTATGAGATGAAGAGCACGAAGAATTCTGGTGATATAAGGCTTATAGGATCTGGGCTTGGTTGAGTATGAAGGTATGAAGGTTGATCTTGAGAATTCTGGAAATGAGCAAGCAATCTTCAAATCTTCAAAGTTTCTCTTGGAAGCAAAAACTCAAGCAACTTGGAAATGAAGATGAGCTGGCTATTTATAGCTGAGAGCTTGAATATAGCCGTTGGAGCTCTGAGCAAGGACGATGAGCTGTCACACTGTGATTGGTGCGCAGGTGTCCTTTATAGCCGTTTGGGCTCTGATCAAAGTTGATGACCTGGCACAATATGATTGGTGCGCAGGTGATTTAGAGCCGTTGTTGACTGAGCATGAAGACCGAATTCAAAAGCTTCTTCTAGAAGGATGACAGCTGTCTTCATTTAAAATATTTCTCTTGAGCGCGTCTCCACCGTTGGATCTGCTGAGTGTGCTTGCTTTGTCGTTTCTGCACACCTCAGCATTTTAATAAGCGTGCATCTTCTAAGCGCTTTCCAAGTTATGTAATCTGAATATATCGAAAACTGAGCAAGGATGCATGCTGCGCAGAAGAGACCTGCGCAGTGATGTCCTACAGGGAAGTCCTGCGCAGAGACCACAGTCTTGCTTAGATCATTCCTTTTCGCTCCAAGTTTCAAAAATATGAGGTTGTTGAAAGATAAGCATAAGGACCAAGTTAATCTGCTCTGCTCATAAAAGCCATGCGTATGGAGAATGAGCAAGTGATGCTATGCGCGCGGAGAATAAGCAGCTAATGCTATGCGCGCGGAGAATAAGCAGGTAATGCTATGCGCGCGGAGACTGAGCAGGTAATGCTCTGCGCATGAAATGTGCTGCGCACGAAATGTCCTGCGCATTATACTTGGTCTTCAGTAAATGAAACCTCAATTCCAAGCAAGCCCTAACCGCTAAGCCTATTCTAAAAAATTGGACTTAGCTAAAAATAGAAGTTATAAAACTTCTTACATAGGATCCTAAAGTCCATAAAATACTTAGGTGATGGTATCAATCAATTCTAACATAATTGGGAGGGTTAAGAAATAAGCATACCCAACAATCTCCCCCTAAATGATTGATGCCATTACCTACTATAACAAAGGCAATTCATTATACTTGATAATAACATGTCCATAAAAATGTGAATGGTAAATCATGCCTCAAGTCAATGTACACACTAGCCAATGTCATAGATTTCTAGTCTATCCAAAAGATATAACTTACAATATGGGAAAGACAGAAATATCATTCAGTGCATACAGATAATATGAGTTTAGGATTGGTATGCGTTTAAACTGAATGTTTAAAACATCATGCACCGAAAATATGAGCAGTTAAGTATATGCGCATGAAGTTTGAAATAATGCGTTCATTGTTCCACAAACAGAAAGTTTGAATTGAACAAGGTTTTGGGAAAAGCAATGATGCATTATAAGTTTAGAGTTCACCTTTGAGAGAGCTCTGCGCACTTTATCTTGTAGCTTCCTAAATTTCTTTGCGCAGAGCTTCAATTATTTGAAGTGGGAGCATCAATTTGGAATTTTTTTGCCTTTTATAGATTACTCTCCCCCGTAATATCTCCCCCTTAATGTCTTTGTTCTCTCCCTATTTGCCTCTGTTAGATAACTCTCCCCCTTAATGGCACAATCACAGGCCTATAGAATACTGGCATTGCTCTTGAATCTTTGTCTGCGCATTGACCACTTAAGGGATCTAAGGGAGAAGAAACTGGAAGAATAATATACTGAGGTCCACGGGGTATGCGCGTAGGGTTCATGCGCATCAATATAATGCGCAGAGTTTCTTCGAAAACTCAAAAATTGTTCCTTGTGCGCAACATCTTGTGCGCTTCATATGCGCAGGCGCATGAGGCATTACCTATCTTAGAAAATTATCAAGTAAACACAAGCTCATTAGTATTGACAAATCATATGGACAATTAGCTAAGTTCAAGCATACCCATTTCTCCACTATGTGGAAGATCGTAATAATCTCAGGTCTAAGGATTCTAATGATATAACTATTTAGAGGTTTAATTATGACATTTTGACCATGACATAAACCTCATAGTTGGGTCATGTCCAGTATGTGTTCCCCAACACATACCCATAAGTTTAACATACACATAATCATCATATGATCATCGAATTAAACTTATACTAGTTCTTCATAAGTACTAGGGACGGAGATTATTATAATAAAACATGTAACAATAAATAATAATCCAAAATATCTCTTTATATTAATGAAAAGTGATAACAAACATTGTCAAACAACGTGCCAAATAACATGCTTAGGGCATATACACCAACAATCTCCCACTCGCACTAGGCCTAATCACTAATGTATCTAATACCCATGGACCTAACATGACCATCATGCTTAGCTTGAGGAAGTCCCTTTGTTAGCGGATCAGCTATGATATCATCCGTTGGTACTCTGCATATCTTCACGTCCTCCCTCTCTACGATTTCTCGAATGAGATGAAAACGCCTAAGTATGTGTTTGGATATTTGATGTGCTCTTGGTTCCTCTGTTTGAGCAATAGCACCATTATTGTCGCAATAAAGGTCTATTGGATTAGCAATACTAGGAACCACCTCTAATTCAGTTATGAATTTCTTGATCCAAACAGCCTCTTTAGCAGCATCAGATGCAGCTAAATACTCAGCTTCCGTTGTAGAATCAGCTACTATACTCTGCTTAAAACTCTTCCAGCTTACAGCACCACCGTTTAGCATAAACACAAAACCAGATTGCGATCTATAGTCATCCTTGTCAGTTTGGAAGCTTGCATCTGTGTAACCCCTTACAACAAGATCATCTTCCAAATCTCCATAAATCAAGAACGAGTCTTTAGTCCTTCTTAAGTACTTAAGAATCGTCTTGACTGCTATCCAGTGACTCTCACCAGGATCTGACTGGTACCTGCTCGTCATGCTCAAAGCATAAGAGACATCCGGTTTAGTACATATCATGGCATACATAATGGATCCAATTGCCGAAGCATATGGAATTCCATTCCTGCGCTCCCGCTCATCAGTTGTCTTACGACACTGAGTCTTGCTAAGACTTTTACCATGTAATACTGTCAGGTTACCTGTCTTAGATTTCTCCATACAGAATCTTTTAAGAACCTTGTCAATGTATGTACTTTGAGTTAAACCAATCAGGCTTATAGATCTATCACGATAGATCTTAATTCCAAGGATGTATGCGGCTTCACCCATATCTTTTATTGAAAAACCTTTTCCTAACCAAGTCTTTACAGACTGAAGTGCAGGAACATCGTTTCCAATGATCAATATGTTATCAACATATAGCACTAGAAATAGTACTACGCTCCCACTAATTTTCTTGTATACTCAAGGTTCATATTCGTTCTTGATGAAGCCAAACTCTTTGACCGATTCATCAAATCAAAGATTTCATCTCCTTGAGGCTTGCTTCAATCCATAGATGGATTTCTGCAACTTGCATACCTTATTAGAATTTTCTGGATTTACAAAACCTTCAGGTTGTGTCATATACACATCCTCAAGTAAGTTCCCGTTAAGGAACGCTGTTTTGACATCCATTTGCCATATCTCATAGTCATAATATGCGGCTATAACAATTAAAATTCTTATAGACTTGATCATTGCTATGGGTGAAAAGGTTTCATCATAGTCAATACCATGAATCTGCCTATAACCTTTCGCTACAAGTCTAGCTTTATACCTGACATATAAGACCAATAATTAACATATAAGAGTCAATTTTTTATTTTTATTTTTATCTTTTTTATACTTTTAAGAAAAAAAATATATAATATTATTCGGTCAAATCCCAGCCAAACTCTTATAACTAACATATAAGACCAATAGTTAACATATAAGAGTCAAATTTTTTTCACTCTTTTCATCTTTTAAGAAAAAAATATAATATTATTCGGTCAAATCCCGATTAAACTCTTATAACTGACCTATAAGACCAATAATTAACATATAAGAGACAATTTTTTTTCACTTTTTTCAACTTTTAAGAAACAAAATATAATATTATTCGGTCAAATCTCGGTCAAACTCCTATAACTGACATATAAGACCAATAGTTAACATATAAGAGACAAATGTTTGTCATTTTTTTTTTCAACTTTTAAGAAAAAAATATAATAATATTCGGTTAAATCTCGGTCAAACGCTTATAACTGACATATAAGAGCAATAATTACCATATAAGAGTCGATTTGTTTCCAATTTTTTCAATTTTTTCAACTTTTAAGGAAAAATATAATATTATTTGGTTAAATCCTGTTCAAACTCTTATTTTCTCAGTCAGTTTTTATCACTAACATAAGACTAATTTCCACCTTATAATTAAAATATAATAGTCAATGTTTATATTTTCATTGAAATAGAAAAGTCAATATTTATAATATGCAGATAGGGATAGATTCCCTAAGAAATGGAGTAGTATAATGCTAATGGCGTGCACATGTGTCGATAAGCTTAATTAGATTAAAGGGACATTTTCTTAAAAGCCCTTCATTCTAACTTTTATTTCTAAAGAAGACACAATATTTTTCTAATTGCTCAAAAACCCAAGGGACAAAAATAGCCAAGAATACCCCTAACTACCCCTTATAAGGGTGCTCCCCCTTTCCAGGCATATTTTCAAGTCATATTTTCATCCCGCTCTGAGATTCATGCCTCATACTCATAAAAACCCTGAGAATCATGTCTCAAACCTATAAAAACACTGAAAGTCATACCGTAGACTTATAAAAACACTGAAAGTCATATCACAGACCTATAAAAACACTGAGAACCATATCACATACTAATAAAAACACTTAAAATCATATCACACACTTATAAAAACACTTAACATCATATCACAGACCTATAAAAACACTCAGAACCATATCACATACCTATAAAAACACTTAGAACCATAACATAGACCCATAAAAACACTTAGAAATACATCACATACCTATAAAAACACTAAGAGCCATGTCTCAAACCCATAAAAACACTTAGAAACACATCACATACCTATAAAAACACTGAGAGCCATGTCTCAAACCCTTAAAAACACTGAGAGACATGTCGCAGACCTATAAAAACACTGAGAGACATGTCTCATACTTATAAAAACACTGAGAGCCATGCTACATACCTACAAAAACACTGAAAATCATGTCGTAAACCTATAAACACACTGAGAGACATGTCGCAGACCTATAAACATACTGAGAGACATGTCTCATACCTATAAAAATACTGAGAGTCATGCCACATACCTTTAAAAACACTGACAAACATGTTGTAGACCTATAAACACACTGAGAGACATGTCATAGACCTATAAACACACTGAGAGACATGTCGCAGACCTATAAAAACACTGAAAGACATGTCTCATACCTATAAAAACACTGAGAGCCATGCCACATACCTTTAAAAACACTGACAATCATGTCGTAGACCTATAAAAACACTGAGAGACATGTCACATAGCTATAAAAACACTGAGAGCCATGCTACATACCTATAAAAACACTGACAATCATGTTGTAGACCTATAAACACATATGAACACACTGAGGGACAGTCGGAGACCTATAAAAACACTGAGAGACATGTCTCATACCTATAAAAACCCTAAGAGTCAAGCCACATACCTATAAAAACCCTGACAATCATGTCGTAGACTTATAAAAACACTGAGAGACATGTCGCAGACCTATAAAAACACTGAGAGACATGTCACATACCTATAAAAACACTGACAATCATGTCGTAGACCTATAAAAACACTGAGAGACATGTAGCAGACCTATAAAAACACTGAGAGACATGTCTCATACCTATAAAAACACTGAGAGCCATATCAGAGACCTATAAAAACATTGAGAGATATATCAAAGACCTATAAAAACACTGAGCCTTGTCACAACCCTATAAAAACAATGAGAGCATTGTCACAGACGTATAAAAACACTAAGAGCCATATCACAAACCTATAAAAACTGAGAGTCATGTCACAAACCTATAAAAACATTGAGAGCCATATCACAGACGTATAAAAACACTGAGAGCCATATCACAGACCTATAAAAACACTAAGAGTCATGTCTTAGACCTACAATAACACTGAGAGACATGTCACATACCTATAAAAACACTGAGAGCCATGTCACATACCTATAAAAACACTGAGACCCATGTTAGAGACCTATAAAAATACTGAGAGCCATATCAGAGACCTATAAAAACACTGAGAGCCATATCAGAGACCTATAAAAACACTGAGAGCCATATCAAAGACCTATAAAAACACTGAGAGCTTTATCACAGACCTATAAAAATACTGAGAGCCATATCAGAAACCTATAAAAACATTGTCACTGACTATATATTATTTTAAGAGAAAAGAGAATGAGTGGAGGATGTGTTGTGAGTATGAAAAGTAAATAGGAGAGAGAATGAGTGGGTGAAATAGTAAATGGATTGTTGTTGTAAGTATGACAAATGGGTCCCATTGAATATTAAAGTAATATAAACTTACCATTTAGGGATGTCCTAAGTGGAGTGGGACGCCCAAAATGGCAATTTGTCCTAAGTCGGATGGGACGGAGGGAGTATAAGTTTTGAAAATATGGTTCACTACATTAAATCATTGGTCACTTAGGATGATGGTGAATCTTTGGATTATATACATATGCTCTTTCTGTCCCACTCAAAATAGAATTTTGATAGTTTTTTTATGCTTTAATCATATAATTTAAATAAGAAATAAATTATCCTTATATAAATATTTTTTTTTATTGAGAGTATTATTAATTGTGATACAATAACAATTTTTAAATTTTTATTTAGGGTATTATATTTTCTTCAAATGACTTGATCAAAATAAGTCAAATTTATCAAAATCTTATTTCGAGTAAGACGGAAGGAGTATATATATATATACTCCCTCCGCCCCACTCGAATTAGGATTCTTGGTCAAACTAATTATACTTTAACCAATAATTTGAAGAAAAATAATTATCTTAATAAAAATCTAAAAATAGTGATTCAATTTATTAGTAACCATGATACAATAACAAATTTTAAAAATTTATTAGCATCATTATTTTTCTTCAAATTATTGGTCAAAGTATAATTAGATTGACCAAGGATCCTAATTCGAGTGGGACGGAGGGAGTATATATATTAAAGTGCATATACTAAGAAATTGTTAAAAGCAAAACTGGGGATTCACTTGTTCATCATATTCGTAAAATAATATTGCTGGAATGTCATTTCAAGACTGTAATTTCTTTTCTCTTTGTTACATTAAGATGATAATAAATAAGACTTGATCTCATAACTTCATAAGGGTGGGAAATTGGGAATGGTGAGTGCCAATACTCACTGGATTACCATTTCCTGGTTTCAACATAATTTCAAAAACATCGAATAAAAAGCCTAACATATTAATGTCACTGTGAAACTTATAATCCACCAAGCTCTCCCGGAACTGATAAGAAGAACCACCTTCCTCAAGACAAAGATCTGTAACATATTAATGTCATAGATCGGTTCGGAGAGCGAGTAGACCGACATACTCTCCAAGCCCTAGATCTATATCTGGATGGAGGATAAGAGAGGGATTAAAACGATTGGGGCAGAGCTATGATGGAACGTCGGTGTTAGAAGGAGCGAGGGGTGACGACGCCAGAGAAGAAGGGGTGAACGGCGCCGGAGGAGGGTTGACCGGTGCCAGAGAAGAAGGTGAATGGGAAGGGATAGAATAGAGAGAGAAAGTGTGTGTGTGTGTGTGTGTGAGTGACGGGAGAGATAGGAGGGAGTAGTTTTTTTGTTGGAGTTTAAGGGTACTTTAGGGAATACAATATTTCATTAAAAAAAAACAGGGACCTAATGCAAATAAATGTTTCATCTGTTGGACTCAGATGAAATAAATAAAATAGTTTGTCCTTATTAAAAATAATGTTTTGTTTTTAGGACCTTTGAGAAATTTTTCCTAGATTAAAACACATTTTGGATCAAGATTTTGAGGTCAAAGACTCCAGAACAGCAAAACATCAAGCTTTCCCTATACTAAAAAGTTAACATCAAGCAGCAATTGTGTATTGCGAACCAAGAGCAACCAACTGCAAGCACGTGATTTGATATCAATATCTACAGATAAATATAACAGAAGAAATCTCAGAAATATGCACAGATCTCATGAAAAAAAAAAGGAAAATGACTAGTTTCCATATGCATTGTTTCAAATCTGGAGTGGAAGGAGCCGGATCTGACGTAGATAAGACCAGATCTGGATAACAAATCGGAGAAGGAGCTTAGAACTCCGGAGAAGATGAAGAGACCACGCAGCGCGCGGCGGTCGTGTCCGAGATCCGGTGTAATCACATGAACACTAATGCCGGAGGTGCTGAATGTTAAGGAGGTCGGAGTAGCAAAAGAGAGATGGCCGGATAACTCTTTCCGATGGTGGAGAGAGAAAGACGGATTCGGAGAGAGAGAGAGAGAGTGAGAAGAGGAGATGAAGGTCAAAGGTCGCCGGCCTCCGGCGAAGGTGGGGAGCCGGAGAGGTGTGGAGAGAGAGAACTGTGTGTTTGTGCGTGTTCTTAGAGAGAGAGAGAGAGGGGAAGTAATCAAATGGGGAGGGGAGATGAGGGATGTTAGGGGTTTATTTGAGGGCGGGGGTAGTTTAGGTATTTATGTGTTTTATTTAACTGGTCAACGGAGGTGAGGGGTGTATGAGGAATTATAATCTGAGGTAAACTCCTTATTTTGAATTAACGAAAAAGCTCTCCTTAAAATGGAATAACATTTGGGTTTGAGGGGCCCTAGAGGTAAAAGCCCAATTCTTTTCCCTATTTTTTTGACAGAATAATTTTTTTTTGGTGTTTTTTCTTTAAGTATTTTCCTATGTACAAAGATAGGTACAAATATACTTATTCATTAATAAAATTTAGCAAAACTTGTACTACTAACACTGTACTACATTGCGTAAAAAAAAACCGACTGTACTACAACGTTTACAAAAAAGTTTTGAGAAAGTATACTACATTTGCAAGAAAATGTTGTTAAACAAACTTATTACTAATGTTACATCGGAGGAATGTTGCTTAACCACAACGCTTAACATATAAACGTTGTCTTTGGCTAACTACCACAACGTTTCTATAATAAGCGTTGTTATAAAAGACAAAAGGTTTTCCTAGAAACGGTTGTAGAAAGTAATCAAACATTTTTTCAAAAACGTTCCAAAACCAAGGTTGAAATGCCCAATTTACTTGTAGTGATAGAAAAAAAAAAAAAAAAAAAAAATTCCCCCATATTCATCCCATGTTCCAGCCTCTCCTTCCTGTTTTTACATTATCCACTACCAGTACTCCCCCTTCCTTTCTCATCTTTCTCAACCATCATTGCACCGCCTCATAACCATGATTGTCATCTCCACCCCCACCCCCACCATTGCACCACTACCCATCTTCAATAACTACAACCAAATTCCCACCCTTTTCAACAAATCCGGCAAACCCCCACCTCTTCTTTGTTAAATCCGGCAGTTGAGCCGAATTTAAAAAACAAAATCTACACCAAATTAACAAAATCCAGTTCATCCGATTTTACAACTCCAACAACAAAATAAATAAATAAATAAATAAAAAATCAACTTTGATCCCGGATCTTAGGCCAGTTACATTTTTCATTCGATTTTTGTTGAAGGAATAGAGAGACGGGTTTCGACGTTGAAATCGCCGGAAATAATGGAGATGCGTCGGTGATTTTGAATCTGGCTTGGTGCATATGGAAATATTGAAGCCCGATAGATGGATGTGGAGGGGAAGGCGGGGAGTGGAGGGCTGGGCTCAGGTGAGAGAGTAACTGAGAGTGACGGCTAGTTGAGAAGGTCGGAAGGCAGAGGTGTGTCGGAGAGAGAAACGGGAGAGAGAAACAGAGTAAATACGTCTTTCTGTTTGTGAGGATTGGGGGAGATGAAGGAATAAAAAATAGTTCCACAGTCCCCTTACTTTTAAAAAATGGCAATTAACCCCTTAAAAGTTAATGTAGTTTAAATACAACTCAAACCTAAAAATATGTTAATCACATGCCATGCACATGGTCACTTAACTGAGTTTTTAATGAATTCCGTCAAAAGCCCTTAATTGGCGAGAAAAACGCATATCAGACCTTGATGTGGCCCCCAAAAAAAACATCAAGCCCTTCGCCGAAGACCCCCCCAACCCAACATTTTAGGCCCTAAATTGCAATTAAGATATTTTTCTAAAGAGATTGGAGAATTGCTTGAGGTTTTTAAATACTCCATGCCAACAGAAAAGATCTTATCATTTGCTTCTTTTTTTGTTTCCATTGTCCCAAAATAAAATTCTCATGCTTCAAAAAAAAAAAAAAAAAAAAAAATCTCATTACTACAATGTGGGCTTAAGAATGATGCTAAGGGCACAAAAAAAAGTCACAAAATCTTGCTCACAAAATTCTAAGTGTAATGATTTTATTGGTGTTTTAAATTAGAGTGTGACGGGTCCATTATCGATGTAGCCAACAAAATATTGCCACCTTATGTTGTGAGCAAGATTTGGTGAGCTTAGAGTGTGACGGGTCCATTATCGATGTAGCCAACAAAATATTGCCACCTTATGTTGTGAGCAAGATTTAGTGAGCTTATTTTGTGCCCCTAGCATTGCTCATGGACATAAATGTGAATAAGAATAATACTAGGGGAACAAAAAAGTCATAAAAACATGCTCACAAAAAATCCTAGGTGTCAAGATTTTATTGGTGTTTTTAATTAGAGTGTGGTGGGTCTATTATCTATGCAACCAATAAAATATCGCCACCTCATGTTGTGAGCAAAATTTTGTGACTTTATTTTGTGCCCCTAGCATTGCTCATGTGAATAAACACAACATGGCTAGTGATGCAAGTGTTCATATTCTCAAGAAAATTAAATGGTCAAATGAGAAAATCATTTTGAGATATAAAGAGGGTATTTAGTTTAAAAGACTACTAACACGACCGCACAAGTTGATTTATTCCAATTCTCTAATGCACCAAAACGACCCGCAGGTAGCCTTTGGTTCAAAGTTATGAATATTTAGACAAGGTCGGGTGGGCTGAATGAATGAGGGGCACCAAGGCAATGTCAAAACCCACCATTAAAAAAAAAAAAACAAATGATGGCAAAAAGAACAAGTCTATTATTAGTAAATGATAACCGCAAAAGGAAGGTGTGACAAACCTAACGGAACTATGAAACAACCACATAGTTACTAGTTGTCAGTTTTATTTTCATGTATGCAGGAACATGAGAGAATGCTAAATAATCCTAACAATTTAATTTATGCTCGATCCGATCTCTGTTTTACTAGTACTTAAGGGTTGGAGAGGATGGCAGTGTCGGCTATCATGGAAGTGACAACGTAAGGATCCATGTTAGAAGCAGGCCTCCTGTCCTCAAAATACCCTTTCCCTTCTTTCTCCGTCTCTCTTCCTACCCTTACCGATGCCCCACGGTTTGCTACTCCCTGCAGTAAGTCCATCCATCACAACACGTAAATTTAAACAAAATAAATAATTGAAAATTATACTAACAATTTTCGGTATGTTTTTAGGACGTTATACACACACCTAAACAGAAGCATGGAGAGAGTGTGTTAGGGCACGTTTTGTTGTTTTAAGTATTGAAAAGCCTTGAATATAACTTTAAATTTGCCAGTTTTCACTTAAAACAGCCGGTTTCAATTCTGGTTGTTTTAATTATTCTAAGCCATAAAATTGGGGGACAAGTAAAATGCAAGATTTATAGTTGAAAGTGTTCGTCTGTAAGTTGATACTGTCATAACTTTGAAAAAATAGTAATCTTCACAATTTTGGCAACTCTAATATTAAAACAACACTTTTAAGACCCTAAAATCCGGTTTTCTTAACTGTTTTTTTTTTTTTTTTACAAGAGTCTCTTATTTTTTGAAAAGAGTATGCCTATATTGTTTGACTCTTTGTTCAAACAAAAAAGCACAACTGGACCAATGCATTGTTTTCTCTAAACTGGGCTAGTGCAAAAAGAGATATATTTACCCATTTGAATGAGCTTATATCAGCTGTTTCATGTTTTCCAGTTAGCCGCCGCTCATTTCCTTCTCCATATGCAGCAATGTGTTCTTTGTGCTTCAAACTCAACTTCTCGATCGCCTTCTTAATCATCACTTCATACCCTCCGTCATTTCTCATTGACTTGGTGCTGTTATGAAAATAAATCACAGAATTACATCACAATTTAATTATTCAATTTTGTAAATCATGAATTTATTTATTTTTACATTTATCCAGTCCGACTAGTTTACCTATAGTTACAGTGAGCGCCAGCACCGTTCCAATCACCCTAGAAAATGTACAATCTCCAGTTAGATCGATGATAATTTAGTAAATCAGCGCCCATTTTATTGAAAATTGTAAATAAGTTTACCGGAATAGGTTTGGGGTCGAAAGAGACAACTGCTCCAGCCATCTCTGCTATCCTCTGTTCAAATTACAGAAAATATCAAAATCTGTAGTATCCTATACTAGGCTGAAGAAGAATTACCAATTCTGAATTCATTTAAAAGAGGAAACGGAACAACTAAATATTCTTGATGATTACCTCCAATATGTAGCGAGCAACCCAAAGTTGATCCCCAGCAGAGATGCCCGTAACTGGGCCAACTTGAAATTCCTACTATATATCACGTGAGAATTGAAACACTCGTTATATAGTTGCTAATAAGATCAGTAAGATTATTGATAAATAATTTTATTTAAAGATTTTTTTTTTCCATTCCCTAATTGGGAAGTTGAACTGTTTCCGATTGTACCTGGCCTGGCATCACTTCTCCATTGACACCACTGACACTGATACCAGCGTAAAGGCAAGCTTTGTAATGTGAATCTACAATGTCACGCCCATACGCCTTGTCTGCACCCACTCCACAGTAATATGGTCCCTTTTCATGCACAAAAATAAAAAATATATATACACAGGATAAATAAACTAATGGAAAGGGAATAAAGCGGAATTCAAATAGGGAGGGTACCTGAGGTGCTGGAAAGCCTCCTAGAGGCCATCCGAGTGGCCAATTTACGTCTTTCTGCAACAAAGTATACTCCTGCTCTATACCATACCTGTTTCATGTTTATTTTTCGTGTTAAACTTATTACTAAGGAAAATGCGGATATTCTTGATTAAATGAAAAAAGAGTAGTAACGATCATATATACCAAGGCTCCTCAGCAGCAACATCAGGATGGCTGAATATCTTTGCAGCATGGTACCTCTTATTCGTTGGGATGGGATCACCACCCGGAGTATAAGCATCACACATTACCTGTAAAATACCCAACAAATATATTCAACACTCGATACATGCACAAAAAATAACACCAAGAATGAATATTATGCAGTTGCTTACAAGAATGTTGTCGCCTCTTCTGAAGGGATCCTTGAATACCGCCTGAGGACTGTTTAATTAAAATTAGAATGCGTACGGGTTGGGTTAATCCACAAATAATTAAAAACAAAAAGGAATATAGGAGGAAAATTTTGAAGTTACAACAAATGTACTATTAAAAAGATGAAGAAGACATACTATAAGATGACTTCACTGTCTTCACCAGGGGCTTGACCAGTGCTAGAACCATCATAGTTCCACTTTGGAAGCTTTGAAGGGTCACTCACAGGCCCAGGGAGGGTCTAAACACACCCACAAACATATCAAATATAACATTAGGAAATGGAATAAACATTGGAATAAACATTAACATGAGATTATACTACTGATATCCATTTCATAATAATAAGTGTCGCAACATAATTATCAAACTTCCACACGAATGTGTTTTACTTGTTTTTTGCAGAAGAATGTCATCTGTAAGTTGCTTTAACTATGGTGAAATTGCACACAAACTAGTTCATTATTTAAAAAAATGTTACTCCCTCTGTCCTTAAATGAGTGTCTTTTTTTTTCCATAACTTTGTCCCTAAATGTTGTTTTTTTTTAAAAAAAATCACCGGTCTCTTTATACATGCAAAACGAAATGTTTGCAAAGAGTATTACAAGATTACAAATTGTACAAAAAATTATGTCTCTTAAAATGAAATTTGGACACTCATTTAGGGACAGAGGTACTATTTACTTTAGAACTGACCAAAAAAAAAAAAAAATGCGGCATTAATTACAGGGACAGAGTAGCAAAAGGGCTATAACAATATATATGACCCTATCCTGTTTGTAAAAATGTATGATTGAAAGATAGCAATTACCCTGGCTTTGCTTCTGATGTCCATACCAGATCCACCCACCCTGTCCATCCATAACATCACAATAAGGATTTGGGAAAATAGGAGCAAGTACTCATTGAATCAAACTTCTACAAATGTCAGATAATTAAACAGAAGAACAATGAAAAATAATGACAAATATAAAAATTAAATATTACTGGATATTATCTCAACATGTTAATTATAAAACATCTAAATGGAATTGTACACGATATGCTTTAAAGAATTTTACAAAACAATGCTTAATGCATAAAAGTTAGGTATTGTTTGTACTTCATCTATCTCAAAATGAATCTATCCCATAATGTAAACGTTTGTTCTTTATAAAAGAGTAGGGTTTGGGGGGGGGGGGAAACTAGTTTCCCCATAAGTTATAAAAAATCTACTTCTTAATATTAGTATTACCCTTAAACCCTAAACCTTAAACCCTATATAAACAGCAAGTTAAGTATGTGAGAGAAAGTGGGTAGAAGTTTTTGTTGTGAGAATGACAAGTATGTCGCATTGTCCATCTTAAGTAATAATGCAACTAAGAACCTTAATGTGGGATATGCCAAAAAGAAAGCAATAACCTTAGTTTGAGACGGAGGAAGTAGTTGTTGTTATTTTCTTTTTGGTCTAGCTATCTCATCTCAGTTTAAAATCAGTTTAGTGTTCTTAAATGTTTTATTTCATTAATGGCAAAGTATATACAGTTAATTGGTCAATCTTGTTCCATAAAGAAGCATAATACATAGAAAATGAGGTGTAATTATTATACTCACAATAACTATCCACTACTATTGTTTACCTCATTTTCTCTCATATCTCACTTTTCATACTCAGCACAATTATCCACTACTATTCTTTTCTTAATTTCCGTGCACACCAAAATTTGTGCACATTGTGCGGAAGGAATATATCATACTCCTTTCTGTCCCATTTTAAGAGTCAGAAATTTCCTACAAGGGCGTCCCATTTTAAGAGTCAAAATCAAAGTGGGTACTACATGTCATACTCACAATAATTATCCACTTACTTTTCTCTACCCCACTTTATCTTTCCTACTCAACTATCAACACTCACAACACATCACATTTTCCTTAATTCTTGAACTCACTGATTTTTTTACTCTTCAAATGGGACAGGGGGAGTATATTGTTTGAGAGGGAGATAATATGACACATCACAAAAAGCATAATCCATAGAAAATGACACAAAACAAAAATGTTGTATGTAAAAGAATTTAGGGTAACTATTTACTTATGCATCATCACATTTTTATATAATGATCATTTTAGTTTATGATAGGCCTACGTTAGAAAAATCGATAACTAAAAAAACAAAATATAGAAAACAGAAGATGAAAACTTAATGAAAACAGAGATGATGACTGACCATATGTACTCTGCGATGATCTTCTTAGTGGTTTTTGAGAGATCCAAATTAATAAGATCTGACAGAAGAGACATTCTGAATAACACACCTGAATTTTCCAAGCAATTCAGAATTGATGTTTTCCCCTCCCTCGATCTCTTTAATTAATTCCTAGTCGATTTGATCTGTTTGTGTTGGAGTTGCAAAACTTGAAATGAGTTGCGTAGTACTTTTCTTTTCTTCTTCTTCTTCTTCTTCTTCTTCTTCTTCTTCTTAATGCCATTGGTAGTTACAAATTCAAATACGTAAATAAATTCAAATCTCAAAAACTATAATAAAAAATAAAAATTAAAGTAGTGCCTTATCCCTTTCTTTGGGTAATGATAGTTGCTGACATGAGAAGGAGCAGCTTTAATCGGGTACTCTGTTGGAGCCGCTTTGATCGCCGACTGTTAATAAAATGATAACTACTGCATTTTCATTTTACTTTTTATTAGATAACTATAACTATTTTATTTTGTTTCAAAAAAAAAAAAAAGTCAGATAACCATTGTATTTAAGAAATAATAATTAATCAGGAAATTTCAGGAAAAACGCGTTTTAAACTCGCAGTAGCGTAAAACGTGTTTTCTATATGCGGAGTAGCATTTTTGTGAATAAGCGGACGTTATTAAATGACGCGGTGGCATTTTTTTCAAATAAATGGAAATTATGAAAACTCACGAAGCAATTTTTTACACTGTAGGAGGTATTTTTACAAATAATTGGAACTTACGAAAACTCAGGCAATTTTTTCCACAGTAAGAGGCATTTTGCAATACAGGAAGCACTAGGGATGACAATCCACCCGAACCCGGCATTGATCCGCCCCGTATCGGGCGGGTTTGATAAACTACTTTGAAAACCCGGCGGGTGATAGGCTAAATCGCACACCTACAAATTAAACCTGGACTAGGTTCTAAAAATATGTAGCTAGGATAAGTCCAAGATCGATCCACAAAAAACGGTTATTTATTTACGCAATTGTCACTTGACAAGATTGGGGGAAAAGTTTAATTATTAAATCCTAAAACAAGAATAAACTAAATTGAATTGAGCTAAAACAATAATTAAGACATACTTTAGATTTGATTCTGTCCCCACCTAATTATTCAATTATCATTGATATCTCTTTTCATTTTACACCCTATTCACTTGATCACAAGATTTATTTCAATCTCTGTTTCTTCTTTCAGAATAGTTACTAGCAATGGCACACTCACTAGAAACCCTAATTAATAAATTAATCTAACTAGCACGGTCTAGATCTCAATATTAATTGATGAACGATTTAAGAAACTAAGATCAAGAATGCTTTCTATGATTATTTCACACAGATAATCATTTAATTTTACCCACTTCACAATTTACTATGGCACATGCATAAACTATGAAGATGCTACTTATGAATTTCCTACACTGGCACAATCATAGAAAATTCTAGCAAAGATCCAATAACACAGATAAATAGATTGATCAAGTCTATAAACCCTAGCAACAGATCTAAAATAATCACAAGTAAAATTATGAATAGGGATAAAATTGTGAAAAGAAAATACCTCAAATTGATAAAAAGGGGTTCAAGATTCAAACCCAAAGCTTGGATTTTAGTTTCTCATTCAAAGCTTTGAAAACTTCATGAACAAAGAAAGAAAACTTAGATCTAAAATATTGTTGAAGTCAAGAATCTAAACAATAGAAGAAACCTATTTTAAATACCTAGGAAAGTCCTAAACTAATAAAGAAATAAAAGGAATAAAAGAAAATAAAAAATAAGGAAAATTTGGCTGAAAAGGACGCCACACGCGCTCCCCACGCTCAGCCAGCCGCCACCACACGCCAGCTCTCCTGTCACGCGCCAGAAACGCCAAGAAGCGCACCTGCTACATGCGCCTTCTCCCGCCGCTTCACGACTCGTGCGCTAGCGCACGAATCGTGCCAGATTGCCCCACGCGTGCTCACGAGTCAAGCATACGTGCAGATAGCTATCTTCTTTCCATGCTTTTTGGGCCAAGTGCTGTTAGGCTGGAGCTTGTTCCAGCATTGGGCCACCTTGGCTTGCTGTTTTTCCATTGCTGGGCTGGTCTTGTGTTGGGTATGCCCACTTATATCTCAGTTTCAATGTAATAGGATTGGTTAGATTTGATTGATCCATCACCTAAGTTTTATTTCATAGACTTTAGACCCACATGTAAGAAGTATTTATACTTAATTTTTTAAGTTGTCCATTGTAATAGAATAGGCTTAGGAATAGGGCAAGAAGATCAAGATTCAAGATAATCACAAGTTCAGTTTGAGCCACGCGCTTATGCGCCTCTCTCTTGCGCCACGCGCCTCCTTCGGCGCACGCATGAGTATGCGCCTAGCTTTGCTCATGCGCCCCAAATGGCTTAGCGCGCGCTATGTCTACGCGTCCCTTGGCTCAACGCGCATAAATGTTGAATTAACATTCAGTGATTTAATGAAGACTCGAAAACTTGAAGAGATTCAAACTACGCCAATGATCCAACGGTGGTTAAATAACACGTATTCACCTGCATCTAAGGACACCTGTCCATAACGGTCATATTTGTGATATGTGTCTAACGGCTATAAAAAGACACGTGCTCCACTCAATGAGCGACAACACATCCGTCCTTTCTCTGACTCACCAAGGATTTCCAACGGCTAGTTTTTTGGGCTCTACTATAAATACCCCATAACTTCAACCTTTTGAAGTTGCTAAGCATTTCAAGACTTTCTCTCTCAAGCATTTGTTGAAGATTTGAAGATTGCCTTTGATATTTCCAGAATTCTCAAGAACATCTTCATACCTTCATCCTTAGCCCAGATCCTCAAGCAAAAACACTTTAGTTTTCTTGTGCTCTCAATCTCAAAGATCTAAAGAGCCTTGATTCTAAAATCACACACACACCTCTTTAAGTTTGATCACTTAGATCTTTCTTTAAGAGATACACCGGTTATTGTCTAGGATTTGTTCTTTCATAGATATTAGATCTTGAGTTAGTGTATAAGCTCAAAACGATTGTAATTTGTAACACTCTCTCATAATATAAGATCTTCAATAGAAATCCAAGACTAACCATCTTGGTAGAGGACGTAGATCATTTTTCCGATCGAACCTCTCCAAATAGCGCGTACTTACTATCTTGCTATTTTCTTTCAAGTCATATCATATCTAACAATTTGATTGTTTATTCATTGTAGATTGATTGATTGAACTGTGTTGTGTTTGTTATATCATTTGCCTTAGTTTCTTATTTCACCCACTTTGAGCCAAAATACTTAGAGTGTGTGTGCGCCCCCTTTATCATACTTTGCGCCTATTTACATTACTAAATTCCGCTGTGCATTTCACTCACTCACTTAGGCGCATATCATAACGCTTATTTGATAAAGTGTGCATTTGCAATTGAGTTTATCAAGTGTACGAAAAGAATTTTAAAACAGCTATTCACCCCCTTCTAGCTATTTTTCATACCCTTATTGTGTTGGTAGTGGTGCCCTAGGCACGTTTGATAAACGTTGTAATTGTTATCATTTATTTCATATCAATAAAGAGATGTTTTGATTATTATTATTGTTCATGTTTACTTATAATAATCTCCGTCCCTAGTACTTGTTAAGCACTAGTATAAAGGCTAAATGATCATGGGATGATCATGTTAGATTTATGGGTACTTGTTTGGAACAAGGTACTGGACATGACCCGCTGTATGAGATTTATGTCATGGTCTATGTCATACATATATCTCATATTGGTTATGTCATTTGAATCCTTAGACATGAAGTTATTATAGTCTTCCACTTGATGAACATTGTGTTTGACATATTCAAACGCTACCTTAACACGGTAGTTATAAAGGGTATGATTGGCATAATCGGATTCCCGTAGGGAAGAATAATAAGCTAAATGGATTTGTCCCTCCACGGAGAGATGTCAAGCTTGGGCCCCTCGAAGGAATGATGTTGATGAAATGTTCGGTCGGACTCAAATGGATTGATTGGATCAATAGCATTTGAATTATCAACATATTCGGAATCGAGAAAGTATTGAACAAAACAAGTTGACTGTTTGACCATGACTTGTGTTCAATGACATCGTGGACAAAGGGATTGTGACATATTCTAAGAGGAATGCGAACTTGTATCTAGTTATACTATTTGAGTAGGTATGACGGTTTGCTAGAACCTAATCATATCTTATGGGATCATGTTTGAGCCCATTGCCAACTTAGTATAATCCTAGAGGGTCACACACAATAGAACGAATCTTAAATAAAAGGACTATATTGGCATTTAGGGTCGGAGGACTTCCAAGGAATTTCTGGAAAGATCTGGGCCTCCTGGTCAACCAAGCGGGCGCTTGGATTGCACCAGGCGGGCGCCTATTCAAGCCGGAAAGGAACTGGACTTTCTGCCCAAACAGGCGGGCGCCTGGGTGGTACCAGGCGGGCGCCTGGTGCTGCCGATTGGAAATTTCCTAATTTGATTAGGAATGGTTTTTGGCACAAGATTCCTACTTGGAATAGGTCTTAATTGTGTATAAAAACCCCAATTCGGCCAGACCATATTAACTAGTGCTTTTGTGAGTCTCAAAGAGTTTGAGAGAGATTTTATTTTGTTCTAAGACATCATTGATTGAGGAACAAAATAACTCACAAATAAATTCCATATAGTTCTTTATTATATTGTGAAAGTGTGTTTCATAATATTGGTCTAGCAACCAAGATCAAAGAATCTCCTTTGATATTCGTTCGGAAGTGTGGATACCGCTAGAGGGTGAAAATCATCATCTTCAAAGTTCGTGTTCAAGCTTTGTGATCGTGATCAAGTCTTCAAGTTTCTCCACCAAAGATCAAGAGAAAATTCATAGCCATCAAGGGTTAGTTATTCCTCTATTCATCTTGTTGTATTTGATTTAATCATATGAACGGATCCATGGCTTTGGGTTTCAAAATTTTAAATGCTAAATTCCGCTGCGCATGTTACGACGAAACCCAACAGTGGTATCAGAGCCCCGTTCATGTTGATTAATTCAATACTTGGATCATGTTGTGTGTATATAAATTGTTTATGTGCCAAGCATGATATGAATATTGGATTATATGATGTTTATGTGTTTTGTGATTTTATGTGGTTTATTGTTTTGCAACTTTAATCGCACGATTCAATCGCAATAAAAAAATTATGATGGATTATGAATTATTTCGATTATTGATTTTTGATTGGATCAAAGTTTTAATAATCGGGGAAAAATAATTTTGAGACAAAAAATTTCGAACTTGAAAATTCTATACTATTCTGACAATAAAGCGCCCGCCCGCGCTGGACCAGGCGCGCGCGCGTTGCAGGCGCCCGCCCGTGCTGGACCAGGCGCGCGCTCGCTAGGCCAGAATCTTCTGATTTTGTTCAAAATTTGATTCTGGAATTTTTCGATAAATCCAACAAAACCAGTAACAAGACCACTTCAGACTTGCTGATCTGGAATGGGTTTTGGGTAGTTGGTTTGTGTGTGGATTTTGGGATTTGATTTTCCTATTTGTTTTAGTCTTGTGATTCTAAGATTGGTTCAAGGTTTGGATGGCTAATCTGCGTTCATCGAGATTGTGTTTCTCAAACTTGATCGCAATCAAAGTTTCAAAGATAAAACGAAGTTAGAATTATGAAGAGTTCATAATTGCTAAAATTGAGAAACAAAGTTCTTGATTCAATGATTGGAGATCCATGTGGAATTGTGAATGCAATTGGCCTACGTTCATCGAGACCATCTATTGCTTAGTTTCGGCCACATGGACTACTTTCTTGGTTTCTTGAATTAGTGCGGGATTGTGGTTGCCTAATGGCTTAGTTCGACCGCACTTCTTGTTGTCTTGATTTGGAGATAATGACCAAAGTTGAAATAGTCTCATCCTCATAATTATAGAGAAACTAATGACACATAAATACCATGCTTAAATTAATGGAGATTAATTTAGTGGCTAAACTTGATGTGTAACATGTTTATATTATGTGCTCATAAATGTGTTATATGCTACATGTGATGAACCTTCAAAGAAAGTTTTAAGTCTTTTATTGCCATGCCATGATTAAAACACTTGTTAGTACATGAGTGATTTTAATGTAGATTTGCCCTAGCGAGGTGCATTAAATTAATTTATGTATGAGCAAGATAGATAATGTGGGCACGCCCTAGCGGGACACATTAACTATGCGTTTAAAATGGTTAGACTTAATTGGGCGTCAAAACAGTTTTGGGCCTAGGCAAAGATGAGGTTTAACATGCCTTTTGAAATTGGATTTCTTAAAGAATCTCATAAAAGGAACTAAGAGTCATATGAGATATGATTGACAAGAGTTGTCTACCTAATTAATTTGATTTTGTGTAATCCGCCTTAGCGGACTTGAAATTAAATTAAAGTTGGATCTTAACCCATTTAAATTATATTATACATTGGATGTATATGAAGGTTATATAATTTAGTGGGAGTATTTTGTTTGAAAAATACATTACTTATCTCTTTAATGAAAATCGGTACTTATTAAATTTTGGAAATTTTGCATATTTGTAGATAATGACTAATAACACTCAATCAATGTCGTTGCGATCGATCCTTGAGAAGGATAAGCTCGAAGAGAATGGTACTAACTTTATGGATTGGATCCGTAGCATAAGAATCGTTCTTAGGCAAGAAGATAAGTTGTACATTCTCGATGGGCCTCTCCCTGCTGAACCACCGCCTACTGCCCCTAGGGTAGAAAGGGACAATTACAAGAAACATCGTAATGATTCTAGAGATGTAAGTTGTCTCATGCTTGCTGCTATGTGTTCAAAACTCCAACAAAGTTTGGAACATTTGGAAGCCTATGAGATAGGCGTGGAGTTGAGAACCATGTTTCAAGAGCAAGCTAGGCAAGAGAGGTACAAGACCATTGTTGCATTCACTACTAGTAAAATGAATGAAGGGCAACAAGTGAGTCCTCACTTTCTTAAAATGAAAGGTTATGTAGAGCACCTTGAGAAACTTGGCTATCCAATCCCATTGGAGCTAGCCACGGATCTCATTCTTAATTCATTGCCTAAAAGTTATAATCAGTTTGTGATGAATTATAACATGCATGGAATGGATAAGAACCTCTCTGAGTTGCATGGGATGCTCAAAACTGCAGAGATGAAAATTGTGGAGAAAGGTTCTCTCGTGCTCTTGGTTCATGATGGGAAGAAGGCTGGTGCCAAAGGAAAGGGTAAGGCAAAAGTTGTCAAACCCAAGATAAGCAAGGCAAAGGTTGCCAAGGCTTCTGAGGCAAAACCTGATTCACAAAAGGATGCAATCTGTTTCCATTGTCAAGAAATTGGTCATTGGAAACGTAATTGCAAGGCTTTCTTGGAAGAGCAAAAGAAGAAGAAGAGCAGCAAGGCTGCGTCGACTTCAGGTATCTATATGATAGATATTCTCCTTTCTACCACTGATTCTTGGGTATTGGATACCGGATGTGGTTCTCACATTTGTCTAAATGTGCAGGGACTAAGGAATAGGAGACTGCTTAAAGAAGGTGAAGTAGATCTACGCGTGGGAAATGGAGCAAGAGTTGCTGCATTAGCCGTAGGGACTTATGAAGTCACTTTACCTTCCGGATTAATTCTTGTTTTGAACAATTGTTATTATGTTCCGGATTTAAGCAGAAATATTATTTCAATTTCTTGTTTGGATAATGAAGGTTTTAAGTTTCTTATTGAGAATAAGAAATTTTCTATTTATTTAAATGATGTGCTTTATGGTATTGCTAATTCATTTAATGGCCTTTATATCTTGGATGTCAAGAATGAAAATAATGTCTATCATGTAAATAAGAAATCTAAACCTAATGATGTAAATCATACTTATTTGTGGCATTGCCGTCTTGGTCATATTAATGAGAAGCGTATCTCAAAACTCCATGGGGACGGACTTTTGGGTTCATGTGACTTAGAGTCATATGATACTTGTGAGTCGTGTCTTCTTGGAAAAATGACTAAGACACCTTTTACCAAGTTGGGTGAAAGGGCAAGCGACTTATTGGGGTTGATACATTCCGATGTATGCGGACCATTAAGTAGCAATGCTAGGGGAGGATTTCAATACTTCATAACCTTCACTGATGATTATAGTAGATTTGGGTATGTTTACCTAATGAAACATAAAAGTGAAGCATTTGAGATATTTAGAATATTTCAAAATGAAGTAGAAAAACAACTTGGCAAAAGTATTAAGGCACTTCGATCAGATCGTGGTGGTGAATACTTGAGTCAAGAATTTGATGATCATCTAAAGAATTGTGGAATAGTTTCACAATTGACTCCACCCGGAACACCACAACGGAATGGTGTGTCTGAGAGGAGAAATCGGACTTTGTTAGACATGGTTCGATCAATGATGAGTCAAGTTAATCTTCCAATATCCTTTTGGGGTTACGCCCTAGAAACCGCTGCTTTCACACTAAATCAAGTTCCAACTAAATCGGTTCCAAAAACTCCATATGAGATGTGGAGTGGAAAGAAACCTAGTTTATCTTTCATAAGGATTTGGGGTTGCGAAGTTTATGTCAAGAGACTTATCTCTGACAAACTAGCACACAAATCCGATAAATGTATTTTCGTGGGATATCCTAAGGAAACTAAAGGATATTACTTTTACAACCGTGAGGACAACAAAGTGTTTGTTGCCCGAACTGGTGTCTTTCTAGAGAAAGAGTTTCTCTCCAAAGAAATCAGTGGGAGTAAAATAAATCTTGAAGAAATTCGAGACCCAGAAAATAACATTGAACCAATAGTGGAACAAGAACAAGAACCACAAGGAGTTGTGGAACCTGTTCAAAATACACAAGCATCTCGCAGATCTAGTAGGTTACGATCCGAGCCCGAGAGATATGGATTTCTCGTAACGGATAGTAATGAGGTAGAAATCATTGAGAATGATGAACCGTCAACCTACCAAGAGGCGATGTCTTCTCCTGATTCGGACAAATGGCTTGGAGCCATGAAATCCGAATTACAATCCATGCAAGACAATCAAGTTTGGAATTTGATTGATGCGCCCGAAGGTGTAAAAACCATAGGATGCAAATGGGTCTTCAAGAAGAAGACTGACATGGATGGGAAGGTGCATACTTACAAAGCTAGGCTTGTAGCAAAGGGTTATAGGCAAGTTCATGGTATTGACTATGATGAGACCTTTTCACCCGTAGCAATGATCAAGTCTATAAGAATTTTGCTTGCCATTGCCGCATATCATGACTATGAAATATGGCAGATGGACGTCAAAACCGCTTTCCTGAATGGAAAACTCCAAGAGGATGTGTATATAACACAACCAGAAGGTTTTGAACAATATTCTAAGGTATGCAAATTGCAAAGATCCATCTATGGATTGAAGCAAGCTTCTAGGAGTTGGAATCTCCGTTTTGATGAATCGGTCAAAGAGTTTGGTTTCATCAAGAACGAAGATGAGCCTTGTGTATACAAGAAGATTAGTGGGAGCATAGTGCTATTCCTTATTTTATACGTGGATGACATATTACTCATTGGAAACGACATTCCTACACTTCAGTCTGTGAAGACTTGGTTAGGAAAGTGCTTCGCAATGAAAGATATGGGTGAAGCCGCATATATTCTTGGCATTAAGATCTATAGAGATAGATCAAGGAGGCTACTTGGTTTAAGCCAAAGTACATACATTGACAAGGTCATTAGAAGATTCCGTATGGAAAATTCTAAGAGAGGCACCTTGCCCGTGTTACATGGAGTTTCTCTAAGCAAGACTCAATGTCCTAAGACAAAAGATGAGCGTGAGAAAATGAATGATGTTCCATATGCTTCGGCAATTGGGTCCATCATGTATGCCATGATTTGTACTAGGCCGGATGTGTCTTATGCTTTGAGCATGACAAGTAGATACCAATCCGACCCTAGCGAAAATCACTGGATAGCTGTAAAAGAGATTCTTAAGTACTTGAGAAGGACTAAAGACTCGTTTTTGTTCTATGGAGGAATGGAAGATGATCTCGTTGTAAATGCTTACACGGATGCAAGCTTCCAAACCGACAAAGATGATAGCCGATCGCAATCGGGTTTTGTGTTTATGTTAAATGGTGGAGCTGTAAGCTGGAAGAGTTCCAAGCAAAGTACAACCGCTGATTCTACAACAGAAGCTGAGTATATTGCTGCATCGGATGCTGCAAAGGAAGCTGTTTGGATTAAGAAGTTCATAACTGAACTTGAAGTGGTTCCTAGTATTGCTAATCCAATAGACCTTTATTGCGACAATAATGGTGCTATTGCTCAAGCAAATGAACCAAGAGCACATCAGAAATCCAAACACATACTTAGGCGTTTCCATATCATTCGAGAGATCGTTGATAGGGGAGACGTAAATATATGCAGAGTACCTACTGATGACAATGTTGCGGACCCGCTAACAAAGGGACTTCCACAAGCTAAACATGATGGTCATGTTAGGTCCATGGGTATTAGATACATGGGAGATTGGGCCTAGGGCAAGTGGGAGATTGTTGGTAGTGGTGCCCTAGGCACGTTTGATAAACGTTGTAATTGTTATCATTTATTTCATATCAATAAAGAGATGTTTTGATTATTATTGTTGTTCATGTTTACTTATAATAATCTCCGTCCCTAGTACTTGTTAAGCACTAGTATAAAGGCTAAATGATCATGGGATGATCATGTTAGATTTATGGGTACTTGTTTGGAACAAGGTACTGGACATGACCCGCTGTATGAGATTTATGTCATGGTCTATGTCATACATATATCTCATATTGGTTATGTCATTTGAATCCTTAGACATGAAGTTATTATAGTCTTCCACTTGATGAACATTGTGTTTGACATATTCAAACGCTACCTTAACACGGTAGTTATAAAGGGTATGATTGGCATAATCGGATTCCCGTAGGGAAGAATAATAAGCTAAATGGATTTGTCCCTCCACGGAGAGATGTCAAGCTTGGGCCCCTCGAAGGAATGATGTTGATGAAATGTTCGGCCGGACTCAAATGGATTGATTGGATCAATAGCATTTGAATTATCAACATATTCGGAATCGAGAAAGTATTGAACAAAACAAGTTGACTGTTTGACCATGACTTGTGTTCAATGACATCGTGGACAAAGGGATTGTGACATATTCTAAGAGGAATGCGAACTTGTATCTAGTTATACTATTTGGGTAGGTATGACGGTTTGCTAGAACCTAATCATATCTTATGGGATCATGTTTGAGCCCATTGCCAACTTAGTATAATCCTAGAGGGTCACACACAATAGAACGAATCTTAAATAAAAGGACTATATTGGCATTTAGGGTCGGAGGACTTCCAAGGAATTTCTGGAAAGATCTGGGCCTCCTGGTCAACCAAGCGGGCGCTTGGATTGCACCAGGCGGGCGCCTATTCAAGCCGGAAAGGAACTGGACTTTCTGCTCAAACAGGCGGGCGCCTAGGTGGTACCAGGCGGGCGCCTGGTGCTGCCGATTGGAAATTTCCTAATTTGATTAGGAATGGTTTTTGGCACAAGATTCCTACTTGGAATAGGTCTTAATTGTGTATAAAAACCCCAATTCGGCCAGACCATATTAACTAGTGCTTTTGTGAGTCTCAAAGAGTTTGAGAGAGATTTTATTTTGTTCTAAGACATCATTGATTGAGGAACAAAATAACTCACAAATAAATTCCATATAGTTCTTTATTATATTGTGAAAGTGTGTTTCATAATATTGGTCTAGCAACCAAGATCAAAGAATCTCCTTTGATATTCGTTCGGAAGTGTGGATACCGCTAGAGGGTGAAAATCATCATCTTCAAAGTTCGTGTTCAAGCTTTGTGATCGTGATCAAGTCTTCAAGTTTCTCCACCAAAGATCAAGAGAAAATTCATAGCCATCAAGGGTTAGTTATTCCTCTATTCATCTTGTTGTATTTGATTTAATCATATGAACGGATCCATGGCTTTGGGTTTCAAAATTTTAAATGCTAAATTCCGCTGTGCATGTTACGACGAAACCCAACATATTGCCCTTTGGGACTAACATCTTGGTTCGTTCTTCCTTGGTTGATTAAACTTGGCTTGGGCCAAGCCTTCTACCCCATTGTCAATTTATTTTTTCCAACTCAACTAAATTATCAACTATTCCTCCGTCACGCTTGACTTTCTTTCTCATATTTTTGGAAATTCTGTTCTCATAAATAAATTATCTCGGTGAAAATATAAAAACAATAAAATACCCCTGAATTATAATAAATCCTCAAAATTACATATTTGCCCCCAAAATACATAAAAACTATCTAAAATACATAAAAATTATCATTTAAGCTCTAATAATCCTAGGAAATAATGGTGTAAAATCCGTCTCATCAAATTCCCCACGCTTAGACCTTTACTCGTCCCTGAGTAAAATCCTAACTCCCCTCTAAACACCGGTCTATTTAGCGTAGCATGGAGAAAAATGATTCCTATTCTCCTCTAAACCACCAATCATAAATAAATGAAATCGAAGTGTAGAAACTCCGTCTCCTTATAACTCCTCAAAGAAATAATATAAATGACATTAATTTGATACCAACACCATAATAAACGGTATCCAAACTAAATGTCCACTCAAAAGCCAAGGGGAACTAACAAGATCCTAATTTCCCCCCACGCTTATCTCACACTACAATCTCCCTCATAAAATAATTTTTTTGTATGATTAATAATTAAACACAAAACTTACCTCGTAATAAAACACCTACACCCCCTTATATCTCCAAGAAAAAAACGAGGATTTCTAACATAATCTCCACTATCCGAACCTCCTACTCCAATAGTGTATATCCTACCCGAAAACTCCAAATCCCCCTTATGTCTTCTCTCCGGTGGATGTAAGATAGTTTATTACTCAAACCTCACCTTTTGCCTAAGCGCCCTTTCGGGTTTTCACTTAGCCTCTCTATTTTTTAATTTTTTTTTTCATTTTTTGAAAAGAAAAACTCCTAATCTAGAAATAAAAATGCATACGATACACTACAAATCCTTCCCCCACGCTTAAACTACACAATGTCCTCAGTGTGTAAAAGTGAATAAAAAATAAGGATAGTTTAAACGTAGAGGAATAAATGGTACCTCATTAGTGCATACTCCACCCCGTTTGAGCTCGAATCGTCTACATGAATCCCTTCTTGTTTTTGTTCATCGTGCTCAAACCTCCATGCTTCTCCATCTCCATCGAACCACTAGCCATCATCACTTCTTCCTCACCTCCAAATGCATGCTTTCAGTGCTCAAGAAGATTCTTCACATTTCTTGGTCCATGGTTTACTGCCAATATTTTCAAATCATCATCCCTACTACAAATATTGGACACATTCTCTATCTTTGGCTCTACTACATCCATAAAACACAAACCACAAACATCCTTAGGGTCTTTCTTGGAGTAAAAAATGTTTAACTCCATTAAATCCACATCGAACTCCATAGTCAAAGATCCATTGAAACATCCAACTTATTATGAGCCGTAGACATAAAAGGCCTCCCCAACAGAATGGGAGCCTTAGGATCCGTGTCCATCTCTAACACATAAAAATCTGTAGGAAAATGAACTTACCAACCCAGACAAGTACATCCTCAACCTTCCCCTTAATGTATGCATTGGATCTATCTGCCAACTGAATCACCACCCTAGTATCTGTTGGGTTTCGTAGTAACATGTGCAGCGGAATATAGCATTTAAAATTTTATGAAACCCAAAGCCTATAGATCCATTCATATGATTAAGTCAAATACATCTACGATGAATACTAGAATACTAACTCTTGAAGCGTTTGATTAACAACCTTGAATTCGATGGAGCTTTTCAAAAATTGATCACGAACACTGTCGCGCCCCAACCCGTGGTCCTACTTGGCCCCACGTTCAGGACACGCATGGAAAACGTCATAAAACACTTTTAGAAAAAATTTCAAAATATACTTTCATAAAGTTTAACAAAATCCACACTCGAAGTTCAAAGACTTTCATTTAACTTTCAAACAACTTTCACAAATGAAAGTACTTAGCCCGAAGGCTTACAAACTCTTATACAAATGTACAATTACCACATTTTAACAAAATAGGTGATACACGAATACAGTCTCGGTTACACTACCCCAAAGGTAATACATTTATATAATGTAACCTTTAAACCACACTTACTTTCCAAAATGGATTATCAACCCGACGTCCTCCCTCGTGAAGTGACCTATCCCCATGGCTCGCCTTTATCTAAGGAAAACAACATTGAAAGGAACGGGGTGAGAATAAATCTCAGTAAGCTACTAAAATGCAACTACGTTACATGCTGAAATGATACTCATAATTGAACAATGTCAATAAATATTCATTTAGCACATAATATGAGAGGCAAAGCCAACTCATCATACCACACATAAGGCGGAAATAAACACTCAAACGTGGATACTGAGCCAAGGTTCTCGAATCAAACATATAACCATCTGAGAGGTATCAACTGAGCAGCACCAAAGGGCTGAAACTGGTTCCGGAACCAAACAATAACAAAAATAACAACAACGGGGGAAAAATGACACAAAGTCATAACCCAAACGGTGACTAACTCACACAAAGGAGAGCTAGCCCAAACCCAATCCGTGGCCCAAGAAAGGGGGTTAAAACTGGGAAACCAATGGTAGAAGCCTTATAATGAACTTGGCTCGTGTGCCATTATAATCCCTACCACTGCCCGACTCCACAACAAGAAGTACCAGCTGGACTTTAACACGAGCATAGTAATAAATACTTGCTTAAACAACAACCGGACCAAAGTATGGAACCACACAAAACTCATCACAAAGATGAACCAATCCAAAACACATCAAAAGATGTTAACAATATCCAATTAACTTTTAGTCAAATTCCACAACACATTTGTTCACAAAGGAACCAATTTTAAATACTAGAGTGTTCCACAATGACCATTTAAGTTAACTAGAATGGTACCCAAAACCTAGAAAAAGAATACATCCTAGTCTTAATCAAACAAAAGGAAGATTTCTGAAAATAGGGGCGAGCGGGCGCTCATACTAGACCGGGCGGGCGCTCGACCACTGACCAGGCGGGCGCTCGGAAAGTACCAAGCGGGCGCTCGGAAAGTACCAAGCGGGCGCTCTAGGTCAACAGGGATTTTGGTCATGAACAAAAGGTAAGCGAGCTCTCCACTCATGCACGCGCGGGCGCTCTAACAGCTAGCCGGCGAGCGCTCGATGCCCACCAGGCGGGCGCTCGGTACCCGATTTGGGCCAAAACTGAACCTGGTTCCTTACATACTCCTTCCGTCCCAAAAGTACTAACACACACCTTACCTCTTACATAAACCTTAACCAAAGAAACCTAGGAAACACACTTAGGAACACACTTATACTTCCTTTACCATTTCAAAACCAACTTTCCAAATACTCCATTTGTCCCAAAATTACAAGTATCACCAAATTCATCCAAATCACAAAATTAACACTTACAAGTATCAAGTATAACATATATGACCATTTTAACATTTAAAAGGGAATTAGTAACTTACCTATTTCTGGAAAAGTATCGAGAAAATAATATTTGATCGGGTAGAAATGACCTATTCAACGCCCTGATCATTTTTATATAATTAGTTTTTAAAACGGATAAGTAATTAAAAAGAAATAAAATCAAAATGAAATGAACTTACCTTCTTTTCCATGGATACAAAGAGAGTAGAAAATTAGGGAAATTTTAGTGTGTGTGTGTGTGTGTGTGACGCAGAGAGTGAGTGAGGGAGGGATAAGCATAATAAGTTATAAAAGATTTTTGCCCCAAAATTATACTTTGGTCACTCTAGTTTCATTTTCAATACTTAAACCCCTGAACTTATATTTCCAATAAGGACCCTAAGGTTTCAACTTAATCATTTAACTCCCTTAACCATTATTACTACTAACTAAGTAAATAACACAATTAATCAAACTATATGTGCAAGTCATAAAATATGATGCAACACATAAAATGCACATATAAGTTCAAATTAAAATCCCCAAAAATATAAAATAAATAGGGACGGGTTTTGGGGTCGTTACAATCACTCTCCCTTAAAGAAAATTCATCCCGAATTTTAGGGTTACTTACCAAATCAGTTCCCAAGTTGACTCTTCAATATTGCGATTCCTTCATACCATTCTAACAAGCGGAATACTCTTGTTTCTCAACTTTTGAACTTTGGTATCAATCACTCGAACTGGTTGCTCTATATAAGAGATATCGGTTCTAGTTCTCTGGTATATCTAATAACATAATAGATGGATCATACAAATTTTTTCAAGGCACGGAGATATGAAACACGTTATGAATTTACCCAAAGAAGATGGCAACGTAAGATGGTACGCAAGATTTCCAACTTTTTCTATAATTTCAAAAGGCCCATTATGACTTTTCCATCGAATAGCCAATCTCAATAGGTAGAAAGTGAGTGGGTTTTGTCAATCTATCCACGATTACCCAAACTTCATCATGCTTTCTTCAAGTACGAGGTAACCCTGACACAAAATCCATCGTGACATAATCCCATTTCCACTTAAGTATCTCTAGAGGTTTAAGTAAACCTGCGAGTCTTTGATGTTCAGCTTTAACCTGTTGATAAATCAAACACTTTGATACGTAATCCGCTATTTCTCGTTTCATATTATTCCACTTAAAATATTGTTTCAAATTCTAATACATCTTGGTACTCTCGGGATGAATAATATACTTAGATTTTTGGCCCTCATCAAGAACTTGGCGTTTAATTCCATCAATATCTGGTACACATAACTTCCTTCTATAAGTTAATACTCCTTCAGGACTATGAGAGAAATCTTCAAATTTTCTATCCTCGATTTTATCCACTAATTTTCTCAACTCGGGGTCATCATTCTAAGCATCTTTTATCTGTTGAATTAAAGTTGGCAATACTCTATTATTCGCAAACATAACTCCATGTCTCAATTCATAAGGACACCAATCCTTCAAAAGTTCCATCCACCTACGCTGTCGGTTGTGCAACTCCTTCTAGGAGAAAAGATATCTCAACTTTTATAATTTGTAAAAATCTCAAACTTTGCTCCATATAGATAATGCTTCCATTTGTGTAACGCAAAAACAATAGCTTCAAGCTCCATGTCATGGGTCGGATAGTTCTGCTCGCAAGGAGTTAACTTCCTCGAAGCATCACTGTAAATAACCAAATCATCATTCCCATTAAGTAACGCAAGAATAAGTACAGTGGTCAATCTCTTCTTTAATTCCTCAAAACTGACTTGACATTTTTCATCCCACATATATGGTACATTCTTTTAAGTCCACTGAGTGAATGGTGTAACAATCTTGGAAAACTCCTCAATAAATCTTCGATAATACTCCGCTAAACCCAGAAAATTTCGCAAATAACTGCTTCCCTCGGAGCACAGACAAAACCATTCGCAAATGTTGTTTATGTTCCTCTCGAGATTTAGAATAAAAAAGGATATCACCGATAAAGACAACCACAAAGGTATCAAGATAAGGTTTGAAAACCCGATTCATCATATCCATAAGAACAACGGGAGCATTAGTTAACCCGAAAAGCATGACAAGAAACTCATAGTGACCATATCTACTACGAAAAGTAGTCTTAGAGATTTCTTCAGAATGAATCTGCAACTGATGATAACCAGTCCTCAATATCAAACTTCGAAAAGACAAGACCCTTAAAATTGATCAAACAAATCATCAATGTGAGGAAATGGATATTTGTGCTTTACAAACAACACAGAAGCTCCCTACGGTGATACACTGAGTCGGATAAAACCACTATCAAGTAACTCTTGCAATTGAACTTTCAATTCTTTCAATTCAGATGGAGCCATTCTGTAAGGTACCTCAAGCATCAGGGTACTACCTGGAAGTAAGTCAATACAAAAATCGATTTCCCTATCGGGAGGCATAAAATATTCAATTGAAAATACATCAGGAAACTCTTTAACAATATGCACATCCTCTATTTCAAGCAACATTTTTAGTAGTATCGAGAACACTGGCCAAATATCCCGTACAACCACGGTGTAACAATCTTCTAGCTTTCACATAAGAAATAATACCAATTCCCTTACCCAAAGGAGCAGCCTCAAAAGTAAATTCAGGCACATCAGAAATAGAAAATGTGACAATCCTTTTATAACAATCAACCCTTTTATAACAATCAACTGAAGCATGATAATTATTTACCCAATCCATTCCCAAGATAATATCAAAATCTTGCAATGGCAATATAACTAAATCAGCATGTAAAACATCACGAATAGGCACATCACAAGTACGCAACACTCTATCAGTTGCCAAACACTTCCCCATAGGGATAAACACCTCTAACACATAAGATAGAGACTCAGGTGACTAATGTAACTGAGATGCAAAAATGCACAGACACATATAAATGCGATGAGCCGGGGTCTATAAGTGCACGTGCCCTCAAACTATACATAAAAACTATACCTCCTATCACGGCAGAAGAATCTGAAGCCTGTTATTGATTAGTAGCAAAAATACAACCCTACACCTTAGGATTTCCCGAGGCATCCCTCTTCTAACCTTGAGATTATCTAGCTCCACTCTCAAATGATACATTCCTGGTTGTAGGACAATCCCTTTGAAAATGATCAAACTGACCACAATTCAAACACGTACCCAACTTCTTCCAACACCTTTCTTCAAAATACCTTGCCTTCCAGCACCTGATAGTTAAACTTTCCTCTTATGTTCTTCAATATCGTGTTCCACTTGATAAACTCTATCAACTGCATCTTGAACATCCTGTAACATGTGAAATACTAATTGAGTTCGGATCACAGTTCTCAATCCTCTCACAAATCGCATTGTCTTCCTCTCCTCAGTTGCAACTAGATGAGTACAGTACCTGGATAACTCTGTGAATTTAGATGTATACTGAGCCATAGACATAGAATTTTGCTCCAAGTTGAGAAGCTCCATTTCTTTCCTATCTTGATCCACGCGGGGAATGAAATGTTCCTTGAACTTCTTCAGAAAATTTTCCAAAGTATAGGGTACATGAGTCTCATCCCAATTGGTCTTCAAAGCTTTCTACCAGTACTCAGTAGCTCCACTCAGTTTATAAGTAGCAAACCTGATTTGATCTTTATCAGAACATCAAATATTTTTCCATCGATTCAATCCACCTTTCCACTTTAGCCACATCTGGTTCTCCATCATAGCCTATTGGTTTCATCTTTAAGAACTGTTCTAACCCATATCTCAGAGGTACTTGATCTTTTCCTTGTCTTTAATCATTTAAGGTTTTCATGGCTGCTTCAAACATTCCCTTGCCTTGAAGGTCCTGAGTGATCTCTTTCTGTCCCAACCATTTTCAATAAGTACCTGAATAAAACTCTCAACGTTACTCACCCTATACACAACTACCCTCCTAGGTCACTTATTCATTCTAGACCATCTACAACCTAGCTCTGATACCAACTGTCGCACCCCAACCCGTGGTCCTACTTGGCCCCACGTTCAGGACACGCACAGAAGACGTCGTAAAACACTTTTAGAAAAAATTTCAAAATATACTTTCATAAAGTTTAATAAAATCCACACTCAAAGTTCAAAGACTTCAATTTAACTTTCAAACAACTTTCACAAATGAAAGTACTTAGCCCAAAGGCTTACAAACTCTTATACAAATGTACAATTACCACACTTTACCAAAATAGGTGATACACGAATACAATCTCGGTTACACTACCCCAAAGGTAATACATTTATATAATGTAACCTTTAAACCACACTTACTTTCCAAAATGGATTATCAACCCGACGTCCTCCCTTGTGAAGTGACCTATCCCCATGGCTCGCCTTTATCTAAGGAAAACAACATTGAAAGGAACGGGGTGAGAATAAATCTCAGTAAGCTACTAAAATGCAACTACGTTACATGCTGAAATGATACTCATAATGGAACAATGTCAATAAACATTCATTGAGCACATAACATGAGAGGCAAAGCCAACTCATCATACCACACATATGGCGGAAATAAACACTCAAACGTGGATACTGAGCCAAGGTTCTTGAATCAAACATATAACCATCTGAGAGGTATCAACTGAGCAGCACCAAAGGGCTGAAACCGGTTTCAGAACCAAACAATAATAACAACAACAACAACAGGGGGAAAATGACACAAAGTCATAACCTAAACGGTGACTAAACTCACAAAAAGGAGAGCTAGCCCAAACCCAATCCGTGGCCCAAGGAAGGGGGTTAAAAATGGGAAACCAATGGTAGAAGCCTTACAATGAACTTGGCTCGTGTGCCATTATAATCTCTACCACTGCCCGACTCCACAACAAGAAGTACCAGCTGGACTTTAACACGAGCATAGTAATAAATACTTGCTTAAACAACAACCGGGGAATGATTCCAAAGTAGGGAACCACACAAAACTCATCACAAAGATGAACCAATCCAAAACACATCAAAAGATGTTCAGCAATATCCAATTAACTTTTAGTCAAATTCCACAACACATTTGTTCACAAAGGAACCAATTTCAAACACTAGAGTGTTCCACAATGACCATTTAAGTTAACTAGAATGGTACCCAAAACCTAGACCAAGAATACATGTCGCGACCCCGGACCCCGCGGGCCCGAGACCGCGATCTGGACGTCGACTCTAAAACCAAAACTGTGAAATACCGAAGTTAAAAATTTCATTTGATACCAAAAGGTAGTGATCCAAAGTTTTACAAAACCAAGTTTGATAAAAACCAATTACAACTATCATAAACTTCCACAAGTTTATGCCCAACAAAATACAAAATACACAAATTCTAATGACGTCAATGTTTGGTATAAATATCCCAAAAGGTTACACATTTATATAATGTAAACCAACCTATACAACTTTCCCCAAAAGAATGTATCCACACTCGACATCCTCTTTCTCGTGATCAACGAGACTAATCCTTAGCACCTGGGGGGGGGGGGTTAAGGAAAAACAAAGATAAAAGAAAAGGGGGTGAGATAAATCTCAATAAGTTACTAATGCAACTACATGACATGCTATGATGCAAGAAGCAATAAGCAATAGTAAATATCACAAAGCACGTAGCATTTATCACATACAGATAGCAGCGGAAATAAACACGTAACAAAGGATATAGCCAAGGTTTTCTAAACCGGAACATCCAAATAAAGGATCGCTGCGCAGCTTCAATAATCAACAAATCATCATCTTCATAATAGCATGAAAGCCGAAGAGAAAACCCCGGTACCGGAACCAATAACCATAAGAGTGTCACAAAGGACAAGGACCATGACACAAAGTCATGCCCGTTAGCTAGATACATTCACAAAGGAACGGTAACTTGACTTTTCCAAGGCCAATCTGGAAAAGGGTATAGTAAGGGCAAAACAATGGTCAACATTATAATGGACTTGGCTTTGCCATTATAATCTTTCCCATCGCCCGATGCAACAAATATGCCAGCTGGGCTTTCAAATAAATGCTAAGTAATAATAATTTAGCATGAATGAACAACTTAAGGTTCCAAAGTAGGGAACCAATCCAATTAAATCACCACAAAGGTAAACCAATAAAAACCGCACATCAAAGATGCCCAACATTACCAATACGGTACTTAAATAAATTCCACATCATATTTATTCACAAAAGAATCAAATCCACACAATAAAGTGTTCCACGGTGTTATCTTAAGTTGATTAGAAGGAATAAGCCTAAACTAGTTAAGCCATTAGTCTTAAACCAAGCAAAAAGGTCAAATTCCTGGAACAGGGGGCGGGCGGGCGCCTGGAATGGGGCAGGCGGGCGCCTGAATGACCAGAAGGTCTGGGCATTGGAAGAGGACATGTAGGCGGGCGCCTGGTCCAACACAGGCGGGCGCCTGGTCTACGGGTGGGAGGGATTTCAGCAGCTGGGTTCTCCATTTCCAAACCAAAAACAACCCAAACTTTTACCATACTAAAAATCCACTAGAATCAAGACTTCCCTCAAGCTTACTAAGGTACCCAAACAACATTTAACTAAAAAGGGGATCTTAACAACATCCTTTATCAATCCAATTCAAGAATCAAAACCAACATTCAAGATTTCACCATTTTTAACCAAAAACTCAAATAAATTCCAAACAAATTCAAAACCCAACCAAACTTCAAATATAACACATTAAGCATTATCTAAACATGATATGAACATTTTAGTACCAAATGGGGGAAAAGTAACTTACTTGAATTTTCTCAAAGTTGATGGATTTCGATTCTTTTTGGCTTCCTACGATCCTATCGACGATCTAAACATGTTTCACGTTTTAAGAAATGAGAGATAACTAGAGGAAGATGAAGGAAATGAAGAAAAGAAGTAAAGGAAGAAAACTTACCCAAAACTTAGAGAGAGAGAGAGAGTTTGCTGGAGAGTGATGGTGAGGAGTGAGGGAGAAGGTGAGGGAGGAGAGGGGAGTAGGGGGAAATAATTCAAAATGTTATACTTAGGCCCCCTCTCTCACACTACACACAAATACTACCCTCCCTACTAACAATTAAGACCCAACAATACCACACTAACACAAATGACCCAAATAAAATGCTAGGCATAATTATTATAGCACATAAATTGCACACATAAATATTTAAATAAATAATAATTTAAATAACTAATTAAGCAAATAAATAAATAATAATTATTTAATTACTAATAAAATAGAGCCTAGATTTCGGGTCGTGACATTCACTCCCCCTTAAAGAAAATTCGACCCGAATTTTAACGAGGCTCACCTTAAACAAAAAGCCACGGAAATTTCCTCTCGATCTCATCTCGGAGCTCCCACGTCGACTCCTCGATGTTATGATTCCTCCAAAGAACTCGAACCAACGCAATGCTCTTGCTCCTCAACTCTTGGACTTTGGAATCTAAGATCCGAACCGGTCGTTCCTCATAAGTCATATCGGCTCAATATCCTCCGGTATCCTCGGTAACACGTGAGACAGATCATGAACATACTTCCGAAGCATAGAAACGTGGAACACGCTGTGCAACCGGTCTAAGGATGGCGGTAACGCAAGACGATACGCAAGAAGTCCAACCTTTCCCAAAATCTCAAACGGGCCAATAAACTTCGGAGCCAAGTTGCCTTTCTTCCCAAACCTACGAATACCCACCTTCGGAGACACTTTCAAGAATACCAAATCGCCAATCTGAAAACTAAGATCTCGCCTTCGGTTGTCTGCGTAGCTCTTATGTCGACTCTGGGCTGTCTTCAATCTATCCCGGATAACTTTAACTTTCTCAACTGAATCCCGAAGCAAATCAATACCCAAAACTTTCGATTCACTGACCTAATCCCAACAAATAGGCAATCTACATTTCCTTCCATACAAGGCCTCAAACGGTGCCATCTCGATACTAGCCTGATAACTGTTGTTGTAAGAGAACTCCACTAACGGTAGGTGCGAATCCCAAGAATCAGAAAAGTCTATCGAACAAGCTCGCAACATATCCTCCAAAATCTAGATAGTCCTCTCGGATTGACCGTCGGTCTGAGGATGAAAAGCTGTGCTGAATCGCAAATCTGTACCCAAAGCTTCCTGAAACGCCTTCCAGAATCTAGAAGTAAACCTCGGGTCTCGATCTGACACAATGCTAACCGGAACTCCATGCAATCTAACAATCTCATCAATGTAAAGGGTCGCAAGCTTCTCCATCGAATATCTGATGTCAATAGGTAAGAAATGGGCACTCTTAGTCAATCTATCCACTATTACCCAAACACTGTCATACTTCCTACGGGTACGAGGCAGTCCCGTAACGAAATCCATAGTCACATGCTCCCATTTCCACTCGAGAATCTCTAACGGCTGAAGTAATCCCGCGGGTCTCTGATGCTCGGCTTTGACCTGCTGACACGTTAAACACCTCGAAACATACTCCGCTATTTCCCTCTTCATATTAATCCACCAAAATTGTTGCTTCAAATCCTAATACATCTTCGTACTACCCGGATGAATAGTATACCTCGATTTGTGACCCTCATCAAGAACTCTCTACTTAATTCCATCAACATCCGGAACACACAAACGACCACGGAAAGTCAACACTCCACTCGAGCTAATAGAAAAATCCTCGAAGTTCTTTTCCTTCAATTTACCCATTATCTTCACCAACTCGGGATCTTCTTTCTGAGCTTCCTTTATCCTCTGAATTTGGGTCGGAGACACCCTAATATTCGCAAAAATAGCCCCATGTCTCGATTCACGAGGAGGCCAATCTCGAACATCCTCAAGCATTTTCCATTCACGGACCATCATCGAAGCCACATAAGACTTTCTACTAATCGCATCGGCTACCACATTCGCCTTCCCCGGGTGATAAGAAATCGTACAATCGTAATCCTTCAACAATTCCATCCATCGGCGCTGTCTGTTATTCAGCTCTTTCTGGGAGAAAAGGTACTTCAAACTCTTGTGATCCGTAAAAATTTCAAACTTCGCCCCATAAAGATAGTGCTTCCACTTGTGCAACGCAAAGACTATCGCCGCCAACTCCATATCATGAGTCGGGTAATTCTGTTCGCTCGGGGTCAACTTCCTCGAAGCATACGCAATCACTTTTCTGTTCTGCATCAACACACAACCCAAACCCTCTTTCGAAGCATCACTGAAAATCACTAGGCCATCGCTCCCATTAGGCAAAGTCAAGATCGGAGCAGTAGTCAACCTCTTCTTCAATTCCTCGAAACTCTTGTCACATTTCTCGGTCCACACAAACGGAACATTCTTCCGGGTCAACTGAGTCATCGGAGTAGCAATCCTCGAAAACCCCTCAATAAATCTTCTGTAATACCCGGCTAAACCAAGAAAGCTTCTAACCTCTGTCACTGATTCGGGTCTCTTCCAATCCACTATTGCCTCTATCTTCGAAGGATCCACAGAAATCCCATCTTTAGAAATCACATGGCCCAGAAATGACACCTTCTCGAGCCAGAATTCGCATTTACCGAACTTCACAAATAATTTCTCCCTCGCAAGAACGGATAAAACTGTCCTCAAGTGCTGTTCATGATCCTCTCGAGATTTCGAATAAACAAGAATGTCGTCGATAAAGACTACCACGAACGAATCAAGATAGGGATGGAAAATCCGGTTCATCAAATCCATAAACACGGCCGGCGCGTTAGTCAACCCAAACGGCATAACCAAGAACTCATAATGACCATACCGAGTGCGAAAAGCAGTCTTCGGAATATCCTCCGATCGAACCTTCAACTGGTGGTACCCACTCCTCAAATCAAGCTTAGAAAACACAACGGACCCTTGAAGCTGATCAAATAAATCATCGATGTGCGGTAGAGGATACTTATTCTTCACCGTAATCTGATTCAACTTCCGGTAATCGATGCACAATCTCAACGAACCATCTTTCTTCCGCAGAAACAAAACCGGTGCTCCCCACGGGGAAACACTAGGGCGGATAAACCCTCGATCAAGCAACTCTTGCAACTGAACCTTCAGTTCCTTCAACTCTGCGGGAGCTAACCTATAAGGTGCTTTCGAAATTGGAGTCGTGCCCGGCAAAAGATCTATACAAAACTCAATCTCATGATCGGGAGGCATATCATACTCGGTAGAGAAAACATCGGGAAATTCCCGAACTACCCGAACACTATCAAAACTAGGGGATTCCTTCCTAGTATCAAGAACACTAGCCAAATACCCCTCACAACCACTATGCAATAATTTTCTCGCTTTCATAAAAGAAATTAAGCGAACCTTTCTACTCAGAGGACTAGCCTCAAACACAAATTTAGGCACATCGGGAATAGAAAAAGTAACAGTTTTCTTACGGCAATCAACAGAAGCATGAAACTTGCTCAACCAATCCATACCCAAAATGACATCAAAGTCTTGGATAGGAAGAACTACCAAATCCGCACAAAGGACACGACCACAAATAACCACATCACAAGCACGAAAGACTCGATCAGAAATCAAGCATTCTCCTATAGGGGTCGACACCTCTAGCACGTACGGTAAAGACTCGAATGCAGCATTTAACATGGAAGCAAATTGCACAGAAATGTATGAATGAGATGATCCTGGATCTACTAACGCTCGTGCGCTCACATTAGACACAGAAACAATACCTCCAATAACGGATGGATCATCGGTAGCTTGTTGTTGATTCATGGCATAAACCTTTCCTTGAACTTTGGGCTTCCCTGCGGCATCCCTTTTCTGACCCTGATTATTACCAACTCCTGACCCGGATGCTTGTCCTCGGTGCCTCGTGCACTCTCTCGCAAAGTGCCCCATTTCACCACAATTGGTACACCTGCCTTGCTTTTTCCAACACCTATCCTCCGAATGGCCTACCTTCTGACAAAAGGTACAAGGCTTTCTATTCTGAATCCCCGGAGTAGTACCCGGATTCCTCGGTGCGATTTGCCCCTTAAACTGAGATGATGCCCCCGGGTTACCTCGGTTGTCGAAACGGTGTTGTGGCTTGCCTTGTGCTCCTTGCTTACTCGGGTTGGCCACCTCGGTTTTCCTCTTATGCTCCCCGATATCTTGCTCTATCAAGTAGGCTCGGTCCACCGCATCTTGGAAAGTCACAATCTGTTGAGCAATGAGTTGAGTACGGATGGAGGTCTTCAATCCCCGAATGAATCTCATAGCCTTTTGTTCCTCGGTCCTCACCAAATAGTTGCAATACCGGGCTAATTCTATGAACTTAGCCGAGTATTGTGCTATAGACAACACACCTTGCTCCAAGTTGAGTAGCTCGATCTCCTTTCGGTTTTGATCAACAACCGGAATGAAATGCTCCTTGAATTTGCGCACAAACAACTCCCACGCATACACCGTGTGAGTATCATCCCAAGTAGTTTTAACACCTTTCCACCAATGCTCGGCGGCTCCCACAAGTTTATAAGCCGCAAACCGGACCTTATCCTCATCCGAACACCCAAACACATCATAAATCTTCTCCATAGACTCAATCCATAACTCAGCTTTCCTTACATCGGGTTCCCCATTGAATTCAACCGGTTTCAACTTCAGAAATTGCTCCAATCCATAACGGGGTGGTGCTTGCTCTACCCTCGGACCTTGATCATGTATGGCCTTCATGGCCGCCTCGAACATGCCTTGAAACATGGCACGGGCTTCTTCCCTTGTATCATTCTGATTTGCATTACCGGTACTACCTTCACCACTCCTTCTACGAACCATTGTAACAAGTACCTGCATAAAACATCAACCGTTAATCACTCCGCACACTACTACCCACCTAGGTCATACTAATCCACCTAGACTTATACGTAGAGCTAATGCCATAGCTCTGATACCAACTGTCGCGACCCCGGACCCCGCGGGCCCGAGACCGCGATCTGGACGTCGACTCTAAAACCAAAACTGTGAAATACCGAAGTTAAAAATTTCATTTGATACCAAAAGGTAGTGATCCAAAGTTTTACAAAACCAAGTTTGATAAAAACCAATTACAACTATCATAAACTTCCACAAGTTTATGCCCAACAAAATACAAAATACACAAATTCTAATGACGTCAATGTTTGGTATAAATATCCCAAAAGGTTACACATTTATATAATGTAAACCAACCTATACAACTTTCCCCAAAAGAATGTATCCACACTCGACATCCTCTTTCTCGTGATCAACGAGACTAATCCTTAGCACCTGGGGGGGGGTTAAGGAAAAACAAAGATAAAAGAAAAGGGGGTGAGATAAATCTCAATAAGTTACTAATGCAACTACATGACATGCTATGATGCAAGAAGCAATAAGCAATAGTAAATATCACAAAGCACGTAGCATTTATCACATACAGATAGCAGCGGAAATAAACACGTAACAAAGGATATAGCCAAGGTTTTCTAAACCGGAACATCCAAATAAAGGATCGCTGCGCAGCTTCAATAATCAACAAATCATCATCTTCATAATAGCATGAAAGCCGAAGAGAAAACCCCGGTACCGGAACCAATAACCATAAGAGTGTCACAAAGGACAAGGACCATGACACAAAGTCATGCCCGTTAGCTAGATACATTCGCAAAGGAACGCTAACTTGACTTTTCCAAGGCCAATCTGGAAAAGGGTATAGTAAGGGCAAAACAATGGTCAACATTATAATGGACTTGGCTTTGCCATTATAATCTTTCCCATCGCCCGATGCAACAAATATGCCAGCTGGGCTTTCAAATAAATGCTAAGTAATAATAATTTAGCATGAATGAACAACTTAAGGTTCCAAAGTAGGGAACCAATCCAATTAAATCACCACAAAGGTAAACCAATAAAAACCGCACATCAAAGATGCCCAACATTACCAATACGGTACTTAAATAAATTCCACATCATATTTATTCACAAAAGAATCAAATCCACACAATAAAGTGTTCCACGGTGTTATCTTAAGTTGATTAGAAGGAATAAGCCTAAACTAGTTAAGCCATTAGTCTTAAACCAAGCAAAAAGGTCAAATTCCTGGAACAGGGGGCGGGCGGGCGCCTGGAATGGGGCAGGCGGGCGCCTGAATGACCAGAAGGTCTGGGCATTGGAAGAGGACATGTAGGCGGGCGCCTGGTCCAACACAGGCGGGCGCCTGGTCTACGGGTGGGAGGGATTTCAGCAGCTGGGTTCTCCATTTCCAAACCAAAAACAACCCAAACTTTTACCACACTAAAAATCCACTAGAATCAAGACTTCCCTCAAGCTTACTAAGGTACCCAAACAACATTTAACTAAAAAGGGGATCTTAACAACATCCTTTATCAACCCAATTCAAGAATCAAAACCAACATTCAAGATTTCACCATTTTTAACCAAAAACTCAAATAAATTCCAAACAAATTCAAAACCCAACCAAACTTCAAATATAACACATTAAGCATTATCTAAACATGATATGAACATTTTAGTACCAAAATGGGGGAAAAGTAACTTACTTGAATTTTCTCAAAGTTGATGGATTTCGATTCTTTTTGGCTTCCTACGATCCTATCGACGATCTAAACATGTTTCACGTTTTAAGAAATGAGAGATAACTATAGGAAGATGAAGGAAATGAAGAAAGAAGTAAAGGAAGAAAACTTACCCAAAACTTAGAGAGAGAGAGAGAGAGAGAGTTTGCTGGAGAGTGATGGTGAGTAGTGAGGGAGAAGGTGAGGGAGGAGAGGGGAGTAGGGGGAAATAATTCAAAATGTTATACTTAGGCCCCCTCTCTCACACTACACACAAATACTACCCTCCCTACTAACAATTAAGACCCAACAATACCACACTAACACAAATGACCCAAATAAAATGCTAGGCATAATTATTATAGAACATAAATTGCACACATAAATATTTAAATAAATAATAATTTAAATAACTAATTAAGCAAATAAATAAATAATAATTATTTAATTACTAATAAAATAGAGCCTAGATTTCGGGTCGTGACATTTATTGTAATACCCTGACCCAAAAATGTGTGTGCCTGATATGTTTGATATGATTTGATTGGTACTACTTATACCACCAAGATGCATCTTCTTTTCGGAAGCTCATCTCATAAGAACTTCAAGGTTAAGCGTGCTTGCCTTGGAGCAATTCTGGAATGGGTGACCCACTGGGAAGTTTCTCAGTGAGCACGTAAGTGAGGACAAAAACGTGTTGGAAAGACTCGTGGTGGTTTGTGAGGACAGTCCATCAAATTTGATAGCGTTCCGACCCGGTTTTCGGGCTCGGGGCGTTACAATACATCCTAGTATTAATCAAACAAAAGGAAGATTTCTGAAAATAGGGGCGAGCGGGCGCTCATACTAGACCAGGCGGGCGCTCGGAAAGTACCAAGCGGGCGCTCGGAAAGTACCAAGCGGGCGCTCTAGGTCAACAGGGATTTTGGTCATGAACAAAAGGTAAGCGAGCTCTCCACTCATGCACGCGCGGGCGCTCCAACGGCTAGCCGGCGAGCGCTCGATGCCCACCAGGCGGGCGCTCGGTACCCGATTTGGGCCAAAACTGAACCTGGTTCCTTACATACTCCTTCCGTCCCAAAAGTACTAACACACACCTTACCTCTTACATAAACCTTAACCAAAGAAACCCAGGAAACACACTTAGGAACACACTTATACTTCCTTTACCATTTCAAAATCAACTTTCCAAATACTCCCTTTGTCCCAAAATTACAAGGATCACCAAATTCATCCAAATTACAAAATTAACACTTACAAGTATCAAGTATAATATATATGACTATTTTAACATTTAAAGGGGAATTAGTAACTTACCTATTTCTGGAAAAGTATCGAGAAAATAATATTTGATCGGGTAGAAATGACCTATTCAACGCCCTGATCATTTTTATATAATTAGTTTTTAAAACGGATAAGTAATTAAAAAGAAATAAAATCAAAATGAAATGAACTTACCTTCTTTTCCATGGATACAGAAAGAGTAGAAAATTAGGGAAATTTTAGTGTGTGTGTGACGCAGAGAGTGAGTGAGGGAGGGATAAGCATAATAAGTTATAAAAGATTTTTGCCCCAAAATTATACTTTGGTCACTCTAGTTTTATTTTCAACACTTAAACCCCTGAACTTATATTTCCAATAAGGACCCTAAGGTTTCAACTTAATCATTTAACTCCCTTAACCATTATTACTACTAACTATGTAAATAACATAATTAATCAAACTATATGTGCAAGTCATAAAATATGATGCAACACATAAAATGCACATATAAGTTCAAATTAAAATCCCCAAAAATATAAAATAAATAGGGACGGGTTTTGGGGTCGTTACAAACACGATCACGAGCAAGATCACGAACTTGAAGATGATAAGCTTGACCCTCTAACGGTATCCACACCATGAACGAATATCAAGAAACTCTTGATCTTGGTTGCTAGACCAATATGTGAAACTTTTTTCACAAAGATGAACTATATGGAATTAATATGTGATTTCTTGTTATTCACTTTTATGATCTTAGAACAATAATAAAACCTCTCAAACTCTTTGAAAGTTCTCACAAAACAATAGGACTGATTAGGCTGTTTAGAGGCTGTTTATATACTTGTTAGACCTATTCCAAATAGGTAACAAGTGATTAAACCTGTAAGAAAACCTATTGGGAAAATCCTAGTCAAACCAGGACAAAAGGGCCGCCCGGGTACACACGCTGGTCCGACCGGATCAACCCTTGGTCCGACCAGGTGTCAGCCTTGGTCCGCCCGGATCTTTATGTGGTCCGATCGGGTCCTTTATAAGGTCCGACCGGACCTCCCCAGTTTCCTGTTTTCTCCTCTAACTTCCTAATATTCCTCAAAGGCCCTTCGACCCATAATTCGAATTAAGTCCTTTTAAGATTCATTCTTATGTGTGTGACCCTTTAGGATTATACTAAGTTGGTAATGGGTGTAGGTTCAAGCAAACCATCATACCTACCCAATTAGTATAACTATATATAAGTTCGTATCCTTTAATAGAACATATCACAATCTCTTTGTTCACGATGTCTATTGAACGTAAGCCATGGTCAATGGTCAACTTACAATGTTCAATGCTTTCTCGATCCCGAATATATTGATACAACAAATCATATTTGAGCACGGCCATGCATTTCATCAATACCATTCATCGAGTGGCCAAAGCTTGACATCTCTCTTTGATGAGGAACAAATCACATCTTGACTTATTACTCTTCCCTACATGATTCCGATTACGCCAATCATATTCTTTATAACTACCCGGTTAGGGGTAACGTTTGAATATGTCAAACGTAATGTTCATCAAGTGGAAGACTGTAATAATCTCAGGTCTTAAAGATTCAAGTGATATAACTAAATGAGACTTAATTATGATATTGTGACCATGACATAAATCTTATACGGGTCATTCTAGTATTTGTTTTCCAACAATTACCCATAAGGTTAATTGTATCCCATACACCATAATCATCATATGATTATCTATTAAACTTATACTAACAATTAATCATAATTATCAGGGATGGGGATTATTATAATAAACATGCAAAGGATATAATAATCAAACATTCAATATCTTTATTAATATATAATCAATAGATAACATTAATCGTTCATATAACATGCCTAGAGTATACAACACCAATAATCTCCCACTTGCACTAGGCCTAATTAATGAATCGAATACCCATAGACCTAACATAACCATCATTCTTTGCTTGTGGAAGACCCTTTGTCAATGGGTCGGCAATGTTATCATTAGTCGGTACTCTGCATATATTTACGTCTCCTCTATCAACGATCTCTCGAATGATATAAAAACGCCTAAGTATGTGTTTGGATTTTTGATGTGATCTTGGTTCCTTTGCTTGAGCAATAGCACCATTATTATCATATTAAAGGTCTATTGGGTTAGCAATGCTAGGAACCACTTCTAGTTCACCAATGAACTTCTTGATCCAAACAGCCTCCTTTGCAGCATCAGATGCTGCAATATACTCAGCTTCCGTTGTAGAATCTGCGACGGTACTTTGCTTAGAGCTTTTCCAGCTAACAGCACCTCCATTTAGCATAAATACAATTCCAGATTGTGAATCATCCTTGTCGGTTTGAAAGCTTGCATCTATGTAACCACTTACAACAAGAACATCTTCCATTCCTCCATACACCAAGAACGAATCTTTTGTCCTTCGCAAGTACTTAAGAATCGTCTTGACTGCAATCCACTGACTCTCACCAGGATCTGATTGGTATCTGCTCGTCATGCTTAAAGCATACGAGACATCAGGTCTAGTACATATCATAGCATACATGATTGATATAATTGCAGAAGCATATGGAATCCCAATCATTTTCTCACGCTCATCAGTTGTCTTAGGACACTGATTCTTGCTTAGAGTTATGCCATGGCCTACTGGCAAATTTCCTCTCTTAGAGTTTTCCATGCAGAATCTCTTAAGAACTTTGTCAATATATATATCTTGACTTAAACCAATCAATTTCTTAGATCTATCACGATAGATTCTAATGCCAAGGATATACGCGGCTTCTCCCATATCTTTCATCGAAAAACACTTTCCTAACCAACTCTTTACAGACTGCATTGCAGGAATGTCATTTCCCATGAGCAATATGTCATCAACATATAGTACTAGAAATAATACTATGCTCCCACTAATCTTCTTGTATACATAAGTGTAGATACCCCGGGAAACCACATCTTGGCTAGAGCGTTGGAAGGATCCTAGGATGTCTAACTTTTTTTAATTTGTTAGAGTCACCACCTATGTTATTAAGGAAACATAAGAAAAACCTAAAGAAATATCTTATTTTAATATTACGAAACTAGAGATTCGGGAAGAGAAGGGTTTGGGGGTTAGGTGACGGAGTGGGAAGTACTTAAACACCCACTCCACCCCGCTTACGCGAGTCTTGCTACTATTGGTGTTTTAATGCTAAATGTCTTTATTTTAATAAATAGTGCTAACAATTATATAGTAAAGAAAAGGGGAATTGCAAAGGGAAATAAAAGAGAATTGTTTTATTATATTAATGCTAAAGATTACATGTAGCAATTACATTATTATGAAATGGGGAAATTAAAGTAGAGTTGGAATGTAGGGAGATAACCTTAACCAAATTTAATGTAATAAAGTGATTAGTTGGTCATGTTCCATTGATGGGGATTGCATACATTGACTAAGACAAGTAAAAAAAGAAGAAGAATAAAGTACCTTTAGAAAGGAAGAACTTCAAACTTGACTTGGAGATGGAGTTGTTGTAAAGAAATTGTTGTGTAGAAATTTGTGTAGAGTTTTGTTGCTAAAACTCTTGTTGGGAGAATTTGTGTATAATGTAGTTGTGAAGAAAATTTAAGTCCAAGAACTTGTGTATAGTTTTTGTAGAGAAGATGAAGTTGGGTCCTTTTCTAAGGTAAAAAGAGGAGGTTTTTATAGGTAAAAAGGTTGGAGGGAAATGATGATCAATCCATGTAAAATGGAATTGACCAATCAAAAATAAGATAAATAAAATAAATAAAATCAAATCAAATAACATAACATAAAAAGGAAATATTTTGTTTTTTATGAAAAGGGATAGAAATATGGGATTGGGAGGTTACAAATAAAAAGGGTTTAATGTTAGAATAAAACATGTGGTGAAAAGTGGTTTTTGTGATCAAGAAAATGGAGGGAAAAGACTGCAGTCCGTAACTTCCATAATGGGAGGCGCGCGAGTCCGGCTTTAGGAGCGAGATGTGCGCGCAGCCCACAAGCAGTTCCAGAGGCGCCCGCAGGTGGAAAAGATAGAATGACAGAAATGACTCTAAAAGTTAACTCTATTATGCAGTTTAGTCCAAAACTAACGGAATCAGTTAGTAACTTAACCGAAGTAACAGAAATTAACAAAAATAAGTTCAATAAAAATACTATGTATGCAATCGGGGTGAGAGGTCCAAGGCGGGGTGTCTACAGAGCCTCTCGGCGACTGGATTGCAAAGCAAAACACGTCGACAAAAGAACAAAACATCCGCCGAGGACATCACAAAAAGGAAGAAGCAAAGACTCGATGAAAACAAGAATCTTGAAATTACAAGAGATAGAAGTGCGCTCCCTGTGTGAGCGACTTTTGCTGATAGAAGGGGTGCGGTGATAGAAATCGGCCCACCGTGGCCAAAATTTAGAGTCCGTATAGAGGACTTGGAGGGACTCGAGAGTCTGCCTGCTGATGTAGAGGGACTCGAAAGTCGGCCTGCTGATGTAGAGGGACTCGAGAGTCTGCCTGCTGATGTAGAGGGACTCGAGAGTCTGCCTGCTGATGTAGAGGGACTCGAATATCTGCCTGCTGATTTGGAGGGACTCGAAAATCTACCTACCGCTGTAGAGGGACTCAAAAGTCTGCCTGCTGATGTAGAGGGACTCGAAAGTCTGCCTGCTGATTTGGAGGGACTCGAAAGTCTGTCTGCTGATTTGGAGGGACTCGAAAGTCTGCCTGCTGATTTGGAGGGACTCAAAAGTCTACCTGCTAATGTAGAGGGACTCGAAAGTCTGCCTGTACCTGTTATGCGTATGCTTTGCAAATGCATGTTCTAGTGTGAGATGAGAGAAAATTGTGCTTGTAGTGTGAAATGTGATTTGAAAAGCAGAGATTGCTTGAGAAAGAGATTTTGCAAAGATGGAGAAATTGCTTTTGTGTGTGATGTGATTTGAAAGGAGCTTTGATGAATGATGTTCACACCTTCACTTACCATGGCCGCTTGATTTAGGATGGATTTCTGATGCCGTGGCTTTGTTGAAGGATGCCGACACTTTTGAAGATGAGTCGCTTGTACTTTGATGGAGTGTCAGTGAGATGACATTCTGGATGACGGGTTGGTCGTGCCAAAAGGCTGCATACGTATCCCTTAAAGAGAATCAGACCAGCGTAGTTCAAGGATGATGGAGAACGCTGGGGAAGAAGATTAGGAGCAAAGCAAAATGAAACACCTACTTTTACACAAGGAGACAAAAAAAGTTTATTTTGCAAGAAAAATAAAAATAAAAATATTTTTGTCGTTTTTTTTTAGTTCGTGGGTGAACCATTTTAAGCATTGTGTATTTGTTAAGCCAACCCAAGATCAAGTCATGTTCGATCGAAGTCCGGATTGCCTCGCTTGAATTCTGTCGTTGTCGCCGCTGTGCCCAACGAAGATTGATGTCTAGCCCTAAGAGATTTGTCAATTGTGGGGCTTTAAAAGACTTTTGATGCCGAGATACCAAGGGGTTGTTGATTGTAAAGCCCCTAGAACGCCTTTGATGCCAAAATTTGAGTGACTCGTGAACCCCAAGATAAATCAGCTCTTGGCCCATTCAAATAAATCGCCTTTTGTTGTTGACGTGAGTAAGCCCCAAGAGGAGATTATTGATACCAAACATCGAGAGATTGCAAAGCCCCAAATGTCATGTACTTGTTGTTTGCGAGCTTCAAGATGGTGGAATGTGAAGACCTTTCGATGTAAAGCCCCAAATTATCTTGGAATCGGCTCGGCATTATATTGAGAGCGGATGATAGAGATCTCCTTCTTACGCTTACTGGGGAGATGAATGGCCTCATTATGGTCGGTACCCAAATGGCGGAGGGCTTATGTTAAAAGATGCAGCAATGCCTTGTGGTGCCGTCGAGATCGCGGACGGTAAGGTCTTGGTGTGATAAGGTCCCAAATGGATATGGTTGTTTGAGTCTTCTTGTTTTGAACTAAAACGGATCTTCGGATGCAACTTGTGCAGATGCAACTTGTGCTTTTGATCTTAGAGAAGGGGGTACTGAATTGCAGAAACATTGGGATTGGCCATGGCATTTCCCGCTATAACCCTGTTTTGATAGAGTTTAGTATATTGAATCTTTTTCCTTTTCTCTAAGACTTTCTTCATAACCTCTTCATAAGTCACAACATAAGATTCATCAAATTCATTCATAACATCGGAGCCCTCCTTTCAAACCAGAAAACCTTTGACGTGAAGCACTAGGAGACCCTTTAAGCTTGGACCACTCCCCACATTTCATTGCTCGAGTACCATTTCCCAAAAGATTGTCAATTGCGAAGCCCCAATATTGCCCTTTGCTCGGGTTACTGTAATGCCGTAGCCCAAAGATTGTAGATTGCGAAGCCCCTTGAGACCTTTGGTGTCAAAACTCAGGATGCTTCCAATGTTCCATATGGATTTGCTATGGCCATTGTTGGGAGGTGACGTGAGTTGCTTCTTGCTGAGGGAGCCTTTCAAACATTGATTGTAGCCCCTAGTGTGCCATCACTGATTGCAAGTAGAGCAAGAAATGCATATCCTTGATTGGGGAACAGGCACGAGCACATATGACATGAAGGCTTTCCGATATTCCCTTTGAGAGACTTTGAGGATAGCCTCACACATCTTTCTTGAGTGTAGCCCCTAGGGCTCATTAACTGTCAAATGAAGCAAAAGAAGCTCTCGTTCTCGAGTCACATAGCCCCTAGGGCGTCATCATTTGTCGAGAAAAGCAAGAGACTCATCCTCGTGTGGGGGAACAAGCATAAGAGGACATGGCAAGAGCTACTCCATTCTCGGGAAGCCTTTTGACATACTGTAGGGGCACATGCTTGTAGAAGCTTGAAAACTGAATTACATGTTGTTGCTACTCGCTGCCCAAACCAATTGACTCACTAGGGACCATTTGTGTAACCTCGTACCCTTTAATGATGATCTCATTCTCGGATGGATCTTAGTTACCGCGGGCCTTGTTTCTCATGAACCCAATAATGCTCATTGCAAGAACAACCTCCCAAAACGACCTTTGATTGTGCCGCATCTTGTCGAGCCCTTTGAAGCTGACTCGGTGGGGAATTGACTTGCTGAGGAGATTCAATGTAGAACTTGTGTAGTCTGTCTTCTTTAGAGGTCGGGGATCTCCATTTTTCTTTCCCTTCTCTCTCTCACTCACTCATTTTTTTTATGACACACCCTGTTTTTTGCCTAGACCGCCCTTTCGGGTTTTCGATCTAGCGGGCATATCTTTTGTGTCTTCATTTTGACTCGATTAATGAAGAAGTGTGCATTGACTCTAGCTGAGGATGAGAGACATGTGATTTTGCGGCGGAGACCTTTTGTCACTAATGATGAGTGGCATTGACTTGACTAGGGAAGTAACCCCTAGTATTGACTTAATGTATTTATATATTTTTTGAATGACTCACGAAGGCAAGTAAGTCATTAAGAGAGAAGAGAAGGAAATCCCCAATTTGATTGCAAGAAACTGGGTGTATCGCTGAAAGATAGGAAGCCCCAAGACTCGATAAAAAACGCAAAGCGATTCCAATTCTAAGAAAGTTGTTCAATCTTGAGGTGATTAATTCATTGGCAAATGACTCATACAAAGACGTCTTGACAAGTTCGAGATGAAGGCCGATCACCATAACGCATTAGGGCTAAACATACCTTCTTTCTTGCATGAGACCGGACCCGAAGGTTGCCTACGTTCCTCCAGTGTAGAGGCTCAGGTCACCGTAGTTCTTGTGGATGCTCCTTTCGTCGTGATGGAATTGTTGCTTCGTCCTTCATTGGTGGAGGAATGATGTTGTTTGTTGTGAACTTTTTGAATGAGGGGGATTTTTTTTTTTTTAATTAATTTTTTTTGTGCTCTAACTTTTGCCTAGGTTGTTTTGAAGAGTCAACCTAGCGAGTTTTTTTTTAATCCCCCTTTGAAAACTTTGCTTGATGTTGCTCCACCTTGTTTTGCTTCTTGGCTTTGTCGTTGATGTTGTCGCCTTTGTCACGATGTTTAGCCCCTAGGCGTTCAAGTGATGGCCTTCGTTCCAAAACATGCTTCGACATCTTTTCATCATTTTGCCAAGAATTAAATTGAACAACTTGGAGGAGTGTATGAGGATAAGAACGACTCAAACTTTATCATTGACAAGAAGGAAGAAAACTTAATGCACACAAAAGAGGACTTTTGACTCTTTTTTTTAATTCCTATTACTAGGTAGAGAAAGAGAAACGGAGATTGCTGTCGTCGTCGTTGTAGTTCTCCTCATCATCGTAGTCCTCAAAACCATTGTAACCTTCCATGTCGCTGCTTGAACTTTCCGGGACCCCTTCGTTGTCGGAGCTTGTCTCATAGGATTCCTCGGTTATTTCACGGAGCAAGTTGTCAATTCTGATCCCCGCATCAAACATATGTGCGAAATCCGGATAAAATTCCCTACTAAGATGAGTTCGGTAGTCCATATTCAAGCATTTCAAGAAGATTTCCATTTGTTCCTTCTTGGAGGGCCTATCAATGATCTCGGCTAACTTGTCATTCCAACGGCGAGAAAAGTCCCCAAAAGATTCATTGCCCTTTTTCATGGTGTTCTCCAACTCTTTCTTTGTGGGATGGTACATAAAATTGCCTTGGTATTGCTTCTTGAAGGCAAACATAGCGGCATCCCAATTGAGTCGGGTGGAAATCGGGAGACCTATATACCAATCTTTTGCGACCCCATCGAGAGTGAGTGGGAAGCATTGTGCCATTATTTGAGGAGACACTTTCTTCGGTAGCATGGCCCAAATGTAGGAGTCGATGTGAGCATCGGGACAAGAGTTTCCCTTGAACTTGCCAATATCGGGCATCTTGAATTTCTCGGGAAGGGCCACCATAGTGCTCATGAGAAGAGAAGCTTGATGGAGATCGGAACTTGGGCCTTTGTTCAAATTTAGCCCACTAAAACTTTGATCAATGTATGCCATGAGAGTGTTGACCAAAATGTTATCAATGCTTTGGACCATTTTTCCTTCATTCGTGAGCTCCTTCAATCGGTTCTCGAGCTTATAAAATTCTTTCTTATGGGCCATTCTCTCATGCTTGAGACGGGCTTGCCACAAATCATCCTTGTGTCGGGCATTCTCGGCGAGTGCATCAATTTGTCCTTTCAGTGCTTTGATCATGTTGACCGGGAAAGATTGTCACCGTTGTTGTTGCTGTCGCTATTGGACCTATTTGAAGAACACGGTTGATCTTAGGATGGCCCATAAATACCTTTTTGGTAAAATAAATTAACCCACAAACAGGAAAAGACTCGACCACATAAGGAAAAATGACCCTTTTTTTTATTTACAAAAGTCGGAAGGACGTAGTCCTTTTTGGGGTTTCTAGAAAAATAGTGGAATCGTCACACTAGTATGTAGACCTTCTCGCGGTCCCATATACTCATCGGATTTCACCACGCTTGTGATACCTACATGTGACGGGATTAAACTAAATTAATGTCATAAAGCATACATGCGGGGACATATTATTTATTTTCGTCCATAATAACCACTTGGGGACGGAGTTTTATTTCGTCCATAATAACCACTCGTTTCTTTTGGAAACGGCATGTATGATTTGATGACATTAGTTTAGGTAAATCTCGACACATGAAAACCGACTTAAGGTCACGGAGTGTTAGACACTAACTAGAATTGTTTTGGCTTGTGCTCGGCTAATGAGAGGCTTAAGGTCACCCCCCGCATGTAGTCGTGAACTACGCCACGGGTTGAGGTTTACCGCTTTGAGAGAGTCAATGTCGGGTGGAGCTTGAAACTCTCTAGGATGGGCCTCGACGGGTTTGGGGTTATAAACTTGTGCGACTCGATAGTGAGCAATTCATAGAAATATGTCCATGTAGTGTGAGGTCAAGCCAAGTGACAATTTTTTTTTTCAAAGAAAGAAAAAGCAAATAAACACATATTTACAACTTTCGAATCACCCGTGTGACCGATAAAAATAAACAGAAAATAAGAATTGTTCTGTGCAGGCCCGGTACCCACACACTGTCAATCATTCTGTTCTGTGCTGTAACGACCCCAAAATCCGTCCCTATTTATTTTATATTTTTGGGGATTTTAATTTGACATTATGTGTGCATTTTATGTGTTGCATCATATTTTATGATTTGCACATATTGTTTAATTAAATGTGTTATTTACTTAGTTAGTAGTAATAATGGTTAAGGAGTTAAATGATTAAGTTGAAACTTTAGGGTCCTTGTTGAAAATATAAGTTTAGGGGTTAAAGTGTTAAAAATGAAAGTTGGGTGACCAAAATAAGGAAATGGAGTAAAAAATCTAATATAACATGTTTGCCTTCTCTCTCTCTCTGTTCATTTCACCCAGAACATTCTCTCTCATTTCATTCCTAGGGTTAGGAGAAAAAGGTAAGTTCAACCTATTTCGATTTAATTCTTTTTATTTACTTATCCGTTTTAAAATCTAATTATATAAAAATGATCAGGGCGTTGAATAGGTCATTTCTACCCGAACAAAACATATTTCTGCGATACTTTTTCTGGAAATAGGTAAGTTACTAATTCCCCTTTAAATATTAAAATGGTCATAGCTGCAAAACAGAGACAAGAGCAGAATTAATTGACAGTTCAAAGATACAGTAGAGCGATGACAAGAAAGCCAAAAAAAAAGGGAAAGCAGTATACCTCCCACAACAGGCTGAAACCCGTGACCGAGCTAGTGGTCGAACGGCTGGTCAGATCCATACCATGATAACAACCAGCCAAGCCCGCTGCACCCCAGTTATAATGACCGGCCTGGTCCAAGTCTACCAACAAATCAAGTAAAGCCAAGGAAGCCGATGACCCTCCACTAGCAAACAGAGTATGGGACAACAGGTACCATATAAAACAACGGGCCACAACATCGACCCACTCAGCAGTGACACCCAAAGGCTCAGCTGCAAGAATACTAAAATACCGACGGATGCTCCCCCAAGTGACTCGATAATTCTTCACCGGGAAGCCACAGTCAACCAGGGCCAATAGCTCGTCAGCAGTCCGAAGGGTCCCTCTCAAAACACAAGGGACAGGCTCCCCCGCAAATGGCAGACCAGTCAATGCCGTGAAATCAGTGGGCGTCATCATGACCTCTCCCATAGGCAGATGGAAAGTATGGGTGGTGTCCCACCATCTCTCTCTCAGAGCCTGAATAATATCCGGATCGTTCTTCAACGCCGGCAGACTGGTAATAAAGAGGCCAAAATGGGTGGTCTGAACCCGAGCCCTGACATTCTCGGGCAGCTTACTCCAAATGGTGACCGGGCCATGAGCTCCGCCTCGAATCTCTGACAGGCGGCTCCACTCCTGAAAAGAAACAAGAAACAACGAAAATTTCGTTAGCATAACGGCTAGAAAACGGACAAACCCGAAACAGAAACTTCAACATGCACACGAGTGTGTGGGTATGAAAAGGGGTATCCGAACATGTTTCTTACTGTAAATCAACAGCGACAATCAACAAAAGAAGTTGCAGCAAAAAAAAATACGGGTGAAACAGAGCAGCCCCAAAAGTGCGAAAATCACAAAGAGAATGAAATATTCTTACCAATCCCGCTGTGACAAAGTGGGAGATATGGGTATGCGGATGATACGTGAGCAAACTCGGGTCCATCGCCTCAATTCCAACCTCGGGCTCCTCGCCCTGTGGCATCTCGATGGAGGAGATTGTTGACGATCCGACATCGTTTCTATGATAGAATCACACCTAGAACAACAAGGAAGTGTTTTGGGATGATTTCTCCGTGAAAATTTGGTTCAGAATTTGGAGGGCTCTTCGAAATTTTGAAAACTCGTCGAAAAAGTGAACTGTCTGTTTATGTATGCTGAACTGGAATGGAATGCGCGCGCCCCCCGCTATGTCACTAAGACGCGCGCGCTTCCCAAAGCGAAGACCAGACGCACGCGCCCTTGCTACATGAGGAATTCAAACACAACTCCTCACGCGGGAATCAAGGTGTCACATCCATGTTCATCTGAGTTTTCACCTCCACCACTACAAGCTGAGTGAGATTCGTAACAGACGCCGTTAGTTCTCAAAAATCAGTTTTTACAATTCATCCCCAGCACAAAGCACTCCGCAGTCAACTGTGCCCGCACCCCGTCAAAAGTCAAAGTCAAACAGTCAAAGTACGACTCACGACAACAATTTGGTCCGGGATGAGCCACAGAATCACTGCTTCCTCATCGAACAAAATCTGCATCCATCTTCAGCAAACGGTCCTCCGGGTCCTGCACTTCAGCAAAATGGTCCTCCGGGTCCCGCACTTCAGCAGACGGTCCTCCGGGTCCCGCACTTCAGCAAACAGTCCTCTGGGTCCGGCACTTCAGCGGACGGTCCTCCGGGTCCCGCACTTCAGCAAAACGGTCATCTAGGTCCCGCACTTCAGCAAAACGGTCCTCTAGGTCCCGCACTTCAGCAGACGGTCCTCCGGGTCCCGCACTTCAGCAAACGGTCCTCTAGGTCCCGCACTTCAGCAAACGGTCCTCTAGGTCCCGCACTTCAGCAAACGGTCCTCTAGGTCCCGCACTTTAGCAAACGGTCCTCCAGGTCCCGCACTTCAGCAAATGATCCTCCGGGTCCCGCACTTCAGCAGACGGTCCCCTAGGTCCCGCACTTCAGCAAACGGATCTCGCTATCAGCAAACAGGTCCCGCTTCCAGCAAACGGATCCGGCTCTCAGAAAACGGATTCCGCTATTGGCAAAGCCGCTCACACAGGGAGCGCACCCTTATCTCTCAAAGCCGCTCACACAGGGAGCGCACCTCTATCCTCCGCAATTTCAAATTCCTACTTTTATCGAGTCTTTTCCTTTTCTTGGTGATGTCCTAGGCGGATGTCTGTCTTTCGTCAGCGCATTTGCTTCGCAATCTACGCCGCCGAGGGGCTCTGTAGACACCCCGCCTCGGACCGCTCACCCCGATTGCACACTTGGTTTTGTGTTTTTCCCTCTTCTAAGTGTTTTCTGTTAGTTTCTGTTAGTTTGGTTAAGTTCCAGACGGACTCCGTTAAGTCTCGGGACTAAACTGAATAACAGTTCTAACTTTCTAGTCCATTCTGTCAAAAATTGCTTCTCAGAGTCGCGCGCCTCCGCCCCTTGAGGCCAGATGCACGTGCCTTCCGCCGCCTAGGTGGGTTGCGCGCGCTTCTGGGGCGTGTCAGTTACAGATTCTGCCCAAGAATCTCTCCCTTGCTCATTATACATGATTTTGCCCGGGAAAGATTTCTTGGAGACTCCGTTTGGCTCCAAAAACAGTCCTTTTTTAACTATAAAAACCCCTCTAATCCATCATTGGAGGGGGACCTTGAAAATCATTATTTTTAGACCTTTTACTCACTTATTTCCTAGACCTTTCCTTTGGGATTTCTTCAACAAAGTATTCAACCTCTTCTTCAAGGCTTTACAAGAGGTTCTCTTTTGAAGGATACTATAGGTAAATGTCTTAAACATTTCTCTTCTTCTCCTTCTTCTTCTTCTTCTTCTTCTTCTTCAATCAAATGTGAAATCACCCAAAACCAATTGGGACATGACACCAATGGTCCTTTCATTACATTAAATTGGCCTAGGAGTCATCTCCCTACATTTTAACTCTAAAACCCCCCTTTTTTATCATCATTTTAATAGGAAGAACACATTTATCTTTAAAAGCGAATTATGAACAAACAATACCGACTTTGCTCGGGCGAAATGGGTGTTTAAGTACTTCCCATTTCGTAACCTAACCCCCGAACCCCTCATCCCAAAGAATCTCTGTTTTCGTAAATCAAACTTAGGCTCATAAACATTTGGTTTTCTTACGTTCCTAAAAAACGTGGGTGGCGACTCTTAAAATCAATTAGACATCCTAGGTAATTCACGCGCTCTAGCCTAAGCCGTGGTTCCCTGGGGTATCTACAGATAGAGTCGATGGAAAAAATATTTGATGTCTTGAGATGTACTGATGAAGAACAAGTCAGGTTTGCTACCTATAAACTGAGTGGAGCTGCTGAGCACTGGTGGAGAGCTTTGAAAACAAATTGGGATGAGAATCATGTACCCTATACTTGGGAGAATTTTCTGAAGAAATTAAAAGAACATTTCATTCCTCGGGTAGATCAAGACAAGAAGGAAATGGAGTTTATTAACTTGGAGAAGAATACTATGTCTGTGGCTCAGTATACATCCAAATTCACGGAGTTATCCAGGTACTGTACTCACTTAGTGGCAACTGAGGAGAGGAAGGCTATGCGATTTGTAAAGGGATTGAGAACTGTGATTCGAAGTCAACTAGTATCCCACAAGTTGAAAGATTTTCAAGATGCTGTTGATAGAGCATATCAGGTGGAGCATGATATAGAAGAGCATAAGAGGAAAGTTGAATTGACAGGTATAGGAAGACAAGGAAGACCTCAACCACAGCGTGGTGATAATCGAGGAGGTCAGGGGATACCATCACAATTTAGAGGGCAACCACAAGGACAACCAATTATTAGGAATCAAAGTAGAAGAATATGTAATTACTGTCAGAAGGAAGGGCACAATGAAGAGCGATGTTGGAAGAAGCAAGGAAAGTGTTTGAATTGTGGTCAGCTTGACCACTTTCAGAAGGATTGTCCAAGAGCAAGGATTGTACCATATGGGAGTGGAACAGGATCATCTCAGGGTCAGAAGAGGGATGCCTCAGGGAAGCCTAAAGTGCAAGGTCATGTTTTTGCTATCAACTAACAACAGGCTTCAAATTCTTCTAACGTGATAGGAGGTATAATTTCTGTGTCTAGTTTGAGGGCATGAGCACTTATAGACCCTGACTCTTCGCATTCTTATGTGTCTGTATATTTTGCTTCTTGATTGCATGTTTCTTCTGAATCTCTACCTTATGTGTTAGAAGTGTCTACTCTAATAGGGGAGTGTTTGGTGACTAATAAAGTGTTACATGGTTGTGATGTGCATATTTGGGAGCATGTTTTATTTGCTGATTTAGTTGTTTTTCCAATACAAGATTTTGATATTATCTTAGGAATGGATTGGTTGAGTAAATACCATGCTTCAGTTGATTATTATAAAAAGGTGGTTACATTTTCTATTCCTGATGTGCCTGAATTTACTTTTGAGGCTGCTCCTTTGGGTAAGGGAATTCGTATTATTTCTTATGTGAAAGCTAGAAAGTTGTTGCATCGTGGTTGTACGGGGTACTTGGCTAGTGTTCTGGAGATACTACTAAAAAGTTGCCTGAAGTAGAGGATGTTCATATTGTGAAAGAGTTTCCTGATGTGTTCTCTACTTAGTATTCTATGCCTCCTGATAGGGAGATCGAATTTTGTATTGACTTACTTCTAGGTACTACCCCGATATCTGAATCACCTTACAGAATGGCTCCAGCAGAATTAAAGGAGTTGAAAGTTCAATTGCAAGAGTTGCTTGATAGGGGTTTCATCCGACCCAGTGTATCACCGTGGGGAGCTCCTGTGTTGTTTGTAAAGAAGAAAGATGGGTCCTTGAGACTATGCATCGACTATAGAAAACTGAATCAGGTGACTGTAAAGAACAAATATCCTTACCTCACATTGATGATTTATTTGATCAACTCCAGGGACAAGTTGTCTTTTCGAAGCTTGATTTGAGGAGTGGGTATCATCAGTTAAAGATTCACTCAGAAGACATTCCTAAGACTGCTTTCCATAGTAGGTATGGTCATTATGAGTTTCTTGTTATGCCTTTCGGGTTAACAAATGCTCCAGCTGTTTTCATGGATATGATGAATCAGGGTTTCAAGCCTTATCTTGATTCTTTTGTGGTTGTGTTTATTGATGACATCCTAGTTTATTCTAAGTCTCGAGAAGAGCATGAGCAACACTTGCGAATAGTTCTATCTATTCTTCGGGAGAAGTAGTTGTTTGCAAATTCAGTAAGTGTGCTTTTTGGATCGATGAAGTTTCTTTTCTGGGACATGTGGTTTCTAATAGAGGTATATCTGTTGACCAATCAAAAATTGAAGCTATTGTGAATTGGAAGAGGCCAGAATCGGTTACTGAAATTCAAAGTTTCTTGGGGTTAGCTGGGTACTACAGAAGATTCATTGAAGGGTTTTCTAAGATTGCAACACCATTGAATCAGTTGACTCGAAAGAATGTACTAAATGTGTGGGATGACAAATGTAAAGATAGTTTTGAAGAGTTAAAGAAAAGGTTGACCACCGCTCCTATTCTTGCACTGCCTAATGGGAATGATGAATTGGTGATTTATAGTGATGCTTCAAAAGAAGGCTTGGGGTGTGTTCTAATGCAAAGTAGGAAGGTAATTGCGTATGGTTCAAGGAAGTTAACTCCTAGTGAGCAAAATTATCCTACCCATGACATGAAGCTTGCGGCTATTGTTTTTGCGTTACACAAATGGAAGCATTATCTATACGGAGCAAAGTTTGAGATTTTCACAGATCATCAGAGTTTGAAGTATCTTTTCTCCCAGAAAGAGTTGAATAATAGACAAAGAAGATGGATGGAGCTGTTAAAGGATTATGATTGCACCATTTCTTATCATCCGGGCAAGGCAAATGTGGTAGCTGATGCTATTAGCCGGAAGTCTTATGTAGCTTCATTGATGATACGGGAATGGAAGATGTTAGAAGATGCTCGAGATTGGTGTCCTTTTGAATCGAGGCATGGGGCTATATTTGTGAATATCAGAGTATTACCAACCTTAATTCAACAAATCAAGGATGCTCAGAAAGATGTCCCCGAGTTAGTGAAGGTTGTGGGAAAAATCAAAGATGGAAGATTTGAAGACTTTTCTCTTAGTTCTGAAGGAGTATTGACTTTCAGAGGTAGATTGTGTGTGCCTAATGTTGATGGAATTAAACTCCAAGTTCTCAAGGAAGGCCATAAGTCGAGGTATACTATTCATCCTGGGAGTACCAAAATGTATCAAGATTTGAAGCAACACTTTTGGTGGAACAACATGAAGCAGGAAATAGCGGATTATGTGTCAAAGTGTTTGACTTGTCAACAAGTGAAAGCTGAACATCAAAGTCCCGTGGGATCGCTTCAACCTTTAGAGATACCGGAATGGAAGTGGGAACATGTTACTATGGATTTTGTGACAGGGTTACCTCGTACTCGAAGAAGGCATGATGCAGTTTGGGTGATTATAGACAGATGACAAAGTCTTCTCATTTCCTACCTATTGAGATGGGTTATTCTATAGAAAGGCTTGCTACGTTGTATATTAATGAGATAGTGAAGTTGCATGGAGTTCCAGTTAGCATTGTTTCTGATCCGGATCCTAGATTCACTTCTCGGTTTTGGCAAGCATTTCAGAAAGCTTTGGGTTCAGAATTGAAATTCAGTACTGCTTTTCATCCTCAAACAGATGGCCAGTCAGAAAGGACCATTCAGATTCTTGAGGATATGTTGAGATCTTGTTCTGTTGACTTTTCTGATTCGTAGGATATTCATTTGTCTCTCATAGAATTCGCTTATAACAACAGTTTTCATTCGAGTATTGGGATGGCTCCTTATGAAGCATTGTATGGAAGAAAGTGTCGTTCACCTATTTGTTGGGATGAAGTTGGGGAAGCAAAGATTTGGGGTATTGATATGGTTAATGATTCAGTTGAGAAGGTTAAGCTTATTCGGGATCGATTGACTATTGCCCAGAGTCGTCAAAAGAGTTATGCTGATCATCGAAGGCGAGACCTTGAGTTTGAAAAGGGTGACTTTGTGTTTCTGAAAGTTTCTCCAAAGGTGGGAATTAAAAGATATGGGAAGAAAGGCAAGCTTGCTCCGAGATTTGTCGGTCCTTTTGAGATTTTGGGAAGAGTTGGAGATCGAGCTTATCGTCTTGCGTTACCTCCTTCTCTTGATAAGATTCATAATGTGTTCCATGTTTCGATGCTTCGAAAGTATGTGTATGATCCATCTCATGTGTTATCTGAGATACCTGAGGATATTGAACCAAGTATGTCCTATGAGGAGCATCCAGTTCAGGTGATTGATTCTAAAGTTCAAGAATTGAGAACTAAAAGTATTCCTCTTGTTAGAGTTGTGTGGAGGAACCATAATGTTGAGGAGTCTACTTGGGAGCTTCGGGAGGAAATGGAAAGAAAGTATCCTTGGTTATTTGATTCGTTTGGTAAGTTATTCTAAAATTGGGGACGAATTTTTCTTTAAGGGGGAGTGATTGTAACGACCCCAAAACTCGTCCCTATTTATTTTATATTTTTGGGGATTTTAATTTGACATTATGTGTGCATTTTATGTGTTGCATCATATTTTATGATTTGCACATATTGTTTGATTAAATGTGTTATTTACTTAGTTAGTAGTAATAATGGTTAAGGAGTTAAATGATTAAGTTGAAACTTTAGGGTCCTTAATATAAGTTTAGGGGTTAAAGTGTTAATAATGAAAGTTGGGTGACCAAAATAAGGAAATGGAGTAAAAAAATCTAATATAACATGTTTGCCTTCTCTCTCTCTCTGTTCATTTCACCCAGAACATTCTCTCTCGTTTCATTCCTAGGGTTAGGAGAAAAAGGTAAGTTCAACCTATTTCGATTTAATTCTTTTTATTTACTTATCCGTTTTAAAATCTAATTATATAAAAATGATCAGGGCGTTGAATAGGTCATTTCTACCCGAACAAAACATATTTCTGCGATACTTTTTCTGGAAATAGGTAAGTTACTAATTCCCCTTTAAATATTAAAATAGTCATATATGTTATACTTGATACTTGTGCTTGTTATTTTTGTGATTTGGATAATATTTGTGATACTTGTAATTTTGGGACAAAGTGAGTATTTGGTATGTTGGTTTGGTTGGGTTCAAAGTGGTGTTAAAGTTGTTTTGGGACTGATTTTTTAGTCCTAGTAAAGTTAGAAGTGTTAGTAAGTTATACTCCTACGCTTGAGACTGATGAATTTGGCTTGCAGGAGAAATTTGAGAATTTTGAGTATGGCTCATGGGCGACCGCCCAGAATGGGTTTGGGCGACCACCCACAACTACTGAAAGGTTTGGTCTGGGACAGAGCATTTTGGGCGACCGCCCAGTCTGGTTTGGGCGACCGCCCATAATTGCTGAAAAAGTGAGTTGTTCCATTTCAAGTGATTTAAAGTTCAATCTTGGTCTAGGTTTTAGGTGATATCCTAGAGTACCTAGAGGGTTGTTGTGGAACACCCTAGTGTTTGAAATTGGTTCCTTTGTGAACATATGTGTTATGGAATTTGACTAAATGTTAATTGGATTTGGTTGAACATCTTTTGGTGTGGATTGGATTGGTTCATCTTTGTGATGTGTTTGGCTTGGTTCCCTACTTTGGAATCATTGCCCCCGGTTGTTGTTTAAGCAAGTATTCATTACTATGCTCGTGTTTAAAGTCCAGCTGGTACGTGTTGTGGAGTCGGGCAGTGGTAGGGATTATAATGGCACACGAGCCAAGTTCATTATAAGGCTTCTACCATTGGTTTCCCATTTTTAACCCCCTTCCTTGGGCCATGGATTGGGTCTGGGCTAGCTCTCCTTTGATTGAGTGTTTATTTCTACCTTACGTGTGGAAAGATGAGTTGGCTTTGCCTATCTTTTTACGTGCTATGTGAATGTTTATTGACATTGTTCAATTATGAGTATCATTTCAGCATGTAACGTAGTTGCATTTTAGTAGCTTACTGAGATTCATTCTCACCCTTTATTTGTTTACTGTTTTAGATAAAGGAGAATCTAGGGGATAGGTCACTTCACAATGGAGGACGTCGAGGTGGTGATTTGGGTAAGACATTTTGGGAAAGTAAGTTTGGTATGTAAAGGCTACATTATGTAAATGTATAACCTTTTGGGTAGTGTACCCGTGACTTCATCTTTGTATCACCTATTTTTGGAACATGTTGGTCATATGTAAATTTGTAAGTAAAGTGTGTAACCCTTATGGCTAAGTACTTTGGATTGTGAAAGTTTGTTTATGTGGAAATGAAATCAAGTTTCAAGTAAATGTGTTTGGTTATATGAAACTTTTATGAAAGTACATTTCGAAAAATTTTCCTAAAATGTTTTATGACGTCTTCCGCGCGTGTCCCGAGCGTGTGGCCAAGTAGGACCACGGGTGCGGGGCGCGACATGTGCACTGTTCTGTTTCTGGGAAAATTGCCCAGAAGCGCGCGCATTTGGCAGTGAGAGTGGGAGGCGCGCGCCTCCGAGCGAGAGAGGCCGAGGCGCCTGATTCTGGGAAGTACCTGCAAATCAGTGCATTCAAGGGATTGCCTTGACCCTAAATAAAAATTCTTTCCCCCTGCAAAATTTGTTAGCACAGAAATATGGAATTGAAGGACGAGATGAGAGGCGGGTGATTCTGGTAATTGGGGTCAAACGCGCGCGCTTTAGGCCAAGAAGGCCGGAGGCGCGCGCTTCCTACCCCTTTTACCAGAATGCCCAGAAAACATAATAAAAGAACACCAAAAGAAGAAACGCAAATTTAACCCTCTAAATTGCACCAAGCAGAGTCGCCACTGTAGATACCCCGGGAAACCACAACTTGGCTAGAGCGTTGGAAGGATCCTAGGATGTCTAACTTGTTTTAATTTGTTAGAGTTGCCACCTATGTTATTAAGGAAACATAAGAAAAACCTAAAGAAATAGCATATTTTAATATTACGAAACTAGAGATTCGGGAAGAGAAGGGTTCGGGGGTTAGGTGACGGAGTGGGAAGTACTTAAACACCCACTCCGCCCCGCTTACGCGGGTCTTGCTACTATTGGTGTTCTAATGCTAAATGTCCTTATTTTAATAAATAGTGCTAACAATTATATAGTAAAGAAAAGGGGAATTGCAAAGGGAAATAAAAGAGAATTATTTTATTATATTAATGCTAAAGATTACATGTAGCAATTACATTAATATGAAATGGGGAAATTAAAGTAGAGTTGGAATGTAGGGAGATAACCTTAACCAACTTTAATGTAATAAAGTGATTAGTTGGTCATGTCCCATTGATGGGGATTGCATACATTGAGTAAGACAAGTAAAAGAAAAGAAGAAGAATAAAGTACCTTTAGAAAATGAAGAACTTCAAACTTGAACTTGGAGATGGAGTTATTGTAAAGAAATTGTTGTATAGAAATTTGTGTAGAGTTTTGTTGCTAAAACTCTTGTTGGGACAATTTGTGTATAATGTAGTTGTGAAGAAAATTCAAGTCCAAAAACTTGTGTATAGTTTTTGTAGAGAAGATGAAGTTGGGTCCTTTTCTAAAGTAAAAAGAGGAGGTTTTTATAGGTAACAAGGTTGGAGGAAAAGGATGATCAATCCATGTGAAATGGAATTGACCAATCAAAAATAAGATAAATAAAATCAAATCAAATAACATAAAAAGGAAATATTTTGTTTTTTATGAAAAGGGCTAGAAATATGGGATTGGGAGGTTACAAATAAAAAAGGTTTAATGTTAGAATAAAACATGTGGTGAAAAGAGGTTTTTGTGATCAAGAAAATAGAGGGAAAAGACTGCAGTCCGTAACTGCCATAATGGGAGGCGCGCGAGTCCGACTTTAGGGGCGAGACACGCGCGCAGCCCACAAGCAGTGCCGGAGCGCCCGCGGGTGGAAAAGATAGAATGACAGAAATGACTCTAAAAGTTAACTATGTTATGCGGTTTAGTCCAAAACTAACGGAATCAGTTAAGAACTTAACCGAAGTAACAGAAATTAACAAAAATAAGTTAAATAAAAATACTATGTATGCAATCGGGGTGAGAGGTCCAAGGCAGGGTGTCTACAACAAGGCTCATCTTCATTCTTGATGAAGCCAACTCCTAGAGGCTTGCTTCAACCATAGATGGATCTTTGCAACTTGCATACTTTGTTAAAATTTTCTGGAATTACAAAACCTTCAGGTTGTGTCATATAAACATCCTCAAGTAGGTTCCCGTTAAGCAACGCTGTTTTGACATCCATGTTCCATATCTTATAGACAAAATATGCGGCTATGGCAAGTAAAATTCTTATAGACTTGATCATTGCTACGGGCGAAAAGGTTTCATCATAGTCGATTCCATGAATCTGCCTATAGCCTTTCGCTACAAGTCTAGCTTTATAAGTATGCACTTTTCCATCCATATCAGTTTTCTTTTTGAAAACCCACTTGTATCCTATGGTTTTTACACATTCGGGCGCATCAATCAAGTTCCAAACTTGATTATCATACACGGACTTAATTTCAGATTTCATGGCTCCAAGCCATTTATCTGAATCAAGAGCGGACATCGCTTCTTGGTAGGAAGTAGGTTCGTCATCAACTATGACTTCCACTTTATTGCTAACCGTCATGAGAAATCCATATCTCCCAGGTTCGGATCGCACCCTACTAGTTCTGCGAGGAACTTGAGTATTCTGAATAGGTTCTATAACTCCTTGTGAAACTTGTTCAGATCTAACATTTTGTTCCATATTATTTTCAGGTTCTCGAACCTCTTCGAGATTAATTTTACTCCCACTAATTCCTTTGGAGAGAAACTCTTTCTCTAAAAAAGTACCATGATGGGCAACAAACACTTTGTTTTCCGCACGGTTGTGAAAGTAATAACCCTTGGTTTTCTTAGGGTAACCAACAAAAATACATTTATCAGATTTAGGTGTGAGTTTGTCAGATATAAATTTCTTAACAAAAGCTTCACAACCCCAAATCTTCATGAAAGACAAACTAGGTTTTTTCCCAGTCTACATCTCATGTGGGGTCTTTGGAACAGATTTTGTTGGAACCTTATTTAGTGTTAGAGCAACAGTTTCTAGTGCATGTCCCCAAAAGGATAAAGGAAGATCAACTTGACTCTTCATGGAGTGGACCATATCCAATAAAGTCCTATTTCTCCGCTCAAACACATCATTCCATTGTGGTGTTTCGGGTGGAGTTAATTGTGAAACAATTCCACAATCTTTAAGATGATTGTAAAATTCTTGGCTTAAATATTCTCCACCATAATCGGATCGAAGTGCTTTAATAGTTTTGTCAAGTTGATTCTGTACTTCATTTTGAAATATTCTAAATATCTCAAAAGATTCACTTTTATGTTTCATTAAGTAGACATAGCCATATCTACTAAAATCATCAGTAAAAGTTATGAAGTATTGATATCCTCCCCTAGCATTGCAGCTCATTGGTCCTCACAAATCAGTATGTATGAGTGTCAATAAGTCACTAGCCCTTTCACAACTCTTAGTAAAAGGTGCCTTAGTCATCTTTCCAAGTAAACAAGACTCACAAGTTTCATATGATTCAAAATCATGTGAATCTAAAAGTCCGTCCCCATGGAGTTTTGAGATACGCTTCTCATTAATATTACCAATACGGAAATGCCACAAATAAGTATGATTTACATCATTAAGTTTGGATTTCTTATTTACATTATAGACATCCTCATTATTTACATTCTCAACGTCAAGAATATAAAGGCCATTAAATGAACATGCAGTAAAATAAAGCATATCATTTAAATAAATAGAAAACTTCTTATTTTCAATAAGAAACTTAAAACCTTCATTATCCAAACAAGAAATTGAAATAATATTTTTACTTAAATCCGGAACGTAATAACAATTGTTCAAAACAAGAATTAATCCGCTAGGTAAAATGACATCATATGTTCCTACGGCTAATACATCAACTCTTGCTCCATTCCCCACACGTAGGTCCACTTCGCCATCTTTAAGTAGCCTTCTATTCCTTAGTCCCTGCACATTTAAACAAATGTGAGATCCACATTTAGCATCTAATACCCAGGAGCTAGAAGTAGAAAGAAGAACATCTATAACATAGATACCTGAAGTAGAGGCAGTCCAATGCTCTTCTTCTTCTTCTTCTTCTTCTTCATCTCTTCCTTGTAAACCTTGCAATTGCGTTTCCAATGACCAATATCAATGCAGTGGAAACAAATTGCATACTTTTGGGAAACAGGTTTAGCCAAATTAGCATTGGCAACAATTGTCTTGCCAATCTTGGGTTTGACAACTTTTGACTTACCCCATTTTCCTTTGCCTTTCTGGCCTTTTCCTTCCTTTGACACTATGAGCACAGGAGCGGCTTCTTTACTGATTTTATTTTCCGCTGTCTTTAGCATCTCATGCAGCTCAGATAGGGACTTATCCATCCCATGCATATTAAAGTTCATTACGAACTGGTTATAGCTTTTGGGCAATGAATTAAGAATAAAATCAGTGGCCAACTCAACCTCAATGGGATGGCCAAGCCTCTCTAAATGCTCAAAGTGAACCTTCATCTTTAGAACATGAGGGCCCACAGCCTGCCCATCACTCATTTTGCATGAGACAATGGCAGCTATAGTGTCGAACCTTTCCTGCCTTGCCTGTTCTTGAAACATACCTTTCAACACAAAAGTAAGGTCATATGCCTCCAAGTGTTCAAGAGTCTTCTGAAGCTCAGAACACATGGATGCAAGCATGAGACAACCCACCTCACAAGAATCAATCACTCTTGTGCTTCTTGTAGGCGTTTCTCTCATCCTTGGGGGCAGATGATTCAGGTTCATATTCAGGAATGGGTTCATCAAGAATATAAAGCTTATCTTCATGTTTTAGAATAATTCTAAGGCTACAGATCCAATCCGTGAAGTTAGCTCCATTTTCTTGAAGTTTTTCCTTCTCAAGGATAGATCGCAATGATAAAGAACTTGAATTTTGAGCTATTATCTACAATTATGCAAACATATAATCATATATAAGCACCAACTTAATTTTAAAGATATTACAAATATTAGTATTTCACAAATACTCCCACTAAATTATATAACCTTCAAATACATCCAATGTATCATATAATTTAAAAGGGCTAAGATCCATATTTCATTTAACTTTGAGTCGGCTAGGGCACGACTGCTCAAAATAAGTTATTTAGGTAGACAACTCCTTGTCAATCATATCATATATGACTCTTAGATCTTTTATGAGATTTTAGACATCATATGTCTAACATGTTTTAATCTCATCTGTGCCTTAGGCCCAAAACTGTTTTGATAGCCTAATTAAGTTAAACCATTTTAAACGTATATGAATCATTGTTTCCTCATCTTGCTCATAAATGAATAGAATTAATGCACCTACGCTAGGGCGTAACCCACATAAAACTACCCACGTACACACAAGTATTTTAATCATGGATTGGCACGGAACTTAAATTTTAAAGAAGGTTCACAACATATAGCATATAACACATTTATGATCACATAAGATAAACATGTTACACATCAAGTTTAGTCACTAAATTAATCTCCATTAATTTAAGCATGATATTATGTGTCATTAGTTTCTCTATAATTATGAGGATGAGACTCTTTTGAACCTTGGTTATCATCTCCAAATCAAGACAATAAGAAGTGCGGCCGAACTAAGCCATAAGGCAACCACAATTTCGCACTAATTCAAGAAACCAAGAAAGTAGTTCATGTGTCCGAAACTAAGCAATAGATGGTCTCGATGAACGTAGCATTCACAATTCCACATGGATCTCCAATCATTGGATTAAGAAATTTGCTTCTCAATTTTAGCAATTATGAACTCTTCAGAATTCTAACTTCGTTTTATCTTTGAATCTTTGATTACGATCAAGTTTGGAAAACACAGTCTCGAGAACGTAGGCTAGCCATCCAAACCTTGAACCAATCTCATAATTCAACAGACTAAAACAAATAGGAATTTCAAACCACAAATCCATCCTACGACCCTAGCCAATTTGCACTAGGTCCGGTCGGACCTTCTGGAAAAATTCAAAAAAAATTCAAGTTCGAAAATGTATCTCAAAATTGTTTTTTCCCCGATTCAATTAGAATTTGGTGTTCTTGATGATCCAATCATCATGAACATCAGAACCTTGAATAAGCAATTTATTCATGATCTCTTGGATTATCAAAACTTTGATCAAATCAAAAATTGATGATCCAAACAATTTTAAATCCAACATAATTTTTATTGCGATTGAATAGTGCGATTAAAGTTTATAAAACAATAAACCACGTAAACGCATATAACACATAAACATCATAATCCCAATATTCAAATCATGCTAGGCACATAAACAATTTATATACATACAACATGATTATGTATTGAAATAATCAACATGAACGGGGCTCTGATACCACTGTTGGGTTTCGTAGTAACATGTGCAGTGGAATATAGCATTTAAAATTTTATGAAACCCAAAGCCTATAGATCCATTCATATGATTAAGTCAAATACATCTACGAAGAATACTAGAATACTAACCCTTGAAGTGTTTGATCAACAACCTTAAATTCGATGGAGCTTTTCGAAACTTGATCACGAACACGATCACGAGCAAGATCACAAACTTGAAGATGATAAGCTTCACCCTCTAACGCTATCCACACCACGAATGAATATCAAGAAACTCTTGATCTTGGTTGCTAGACCAATATGTAAAACTCTTTTCACAAAGATGAACTATATGGAATTAATATGTGTAGGGGTGGAAATGGTTTGGCTCAAACCGCGGTTCGGAACTGAGATGAGCCAAACCGTGCAATTTAGCTCGGTTTTTAAACTTATGCGGTTCAGCTCGGTTTGAAAAATTGATAAACCACACGGTTCGGTTTGGCTCACAGTCTGACCCTTCAAGCCGAACTGAGCCAAACCGTTTCGAGCTGAACCACGAGCCGAACCGTAGAGTTGAACCGTGAGCTGAACCGTTGAGCTGAGTCATTAAACCGAGCTAGCTGAACCGGTGAGCCATATTATAGACCATTGATTAAGCTGAACCGTGACTTTAACATTGTTTAATTTACATCTTTTCTAGTTATATTTATGCGTCTGTTTTAGTACAAAAAGATGAACCAATTCGTTGAGTTATGTTTGGATTGTTGTTGTTGAGCTTTGTTACTGTGGGAGTAATTTGTGAAAATGTAACAATGGCAGATTCAGAAATGTGAAATTGCAACTGTATGAATGATCCATTCGCTTTCATGTTAGTCTGTGTGTGCTTTCTTTCATAGCTACACATTTGGAGGAAGAAAATGTAATGTAATTATTGTTGACAGAAGTTTATGGCATTTGTCGTTCTAGTTTTCGTCAGTAGTAAGTGATATGGTGACCAAAATATGATTTTTGCCTTATATAAATCCCAAAAAAATTTATGTTCACATATTAGCTTGATCAGTTTGAGACGGAGGGAATAAATGTCTCATTTGGCTTGTCTTCTTTTTACGGTTCAATTACTCCCTCCGTCCCAAAACAATTATTTATTTTTCTTGCAGTTGTGGTAGCATTTGATTCTCTTTCGAAAGTTGCAAGTTTTCATTATGTTTAGACTTTATGCTTATATGAACATGAACATCAGCGTTTAATTTCTAAGTATGGTGTAAGAGTTTTGGTTCAAACTGCGGTTTAAGCCACGGTTTAAACCGCGGTTTAAGCCATGGTTTAAACTGTAAAATCAGACCGTGGTTCAAACCGAGCTGAGCCGAGCCGAACTGTGGTGGTTTAGCTCAGCTCGGCTTGGACTCTTTTGTGGTTCAGCTCGGTTTGGGATTTCTCCAAACCGATGTATAGCGGTTTGGCTTCTAAATTACCCCAAACCGAGCTAAACCGAACAATTTCCACCCCTAAATATGTGATTTCTTGTTCTTCACTTTTATGATCTTAGAACAATAATAAATCCTCTAAAACTCTTTGAAAGTTCTCACAAAACAATAGGACTGATTAGGCTGTTTAGAGGATATGTATATACTTGTTATACCTATTCTAAATATATAAGTTCGTATCCTTTAATAGAACATATCACAATCTCTTTGTTCACGATGTCTATTGAACGTAAGCTATGGTCAATGGTCAACTTACAATGTTCAATGCTTTCTCGATCCCGAATATATTGATACAAAAAATCATATTTGAGCACGGCCATGCATTTCATCAATACCATTCATCGAGTGGCCAAAGCTTGACATCTCTCTTTGATGAGGAACAAATCCCATCTTGACTTATTACTCTTCTACATGATTCCGAGTACGCCAATCATATTCTTTATAACTACCCGGTTAGGGGTAACGTTTGAATATGTCAAACGTAATGTTCATCAAGTGGAAGACTGTAATAATCTCAGGTCTTAAAGATTCAAGTGATATAACTAAATGAGACTTAATTATGACATTGTGACCATGACATAAATCTCATACGGGTCAGTCCAGTATTTGTTCTCCAACAATTACCCATAAGTTTAATTGTATCCCATACACCATAATCATCATATGATTATCTATTAAACTTATACTAACAATTAATCATAATTATCAGGGACGGGGATTATTATAATAAACATGCAAAGGATATAATAATCAAACATTCAATATCTTTATTAATATATAATCAATAGATAACATTAATCGTTCACATAACGTGCCTAGAGAATACAACACCAACAGTATTCTGTAGAGGTCCCAACTTGAGCTTTTCAAACAATGCATAAGGCATGACATTGATTAAAGCACCCAAGTCAAGCATGGCCATATGCTCAGAATCATCACCCAAAGACACAGGAATCACAAACATGCCCAGATCACTACACTTTTTGGGCATCTTCTTATGATAGACCTCAGACACATACTCTTTCATCTTCACCTTTTTCTGACTTCTCGCCTTCTGATCCCTCTTCAATGTACAAAACTCCTTCAAGAATTTATCATAGCCTCTTAAAAGTGTTAAATATAGCCTTGTCAAGCTCCGGTTTGCGATTCTCTCTCAAGGCCTCAGGAAATAGAACATCCGGCTAAAAAATTGCGGGCTCTGGTGTAGCTTTATTATCTTCCTCTGGAGCCTTGTTAGTAGGCACAACCTCCTCAACCTCAACCACTGGCTCCTCCGGTACAACTCCCTTCCCAATCTCCTTACCACTGCGCAAAGTCATGGCACATGAACTCTGTTTAGGGTTCAGTTCTGCTCTAGACTGTACCTTCTCTGCCTCTAATCTCCCAACTGCATCCGCTATCTGACCAATCTGTCTCTCTAAATTTCCAATACTCGCATCGGTATTTTGTTGATACTACTGGACGTTGCTATTCATCATGCTCACTAACTGTGCTAAGTAGTGAATCATATCATCTGTAGACTATCTCAGAGGGTTACTCTGATATTGATGCTGCTGCACATACGGTGGTCTGTACTGATTATACTGAGTAGTGGGATACTGCTGACTTTGTGGTAGACCCATCAACAATTGTTTCATCATCCCCTTAAGGTCCTCTACATTTATTTCAAGCTTACTCATCACGCACTACTCGATCCCACTACACTAACCTGTTTGAAGCTAGATCTTCTGCCATGTGTTCGAGTGCTCTAAGTCAACTCATCGATTATCTCATTCGCCTCCTCAGTTGTTTTGTTCAGAATACTACCCCCACAGCAAGAATCTACCAAGCGTTTATCCTGAATCATCAATCCCCCATAAAAATACATAACTAACTGCTCATCATTAAATCCGTGATACGAGCAACTCCTGCATAGCTTATGGAAGCGATTATAATACTCATACAAATTCTCATCCATCTTCTGTTCCATGTTATTGATATCCCGCTTCATCACATTAATCTGATCTGGAGGAAAGAACTCATCAAGAAATACCTCCTTCATCTGTTGCCATGTGGTAATGCTATTAGGAGGCAGATGATAATACCATGCACTAGCATCATCTTTCAGAGTGAAAGAAAACGCTCTAAGGAGGAGATGCTCAATCGGAAGTACTGCTGGCTTCATGCTTTGACAAATCTGCACAAACTGGGATATATGTTGATTCGGGTTCTCACTGGGCAACCCAGTAAAGTGTGATAACTGGCTCAACAAACCTGGCTTCAACTCAAATGTAACCCCAGTAGGCAGAGTGGGGAACTGAACTGCATGAGGTTGCTCACTCCAATTCGGGGCAGTTCTCTGCCTCAATGTCTGGTCTGCCATTTGTTTACTAATTCAAGACTTCCAAGCAGATTATTAGTAGAACATATATGGACCATACAAGGTTCCACACTAAAAAAAAAAAAAAAAAAAAGAAAACTAAACTAACTAAGAACAAGAAATAAAATAAGAACGTAAACAAATAAACACCGTTCCCCGGTAACGGTGCCAAAATTTGATAGGCTAAATCGCACACCTACAAATTGAACATGGACTAGGTTCTAAAAATATGTAGCTAGGATAAGTCCAAGATCGATCCACGAATAACGGTTATTTATTTACGCAATTGTCACTTGACAAGATTGGGGGAAAAGTTTAATTATTAAATCCTAAAACAAGAATAAACTAAATTGAATTGAGCTAAAACAATAATTAAGAAATACTTTAGACTTGTTTCCGTCCCCACCTAATTATTCAATTATCATCGATATCTCGTTTCACTTTTCACCCTATTCACATGATCACAAGATTTATTTCAATCTCTGTTTCCTCTTTCAGAATAGTTACTAGCAGTGGCACACTCACTAGAAACCCTAATTAATAAATTAATCTAACTAGCACGGTCTAGATCTCAATATTAATTGATGGACGATTTAAGAAACTAAGATCAAAAATGCTTTCTATGATTATTTCACACAGATAATCATCTAATTTTACTCACTTCACTATTTACCATGGCACATGCATAAACTATGAAGATGCTACTTATGAAATTCCTACACTGGCACAGTCATAGAAAATTCTAGCAGAGTTCCAATAACACAGCTAAATAGATTGATCAAGTCTATAAACCCTAGAAACAGATCTAAAATAATCACAAGTAAAATTATGAATAGGGATAAAATTGTGAAAAGAAAAATACCTCAAATTGATAAAAAGGGGTTCAAGATTCAAACCCAAAGCTTGGATTTTAGTTCCTCATTCAAAGATTTGAAAACTTCATGAATAAAGAAAGAAAACCTAGATCTAAAATATTGTTGAAGTCAAGAATCTAAACAATGGAAGAAACCTATTTTAAATACCTAGGAAAGTCCTAAACTAATAAGGAAATAAAAGGAATAAAAGAAAATAAAAAAATAAGGAAAATTTGGCTGAAAAGGACGCCACACGCGCTCCCCACGCTCAGCCAGCCGCCACCACGCGCCAGCTCTCCTGTCACGCGCCAGGAACGCCAAGAAGCGCACCTGCTACATGCGCCTTCTCCCGCCGCTTCACGACTCGTGCACTAGCACACGAATCATGCCGGATTGCCCCACGCGTGCTCACGAGTCAAGCATACGTGCAGATAGCTATCTTCTTTCCATGCTTTTTGGGCCAAGTGTTGTTGGGCTGGAGTTTCTTCCAGCATTGAGCCACCTTGGCTTGCTATTTTTCCATTGCTGGGCTGGTCTTGGTTCGTTCTTCCTTGTTGATTAAACTTGGCTTGGGCCAAGCCTTCTACCACATTGTCAATTTATTTTTCCAATTCAACTAAATTGTCAACTATTCCTCCGTCCCGCTTGACTTTCTTTCTCATATTTTTGGAAATTCTTTTCTCATGAATAAATTATCTCAGTGAAAATATAAAAACAATAAAATACCCCTGAATTATAATAAATCCCCAAAATTACATATTTGCCCCCAAAATACATAAAAAATATCTAAAATACATAAAAATTATCATTTAAGCTCCAATAATCCTTGGAAATAATGGTGTAAAATCCGTCTCATCAACGGGTTCGGGTCCGGGTTCGGTACAGCTTGATAACCCAACTAAACCCGACCCGACCCGTGTAGTAGATAAATATACTTCTTTTGTTAATTTCCTATAATGCCATTTTTTGTTTCCTTAATATCATAAAATACCCTAGTATATAACCTAAGCAGCTACTAATCTGTTTTCCCATTCTAAACCTTACTTCCCAGCCACATCCCTCTCTCTTTAATATCCTTTCTACCTGTAGATACCCCTGGGAAAACCCACGGCTTGGCTAGAGCAGTGAATTATCCTAGGATGTCTATTTTGGTTTTAAGTGTTTAGAGTCGCCACCTATGTTTTTAACGGAACATAAGAAAAACCTAATATTAAGCCTATGTTTTGATATGAAAATCAGAGATTCTTGTTATGAGGTTCGGGGGTTAGGTTACGAGAAGTGAAGTACTTAAACACCCATCTCGCCTAACTAATGTTGGTCTTGCTTGTTCATAGTCTACATAAAAAAATGTTCTTCCTATTAAGAAAGTGAGAGAAGAGATGAAGATTAGAGAAAAAAATAGATGAAAAGAGATGAAGATTACCTAAACTTCAAGAGTCTTCAAGAGTTTCCTTGGAGAAAGCACTCAAAAAAGCCTTAAAGTCCTAGTATCAAAAGTCCTTTTTGGTAGAGTTTTCTTGTGTTCGAAAAAGAGTCCTTTGAAATGGTGGAGAAGAGGGGTTTTTATAGGTGTAAAACAGATGTTTTTGGTGCCAAAACAAAGTCACAAAGATAAATTTCCTGAGAAAAATCATGTAAAATGAGCAAGGGAGGGATTCTTGGACAGAATCCGTAACTGACGCCCAGATGCACGCGCCTCCTGCCTTGAGGACGGGATGCGCGCGCGTCTGGCCTATAGAGGCGGAGGCATGCGACTTTGAAATGGATTTTTTGACAGAATGGACTAAAAAGTCAGCACTATTATTCAGTTTAGTCCCTGGACTTAACAGAATCAGTCAGGAACTTAACAGAAGTAACAAAATCTAACGAAAAACATATAAAATATGAAGAAACACAAAATCAAATGTGCAATCGGGGTGAGCGGTCCAAGGCGGGGTGTCTACAGAGCCCCTCAGCGGCGTGGATTACGAAACAAAACCCGCCAACGAAAGAAAGACATCCGCCGAGGACATCACCAAGAAAAAGCAAAGACTCGATGAAAGAAAGAATTTGAAATTGCGAGAGATAGAGGTGCGCTCCTTGTGTGAGTGAATTTTATTGATAGAAGAGGTGCGGTGGCATGAGGTGGCCCACTGTAGCCAAGGTTTAGAGTCTGTTTAGCAGACTGAGGCTGGGACCGTTTAGAGGAACTGTGTTGCCCATTTGGAGTCTGTTGAGAGGACTGTAGCTGAAACCCATTAGTGAGTTCTGTATGCCGATTTAAAGTCCGTTTAGAGGACTGGATGAATCTGTTTGTGAATATGTTTGCCGATTTAAAGTCCGTTGAGCGGACTGGCTGAATCCGTTTGTGAATCCGTTTGCCGATTTAAAGTCCGTTGAGCGGACTGGCTGAATCCGTTTGCTGATTTAAAGTTCGTTTAGAGGACTAGCTGAATCCGTTTATTAATCCGTTTGCCGATTTAAAGTCCGTTGAGAGGACTGGCTGAATCCATTTGTGAATCCGTTTGCCGATTTAAAGTCCGTTGAGCGGACTGGCTGAATCTGTTTGTGAATCCGTTTGTCGATTTAAAGTTCGTTAAGCGGACTGGCTGAATCCGTTTGTGAATCCGTTTGCCGATTTAAAGTCCGTTTAGAGGACTGGCTGAATCCGTTCGTGATTCTGTTTGCCGATTTAAAGTCTGTTGAGCGGACTGGCTGAATCTGTTTGCCGATTTAAAGTCCGTTTAGCGGACTGGCTGAATCCGTTTGTGCATCCGCTTACCGATTTAAAATCCGTTTAGAGGACTGGCTGAATCCGTTTGTGAATCCGTTTGCTGATTTAAAGTCCGTTTAGAGGACTAGCTGAATCCGTTTGTGAATCCATTTGCCGATTTAAAGTCCGTTTAGCGGACTGGCCGAATCCGTTTGTGAACCCGTTCGCCGATTTAAAGTCTGTTTAGAGGACTGGAATTGAGTGGGAGTCCGTTGAGCGAACCCATAATATTACTTAAGAGGTGGTGATTTTAGTGGTTCACCGTGGACCAAATTGCTGTTTGGAGCTGTACTTGAAGTATGCTGTTCGGAGCTGTATTTGATGCATGTTTGTTCGAAGTTGCACTTGCTGTTGACTTTATGACTTTTGTTGGGTGCGGGCACAGTTGACCGCGGACCAAAAAATTTTTTTTTCCCTTTTTAAAGGAAATGCCGAGATTGACTTTGACTGGAAAAAGACACACCCTACTTTAAGTTTAGTGGGAGTTTCTATTTTGTTTCAATTCAGACATGCCTTAGGGGTGGACAAAATTAATTTGTGCCCAACTGTGTCTTGGAATGCAGCTGATTCTGGGAATGTCTGGGCTCTGTTCCTGTATGATTTCTTTCTTTAACAAGGGCCGGTTGAGGCATTTATGAAACGAAACGCGGACGCCCTTGCTTGTGATGGTGGGACACGCGTGCTTTCCATATGGGTGTCGAGAGGTACGCGCTTCTGGGGAGCGAATTATGGGGCTTGACATTTGCTGTCCAAAAGATCTCCAACAGCTATAATATCAGCCTCTATTCGAAACCATTCCCCCAACAGCTATTTTCTGCCATTCTTGAACATTCTTTTCTTGCTTGATTTTGCTTGTAATCCACATTTTCCATGGCTTCCAACTTTTTCACCCTTGATGCCAAGGTTGTCGGTGACTATAAGAAGGACCTGTCGACCTTCGTGTACTCTTTCAAGACTCATCCCAAGAAGGCCTTTGTCAAAGATTTTGGATTTCGTATTCTCTTCACACTACGGACTTTGAAACCAGATTGGGATGTGTTGAAGGCCGCTGCAGCCTTTTGGGATTGTGACAGTCACACATTTAACTTTTCAGTGAATGAAATGGTGCCGACTGTTGATGACTTTGGTTCCATTCTTGGCATGCCATTGGCGGGTCAGATTGCCGTACCCAAATACCATCGTGGTGTGATCGACTCTTTGTCCAATTTGTTGAACCTTCCTGTTGGAGATGTGAGGAAGATGTTGCATTGCACTGTGGTTGACATAACTGAGTTGATGATGTTCATCAGTTTGCATTCGGAGGACACGGTGATTCAGTCCTTTAAGAGGAATGCTTTTGTAGTTTGCCTTTTCAGCGAAGTTTTGTTTGTCACATCCTTTTGTTGGAAAAAGTGTGGTTTTGAAGGAAATTATGAGGAATTTCCATAAGGGTAATTTTGTCCAATGACAAAATTCATTATGGGTTTGTGTTCGACTCACTCTATGAGAAGAATGAAATCAAGTATTAATTTGTCCAAAATAGTTATTGTATGAATGAGATATGAATGCTCAAAGTAGGTGGGTTGGAAAGTGAAAATGTGGTTATCCCACATTGGAAGGGAAATGAACTTATTGCTAGTATATAGACTTGGGCAATATAGTAGTGTTCAAGACTAAGTAGCATAGAGGCTCTCTCTCGTGCGCAGGGGGGGTGCAAATCAAGTTCCAATTTGGCTTGCGAGGTGCTTACTCGTGCATGGACGCATCCTGCGGACACGAATGTAGCACCGAAACGGCCTAGTCGGACCAACCCACCTTTTGTCATATTTTGATTTTGTAAATCAAAAATTAATGAGTAGTTTTGATTTCAAAAGAGTGTAACTGTCAAGGATCATTTGCTGTCTTAATTTCGTATTAAGTGACAAAAAATAAAAACTGATCAAACCCAAATTAATTGTGTTTAATTTCGGGTTAATGGCTAATATCAGTTTTGATTCTTGCTTTTTCAAGCTACAAAAGGGAGAGTTCACTGCCATTTTGAAACACACTGAAAAAGATCCTCTACCATTTCTCTTTGTTGCATATTGCTTCCAATTTTTCTTTTGGCCTCCTTGCTTGCATATTACGAAAAGGTGATACTGTCCAAGCACAGTTCAACTCGTCGGAAAATATAGGTGCAAAGTACCCCCAGTCCGCACGTTCTATCCTAGGAGACTAGCATTCCGAGCAAACTCAAGCACACTTGGTGAGGGGACGAATATGTCTTAAGGAGTAGCATTGGGATCGTGCAAACAACGATCAATTTTACTTTTCTGTGTTTCTAGTTTATTTTCGATTAATTATTCTATACTTGTTGTTCTTTCTGTTGTAAACCACTAACAATCTTAAGACTTATCTCCTAACAAAGGGAACTGATTACAAATTCATACGAACTGGTTATACTCAAGGTACTAACTGGTTGTTGTGTTTCAGATGACGACTGATACCAACATTGATGGAAACACTGCTGGAAAGGAAACCCAAACTGGAAAAGGACCCAAAAGTGTGACCCAAACTGGAAGTGGCTCGGCTATTGTGACTAATCCCATAACAGTTCACATCTCGACTCCTCATGCTGAAAGACCCGAGAAGCTTGTTGGCAATGATTTCAAGCGTTGGTAACAAAAGATGCATTTCTATCTCACTACCTTGAATTTGGCTAAATATCTGAAAGAGGATATGCCGAAGGTTAGTGAAAATGAAACTGATGTTACCACTTTGGCTGCGGTTGAAGCATGGAAACACGGGGACTATTTGTGTAAAAACCATGTCCTGAATTTGCTTTCAGATTCTCTTTATAATGTGTTCAATGACAAGAAATATGCTAAGGAATTGTGGGGGGTCTTTGGACCACAAGTATAAAATTGAGGATGCGTGAATAATGAAATTTATTGTTGCTCGTTTTCTTGATTTTAAGATGGTGGACAGCAAGAGTGTGAAGTCTCAGCTTAATGAGTTTCAAACTATTTTGCACGAAATTCATGCCGAGGGTATGGTCATAAGTGAAAGCTTTCAAGTGGCTACTATCATTGAAAAAATTCCTCCATCTTGGAATGATTTCAAGAACTACCTTAAGCATAAGCAAGAGGAAATGGATGTTGAAGGGATCATTCTTCGATTGAGTATTGAAGAAGGCAATAGAAATGCCGAGAGAAAGTTTGTCTCCGGTGTTGCTAAGGCTAACGTGGTGGAGCATGGTCAAATCTCCAAAGGAAAAGGCCATGGCAAGGGAAAAGGGAAGGTTGGGTCAAAACAGTCCAACTTGGGACCTAAGGGTGGTGTTTCCAAGAAGAAGTTCCTTGGAACTTGTTACAATTGTGGTAGTGAAGGCCACAAGTCTTATGCTTTCAAGGCGCCCAAGAAGGCTCGTGAAGCAAATCTGGTTGAAGGCAATGCTAAAGATGTGTCCGAGATGCACCTCGCGGCTGTGATTTCTGAGGTGAATTTGGTGGGTTCAAACCCAAATCAGTGGTGGAAAGACACCGGTGCTACTAGACATATGTGCTCCAACAAAGACATGTTTAGTACTTTTATTGCTATAGATGGTGAGAAGCTATTCATGGGGAATTCGGCCACATCCGAGATCAAAGGTGAAGGGAAAGTGGTTTTAAATATGACATCCGGGAAAGAGCTTACTCTCAACAATGTGCTTTATGTGCCTGAAATCTGGAAGAACTTGGTGTCCGGATCGCTTTTAATTAAGCATGGTTTTCGTATTGTGTTTGAATCCAATGTAGTTACTTTGTCTAAGAGTGGAATATTGGTAGGAAAAGGTTATGTCAATGATGGCTTGTTCAAGCTAAGTGTAATGGTGGTTAAGCCAAAGCTAATGAAATGAATATCTCTTCTGTTTACTTGCTTGAGTCATCTAATTTATGGCATGCTAGACTTGGATATGTTAATTTTGATTCTATATGTCGTTTAACAAATTTAAATTTTATTCCAAAATTTAAAGTTGAGTGTAAACAAAAGTGTGAAACTTGTGTAGAAGAAAAATTAACAAGAATATCATTCCATTCAATTGAAAGACATAGTGAACCACCTGAATTGGTTCATACGGACTTATGTGATTTTAAATCAACACAATCACGTGGGGGCAATAAGTACTTTATGACTTTTGTAGATGATGGCACAAAATTTTGTTATGTGTATCTTCTCAAAAGTAAAGATGAAGCTTTAGAGAAGTTTACTCTCTATAAAAATGATGTTGAGAATCAATTAAACCGGAAAATTAAGGTGCTAAGAAGTGATAGGGGAGGTGAATATGAATCTCCATTTGAAGCAATTTGTGCACAAAATGGAATTAAACATACAACCTCCGCACCTTATACACCCCAACAAAACGGTGTTTCCAAAAGGAAAAATCGGACATTAAAAGAAATGATAAACGCAATGTTAATAAGTTCGGGACTACCAGATAACATGTAAGGAATATCCGTGTTGTCGGCTAACTACGTGTTAAATAGAATACCCCGAAAGAAACAAGACAAAACCCCTTATGAACTATGGCATGGAAGACTAGCAAGTTACAAACACTTGCGAGTGTGGGGGTGTCTTGAAAAGGTAGCCGTACCTCCACCTAAAAAGGTGAAAATTGGGCCGAAAACTATTGATGCATATTTATTGGGTATGCACATAATAGTGGTGCTTATAGATTTCTTGTGTATGATTCAAAAATTGAAGATATACACAAGAATACTATAATGGAATCTATAAACGTGTCTTTCTTTGAGAATATATTCCCGTGTAAGTCAAGAAATGAGGCAAGCTCATCGACTAGAGTTATAGATTCAATAGAAGAAGAACACGTACAAGATAAAATTGAAGAAGAAAAAGAGGTGGAACCTCGACAAATTTGAGAATATATCTCCGTGTAAGTCAAGAAATGAGGCAAGCTCATCGACTAGGGTTATAGATTCAATAGAAGAAGAACACGTACAAGATAAAACTGAAGAAGAATAAGAGGTGGAACCTCGACGAAGCAAAAGAGCTACGGTTGAAAAATCCTTTGGTCCGTAATTTCTAACCTATATGGTAGAAAGTGAGCCTCAAAGTTATAAAGAAGCCGTTAGCTCTTCGGAAGGACCTTTGTGGAAGGAAGCAATTAAAACTGAAATTGATTCCATTTTGCAAAATCACACTTGGGAATTAGTGGATCTTCCTCCGGGAAGTAAACCACTAGGATATAAGTGGATTTTCAAAAGAAAAATGAAAGCGGACGGAACAATTGACAAGTATAAGGCCCGTCTTGTAATTAAAAGTTATAGACAAAAAGAAGGTCTAGACTATTTTGATACATATTCTCCCGTCACAAGAATAACATCAATAAGAGTTGTACTTGCAATTGCCGCTTTGAGAAATCTTGAAATACATCAAATGGATGTAAAAACGACTTTTCTAAATGGAGATTTAGAAGAAGAAATTTACATGGAACAACCTGAGGGTTTTGTTGCACATGGACAAGAGAACAAGGTGTGCAAGTTAGTAAAGTCATTATATGGCTTAAAAAAAGCACCAAAACAATGTCATCAAAAGTTTGATAACACCATGATGCAAAGTGGATTTAAAATAAATGAATGTGACAAATGTGTCTATACTAAAACCACAGAAAATGGCTATGTCATTTTGTGTCTTTATGTATACGACATGCTTATCATTAGGAGTAATGATAAGATGATTAAATCCACCAAAGACATGTTGAATTCAAAATTTGACATGAAGGATTTGGGCGTTGCGGACGTAATCCTTGGAGTTAAAATTTTTAGAATATCCAATGGACTTGTATTAAGTCAAACTCATTATGTGGATAAAATTCTTGAGAAATCTAGTAAGGATGACAATGGAATTTCAAGTACTCCGTTTGACCAAAATCTTCATCTTTCAAAGAATAGAGAAGATCCGGTGTCTCAATTAGAGTACTCAAGAATTATTGGAAGTCTAATGTACTTGATGAGTTGTACTCGGCCAGATATTGCTTATGCTGTTAGCAAATTGAGCTGGTATACTAGTAATCCTGGAACAAATCAGTGGAAGGGTATAGTAAGAGTACTAAGGTACTTGAGATATATTCGTGATTTTGGATTACACTACTATAGACATCCAACGGTGATAGAAGGATATAGTGATGCTAATTGGATATCAGATATCAAAGACTCAAGGTCTACGAGCGGATATGTATTCACATTGGCAGGTGCAGCTATATCATAGAAATCTTCTAAGCAAACTGTTATAGCTAGATCAACCATGGAATCTAAGTTTATAGAATTAGGTAAATATGGTGAGGAAGCCGAATGGCTACGCCAATTTCTAGAAGATATTCCAAAATGGGATAAACCTGTGCCAGCAATTTGTATACATTGCGATAGCATATCTGCGATTGGTAGGGCACAAAATCATATGTATAATGGTAAGTCTAGACATATACGTCGACAACATAATATCATTAAGCAACTAATTGCAACTGGTACTATATCTATTGACTATGTAAAGTCAAAAGATAATTTGGTGGATCCGCTAACCAAAGGGTTAAGTAAAGAAGTGGTTGCAAATTTGACATTGGGAATGGGATTAAAGCCTCTTGAGAAGTTAAACACAGCAGAAAACCCAACCTAGTTGACTGGAGATCCCAAGATCTAGGTTCAAAAGGGATAACCTAACTGTTAAAAGACTTGTAGAGTTACTGTGGGGATTACCCCATACCCATTCCTTAAAAGTGACATCCCGAGAGGTATGAGGTTAAGCCGTTGGCTTTTAATGATTCTTATGTGAAGTAAAACGGGTTACTTAAAAGAATCACCTATGTGAGAAAGAAGTGTGGGCCGCTTTAAGAAGAATTATGTGAGGCTTAATTCTTAGACCTTCTCACAGAACCAGGCATTGTGCTCCAGAGCCATAATGAACACAGCTATGAGAGCTGAATTGTGTTAGGGCGATACCTGTGCAAAGTATATGATCGGCTACACAAAAAGCTAGCAGTTCAAGGACATCGTGTCTACTGATTAGTGAGTAGAGTAAATATATCTTACAATGGAAGTTTCAAAGGGCAGACCCTACCTATCCTATGCAGGTTTTCGAATGCCAGACTTTATCACCTATCCTCATGAATTTCCTTCACGTGGGGGATTGTTGGAAAAAGTGTGGTTTTGAAGGAAATTATGAGGAATTTCCATAAGGGTAATTTTGTCCAATGACAAAATTGATTATGGGTTTGTGTTCTACTCACTCCATGAGAAGAATAAAATCAAGTATTAATTTGTCCAAAATAGTTATTGGATGAATGAGATATGAATGCTCAAAGTAAGTGGGTTGGAAAGTGAAAATGTGGTTATCCCATATTGGAAGGGAAATGAACTTATTGCTAGTATATAGACTTGGGCACTATAGTAGTGTTCAAGACTAAGTAGCATAGAGGCTCTCTCTCGCGCACAGGGGGGGGGGTGAAAATCAAGTTCTAATTTGGCTTGCGAGGTGCTTACTCGTGCATGGGCGCGTCCTGCGGACACGAATGTAGCACCGAAATGGCCTAGTCGGACCAACCCACCTTTGTTATATTTTTGATTTTGTGAATCAAAAATTAATGAGCATTTTTGAATTCAAACGAGTGTAACTGTCAAGGATCATTTGCTGTCTTGATTTCGTATTAAGTGACAGAAAATAAAAACTGATCAAACCCAAATTAATTGTGTTTAATTTCTAGTTAATGGCTAATATTAGTTTTGATTCTTGCTTTTTCACAGCTACAAAAGGGAGAGTTCACAGCCATTTTGAAACACACTGAAAAAGATCCTCTACCATTTTTCTCTGTTGCATATTGCTTCCAATTTTTCTTTTGGCCTCCTTGCTTGCATATTAAGAAAAGGTGATACTGTCCAAGCACAGTTCAACTCGCCGGGAAACTTAGTTGCAAAGTGCCCCCGGTGCGCACGTTCTATCCTGGGAGAATAGCGTTTTGAGCAAACTCAAGCACACGTGGTGAGGGGACGAATAAGTCTTAAGGAGACAGTGATTAGCATTGGGCCCGTGCAAACAACGATCAATTTTACTTTTCTGTGTTTCCAGTTTATTTTTGATTTATTCTTATGTACTTGTTGTTCTTTATGTTGTAAACCACTAACACCTTTGGTACCGCGGATGCGCAGTTGGATGAGATTGTCTTGTAGGCAAAGGAGCAGAAGTTCAGCATAGTCCTTCTTATAGTGGGGGATACCTTACATGGTCTGGATGAGTTGCATCAGACGGGTGAGATGCGTTGGGGAAGCTCTTTGCTTTTAAACATATGGCTTTAGGAGCATTTCAGGATTTATTCTGCAGAGGGTGATCTGTCTCCTTTCGCTGTTTATAGGAGGAAACTGCTGATCCGAGACTTAGCTGAGGATGGTTGGAAGAAATTTTTTGCTTCTCGGGCATCAGCTGACATTGGTGCCCTACCTCTTGGGGACTTCGACCTTTTGTGGAATGGAATTTGGGTTTTAGGCATGTGGTCCTTCCCGGTCTCAGGGATTCTTCGTTCTATTCGCCGGAGCGAGTTCTGAGGCAGTTCAATCACCAGCAGATTGTTCCTTTTCTAAGGACTGGAATACTTCGTCCAGTCTCATACATGGGTCCAGACTTTTCGAGGGAGATTCAGTCAGCTTGGGGAGGTGACCGCCATCGGTGGGCTTCTGTCCCTATTCATCGGGGTAGTATTTTCCTTCCCGAGAGTTACCTTGATTATCTGTTCGGCACCCTTTACCACGGTATCACTTGGGTTGACACGCTTCAGGCTGAGTTGCTAGGGAAGGACTTTGAGCCTATCAGTGCTATGAGGTATAAGGAAGCTGCTGCTGATTCGAACAATATTCTGGCTGACCCTTTCGGCAATCATTTGGATAACTACTATGCTCGGAGGCGCCTTGCTGCGCAGAAGATCATGGTCCGTCTCAGTATTCCTAGGCCATCAAAGAGGAATAGGATTGAGAGCCGTTCGGATGGCCCTTCGAAAGCTAAGAAGAAATTCGATTTTTCCTAGCACCCAATGTTGGGTTTCCAAGTAACATGCGCAGCGGAAAATAGCATTTAAAATTTTATGAAACCCAAAGCCCATAGATCCATTCATATGATTAAATCAAATACTTGCAATATGAATACTAGAAAACTAACCCTTTGATGACTTTGAATTTGGTCTTTGATCTTGGTGGAGAAATTGAAGCTTTAATCACGAACAAGTAAGAACACGAACTTTGAAGATGATAAGCTTCACCCTCTAGCGGTATCTACACCTTGAACGAATATCAAGAACACTTGATCTTGGTTGCTAGACCAAAAATTGTGAAACACGTTTTCACAATCAATATGAACTATATGGAATTTTATTTGTGTATTATTTTGTTCTTCAATCTAGGATGTCTTAGAAAAAAATAAAACCTCTCTCAAACTCTTTGAGATTTGCACAAAAGCATTAGCTTTGATTCTGGCCGAATTTTGCTGTTTATATACAAGTTAGACCTATTCCAAATAGGAAACTTGTATCTAAACCCGTCCAAAATTCTTTTCCAAATCAAATCAGGAAACCAGTCCCGACATGGTGTGCGGCCGCCCAAAACCACTTGTGCGGTCGAACATCTATCTAGAAGGTTTCTGGTACTTTTTGAGCCAAGCTGTGCGGCCGCCCAAGCCCTTTTGTGCGGTCGCACACCTTCCCCAGATTTCCCTAATTTCCAAATTCCTCCAAAGTCCTTCGACTCAATATTCTGATATAGTCCTTACTTAAGATTCGTTCTATTGTGTGTGACCCTCTAGGATTACACTAAGTTGGCAATGGGTTCAAACATGAAACCATAAGATATGATTAGGTTCTAACAAACCGACATACCTACCCAAATAGTATAACTAGATACAAGTTCGCATTCCTTTAGAATATATCACAATCCCTTTGTCCAGGATGTCATTGAACACAAGTCATGGTCAACAAGTCAACTTGTTTTGTTCAATACTTTCTCGATTCCGAATATGTTGATAATCCAAATGACATTGATCCAATCAATTCATTTGAGTCCGGCCGAACATTTTCATCAACATCATTCCTACGAGAGGCCTAAGCTTGACATCTCCCCGAAGAGGGACAAATACATTTAGCTTATTACTCTTCCCTACGTGAATCCGATTATGCCAATCATACCCTTTATAACTACCCGGTTAAAGGTAGCGTTTGAATATGTCAAACATAATGTTTATCAAGTGGAAGACTATAATAACTTCATGTCTAAGGATTCGAATGACATAACTAATATGAGATATATATACGACATAGACCATGACATAAATATCATACAGCGGGTCATGTCCAGTACCTTTTTCTAAACAAGTACCCATAAATCTAACATGACCATTTAGCCTTTATACTAGTGCTTAACATGTACTAGAGACGGAGATTATTATAAGTGAACATGAACAACAATAATAATCAAAACATCTCTTTATTGATATGAAATAAATGATAACAATTACAACGTTTATTAAACGTGCCTAGGGCACCACTACCAACAATCTCCCACTTGCCCTAGGCCCAATCTCCCATGTATCTAATACCCATGCACCTAACATGACATTCATGTTTAGCTTGTGGAAGTCCCTTTGTTAGTGGGTCCGCAACATTGTCATCAGTAGGTACTCTGCATATATTTACGTCTCCCCTATCAATGATTTCTCGAATGATATGAAAACGCCTATGTATGTGTATGGATTTATGATGTGCTCTTGGTTCCTTTGCTTGAGCAATAGCACCATTATTATCATAATAAAGGTCTATTGGATTAGCAATACTAGGAACCACTTCAAGTTCAGTGATAAACTTCTTAATCCAAACAGCTTCCTTTGCAGCATCTGATGCAGCAATATACTCAGCTTCCGTTGTAGAATCAGCGGTTGTACTTTGCTTGGAACTCTTCCAGCTTACAGCTCCACCATTTAACATAAACACAAAACCCGATTGCGATTGACTGTCATCTCTGTCGGTTTGGAAGCTTGCATCTGTGTAAGCATTTATAACGAGATCATCTTCCATTCCTCAAACGAGTCATTAGTCCTTCTCAAGTACTTAAGAATCGCTTTTACAGCCACCCAATGATTTTCACCGGGGTCGGATTGGTATCTGCTTCTCATGCTCAAAGCATAAGATACATCCGGCCTAGTACAAATCATGGCATACATAATGGACCCAATTGCCGAAGCCTATGGAACATCATTCATTTTCTCACGCTCATCTTTTGTCTTAGGACATTGAGTCTTGCTTAGAGAAACTCCATGTAACACGGGCAAGGTACCTCTTTTAGAATTTTCCATACAGAATCTTCTAATGACCTTGTCAATGTATGTACTTTGGCTTAAACCAAGTAGCTTCCTTGATCTATCTCTATAGATCTTAATGCCAAGTATATATGCGGCTTCACCCATATCTTTCATTGCGAAACACTTTCCCAACCAAGTCTTTACGGACTGAAGTGTAGGAATGTCGTTTCCAATGAGTAATATGTCATCCATATATAAAATCAGGAATAGCACTATGATCCCACTAATCTTCTTGTATACACAAGGCTCATCTTCGTTCTTGATGAAACCAAACTCTTTGACCGATTCATCAAAACGGAGATTCCAACTCCTAGAAGCTTGCTTCAATCCATAAATGGATTTCTGCAATTTGCATACCTTAGAATTCTGTTCAAAACCTTCTGGTTGTGTCATATACACATCCTCTTGTAGTTTTCCATTTAGGAAAGCGGTTTTGACGTCCATTTGCCATATTTCATAGTCATGATATGCGGTAATGGCAAGCAAAATTCTTATAGACTTGATCATTGCTACGGGTGAAAAGGTTTCATCATAGTCAATACCATGAACTTGCCTATAACCTTTCGCTACAAGTCTAGCTTCGTAAGTATGCACCTTCCCATCCATGTCAGTTTTCTTCTTGAAGACCCATTTGCATCCTATGGTTTTTACACCTTCGGGTGCATCAATCAAATTCCAAAATTGATTGTCTTGTATGGATTGCAATTCGGATTCCATGGCTCCAAGCCACTTGTCCGAATCAGGAGAAGACATTGCCTCTTGATAGGTTTTCGGTTCATCATTCTCAATGATTTCCACCTCATTACTATCCGTTACGAGAAATCCATATCTCTCGGGCTCGGATCGTAACCTACCAGATCTGCGAGTTACTTGTGTATTTTGAACAGGTTCCACAACTCCTTGTGGTTCTTGTTCTTGTTCCACTTCTGGTTCAATGTTATTTTCTGGGTCTCGAATTTCTTCAAGATTTATTTTACTCCCACTGATTTCTTTGGAGAGAAACTGTTTCTCTAAATAGACACCAGTTCGGGCAACAAACACTTTGTTGTCCTCTCGGTTGTAAAAGTAATATCCTTTAGTTTCCTTAGGATATCCCACGAAAATACATTTATCAGATTTGTGTGCTAGTTTCTCGGAGACAAGTCTTTTGACAAAAGCTTCGCAACCCCAAATCCTCATAAAAGACAAACTAGGTTTTTTTCCGCTCCACATCTCATATGGAGTCTTTGGAACCGATTTAGTTGGAACTTGATTTAGTGTGAAAGCAGCGGTTTCTAGAGCTTAACCCCAAAAGGATATTGGAAGATCAACTTGACTCATCATTGATCGAACCATGTCTAACAAAGTCCGATTTATCCTCTCGGACACACCATTCCATTGTGGTGTTCCGGGTGGAGTCAATTGTGAAACTATTCCACAATTCTTTAGATGATCATCAAATTCATGACTCATGTATTCTCCACCTCGATCTGATCGAAGTGCCTTAATACTTTTGCCAAGTTGTTTTTCTACTTCATTTTGAAATATTCTAAATATCTCAAATGCTTTACTTTTATGTTTCATTAGGTAAACATACCCAAATCTACTATAATCATCAGTGAAGGTTATGAAGTATTGAAATCCTCCCCTAGCATTGCTACTTAATGGTCCGCATACATCGGAATGTATCAACCCCAATAAGTCGCTTGCCCTTTCACCTAGCTTGGTAAAAGGTGTCTTAGTCATTTTCCCAACAAGACACGACTCACAAGTATCATATGACCCAATGTCACATGAACACAAGAGACCGTCCCCATGGAGTTTTGAGATACGCTTCTCATTAATATGACCAAGACGGCAATGCCACAAATAAGAATGATTTACATCATTAGGTTTATATTTCTTATTTATATGATAGAGATTTTCATTATTTTCATTCTTGACATCCAAGACATAAAGGCCATTAAATGAATTAGCAATACCATAAAGCACATCATTTAAATAAATAGAAAATTTCTTATTCTCAATAAGAAACTTAAAACCTTCATTATCCAAACAAGAAATTGAAATAATATTTCTACTTAAATCCGGTACATAATAGCAATTGTTCAAAACAAGTATTAAACCGGAAGGTAAAGTGACTTCATAAGTCCCAACGGCTAATGCAGCAACTCTTGCTCCATTCCCCACGCGTAGGTCTACTTCACCCTCTTTAAGCAGTCTCTTATTCTTTAGTCCCTGCACATTTAAACAAATGTGAGAACCATATCCGGTATCCAATACCCAAGAATCAGTGGTAGAAAGGAGAATATCTATCATATAGATACCTGAAGTTGACGCAGCCTTGCTGCTCTTCTTCTTCTTTTGCTCTTCCAAGAAAGCCTTGCAATTACGTTTCCAATGACCAATTTCTTGACAATGGAAGCAGATTGCATCCTTTTGTGAATCGGGTTTTGCCTCAGAAGCCTTGGCAACCTTTGCCTTGCTTATCTTGGGTTTGACAACTTTTGCCTTACCCTTTCCTTTGGCACCAGGCTTATTCCCATCATGAACCAAGAGCAGAGGAGAACCTTTCTCCACAATATTCATCTCCGCAATTTTAAGCATCCCATGCAACTCGGAGAGATTCTTATCCATTCCATGCATGTTATAATTCATCACAAAATGATTATAACTTTTAGGCAATGAATTAAGAATGAGATCCGTGGCTAACTCCAATGGGATTGGATAGCCAAGTTTCTCAAGGTGCTCTACGTAACCTTTCATTTTTAGCATGTGAGGACTCACTTGTTGCCCTTCATTCATCTTGCAAGAAGTGAATGCAACAATGGTCTTGTACTTCTCTTGCCTAGCTTGCTCTTGAAACATGCCTCTTAACTCCACGCCTATCTCATAGGCTTCCAAATGTTCCAAACTTTGTTGGAGTTTTGAGCACATAGTAGCAAGCATGATACAACTTACATCTCTAGAATCATTACGATGTTTCTTGTAATTATATCTTTCTGCCCTAGGGGCAGTAGGTTCTGGTTCGGCAGGAAGTGGCCCGTCGAGAATGTACAACTTATCTTCTTGCCTTAGAACAATTCTTAGGCTACGGATCCAATCCATAAAGTTAGTACCATTCTCTTGGAGCTTATCCTTCTCAAGGATCGATCGCAATGAAACTGATTGAGTGTTGTTAGTCATTATCTACAATTATGCAAAATTTCCAAAATCTAATAAGTACCAATTTTCATTAAAGAAATAATCAATGTATTTTTTTCAAAAAAAAAAAATACTCCCACTAAATTATATAACCTTCTCATACATCCAATGTATAATATAATTTAAATGGGTTAAGATCCCGCTTTAAATTAATTTAAGTCCGCTAAGGCGGATTACACAAAATAAAATTAATTAGGTAGACAACTCTTGTCAATCATACCTCATATGACTCTTAGTTCCTTTTATGAGATTCTTTAAGAAATCATATTTCAAAAAGCATGTTAAATCTCATCTTTGCCTAGGCTCAAAACTGTTTTGACGCCCAATTAAGTCCAACCATTTTAAACGTATAGTTAATGTGCCTCACTAGGGTGCGCCCACATTATCTATCTTGCTCATACATAAATAAAGTCAATGCATCTCGCTAGGGCAAGTCTACATTAAATTCACCCATGTATTAACAAGTGTTTTAATCATGGCATGGCAATAAAGGACTTAAAACTTTCTTTGAATGTTCATCACATATAGCATACAATATATTTATGAGCACATAATATAAACATGTTACGGATCAAGTTTAGCCACTAAATTAATCTCCATTAATTTAATCATAATATTTATGTGTCATTAGTTTCTCTATAATTATGAGGATGAGACTATTTCAACTTTGGTTATTATCTCCAAATCAAGACAACAAGAAGTGCGGCCGAAACTAAGCCATAAGGCATCCAAAATTCCGCACTAATTCAAGAAACCAAGAAAGTAGTCCATGTGGCCGAAACTAAGCAATAGATGGTCTCGATGAACGTAGGCCAATTGCATCCACAATTCCACATGGATCTCCAATCATTGAATCAAGAACTTTGTTTCTCAATTTTAGCAATTATGAACTCTTCATAATTCTAACTTCGTTTAATCTTTGAAACTTTGATTGCGATCAAGTTTGGGAAACACAATCTCGATGAACGTAGATTAGCCATCCAAACCTTGAACCAATCTTAGAATCACAAGATCAAAACAAATAGGAAAATCAAACCCTGAGAACCACACCAAAACCAACTGCCCAAAACCCGCTCCAGATCAGCAGGTCTGGCCGGTATTGTCACTGATTCGGTTGGACCCCATCAAAATTCCAGAATCTGATTCTGACCAACTGTGTGGCCGCCCAAGAAAATCTGTGCGGTCGCAAAGTAGCATTAGACAGAATTTTTAAAGTTCGAAAATTTGTCTCAAAATTGTTTTCCCCGATTATTAAAACTTTGATCCAATAAAAAATTAATAATCAAACAATTCAGAATCCAACATAATTTTTAGTGCGATTCAATAGTGCGGTTAAAGTTGTAAAAAAATAAACCACATAAAATCATACAACACATAAACATCATATATCCAATATTCATATCATGTTAGTCACATAAACAATTTATATACACACAACATGATCTAGGTATTGAAATAATCAAAATGAACGGGGCTCTGATACCACTGTTGGGTTTCCAAGTAACATGCGCAGCGGAAAATAACATTTAAAATTTTATGAAACCCAAAGCCCATAGATCCATTCATATGATTAAATCAAATACTTGCAATATGAATACTAGAAAACTAACCCTTTGATGACTTTGAATTTGGTCTTTGATCTTGGTGGAGAAATTGAAGCTTTAATCACGAACAAGTAAGAACACGAACTTTGAAGATGATAAGCTTCACCCTCTAGAGGTATCCACACCTTGAACAAATATCAAGAACACTTGATCTTGGTTGCTAGACCAAAAATTGTGAAACACGTTTTCACAATCAATATGAACTATATGGAATTTTATTTGTGTATTATTTTGTTCTTCAATCTAGAATCATGACTATGAAATATGGTAAATGGGCGTCAAAACCGCTTTCCTAAATGGAAAACTACAAGAGGATGTGTATATGACACAACCAGAAGGTTTTGAACAGAATTCTAAGATATGCAAATTTTATTTGTGTATTATTTTGTTCTTCAATCTAGAATGTCTTAGAACAAATTAAACCTCTCAAACTCTTTGAGATTTGCACAAAAGCATTAGCTTTGATTCTGGCCGAATTTTGCTGTTTATATACAAGTTAGACCTATTCTAAATAGGAAACTTGTGTCTAAACCCATCCAAAATTCTTTTCCAAATCAAATCAGGAAACCAGTCCCGACATGGTGTGCGGCCGCCCAAAACCACTTGTGCGGTCGCACATATATCTGGAAGGTTTCTGGTACTTTTTGAGCCAAGCTGTGCGGCCGCCCAAGCCCTTTTGTGCGGTCGCACACCTTCCCCAGATTTCCCTAATTTCCAAATTCCTTCAAAGTCCTTCGACTCAATATTCCGATATAGTCCTTATTTAAGATTCGTTCTATTGTGTGTGACCCTCTAGGATTACACTAAGTTGGCAATGGGTTGAAACATGAAACCATAAGATATGATTAGGTTCTAGCAAACCGTCATACCTACCCAAATAGTATAACTAGATACAAGTTCGCATTCCTTTAGAATATGTCACAATCCCTTTGTCCACGATGTCATTGAACACAAGTCATGGTCAACAAGTCAACTTGTTTTGTTCAATACTTTCTCGATTCCGAGTATGTTGATAATCCAAATGACATTGATCCAATCAATTCATTTGAGTCCGGCCGAACATTTTCATCAACATCATTCCTACGAGAGGCCTAAGCTTGACATCTCTCCGAAGAGGGACAAATCCATTTAGCTTATTACTCTTCCCTACGTGAATCCGATTATGCCAATCATACCCTTTATAACTACCCGGTTAAAGGTAGCGTTTGAATATGTCAAACATAATGTTCATCAAGTGGAAGACTATAATAACTTCATATCTAAGGATTCGAATGACATAACTAATATGAGATATATGTACGACATAGACCATGACATAAATCTCATACAGCGTGTCATGTCTAGTACCTTGTTCCAAATAAGTACCCATAAATCTAACATGATCATTTAGCCTTTATACTAGTGCTTAACAAGTACTAGGGACGGAGATTATTATAAGTGAACATGAACAACAATAATAATCAAAACATCTCTTTATTGATATGAAATAAATGATAACAATTACAACGTTTATTAATCGTGCCTAGGGCACCACTACCAACACCCCAAGATTGCAATTTATAGACCACTTGTTAGGATTTTTAATGTTTTATTGTCTTTTATGCTCAACATTATCCGTTGTAATGGTAAAAAATGATTCAAGAATTGAATAAAATTGCATCTTGTTTATAAAATGATTGGATACAAAATATTGTTTTAGAGCGCACCCGAAGGTTGCCTACGTCTTCCAGTATGGAACTCAGGTCTCCGTAGTTCAAACAAGTGAAGACCATTTTTTTTGTGCACTCTGTTTTGCCTAGACCGCCCTTTCGGGTTTTCAATCTAGCAGGCTTCTTTTTTGTACATGCTCTAATTTTTTCCTAGGCCGCCCTTGCGGGTTTTCAACCTAGCGAGCGTTTTTTTTTATGGTCCTCATTTGTTAAGCGTATAACTTCTTGAGCTTGTCGAGGTTGACTTCCTTTGGAAATTGGTCACCATCCAAGTCTACGAGTCGGACTGCACCACCTCTTAGTATCTTCTTTACCACGTACGGACCGATCCATCGGGATCCCCATTTCCCAAGGGGATTCATGGCATTGGGAGGATGCTGCCTTAAGACCAAGTCTCCTATTTTGATGTCTCGGGCTTCACCTTTTTGTTGAAAGCCCATGCCATTCTTTGTTGATAGGCTCGTGTGCGTTCAAATGCTCTTAGCCTCTTCTCATTGAGTAGGGCTAGTTGTTCATACCGACTTTGCATCCAATCAACCTTGTTGAGTTGATTTTCGAGCAAGACCCGTAAAGAGGGAACTTCAAGTTCGACTGGGAGGACGGCTTTAGAACCATAAACCAATGTGTATGGCGTCTCTCTCGTTGCTGACCGGATTGATGTGCGGTAGCCCCATAGTGCTAGTGGTAACTTCTTGGGCCAATCCCTTCCTATTGAGGCCATTTTTTGTATGATGATCTCAATTGTCTTGTTTGCTGCTTCGACCGCTCCATTAGCTCGGGGGCGGTAAGAGGATGACTTGTGCTTGGTAATTTTGTAATCAACCAAAAGCGCATCCATTTCCTTCTCAAAGTGTGAACCATTATCGGAGATGATCTCATGAGAAATACTGTATTGACACATGATGTTGTTCTTCACGAATTCAGCCACTTTCTTGGCGTTGAGAACTCGGTAAGCTTGTGCTTTGACCCACTTTGTGAAATAATCCATGGCCACTAGAAAGAATGATTGTCCGTTGCTTCCCGTAGGATGGACTTTGCCGATGATATCTATACCCCAACAAGAGAACGGCCATGGTGTAGTCATGTTGTACAATTGTGAAGGTGGAGCATGTTGCAGATTAGCATGGAATTGGCACTTGGAGCACTTTTTGACTTTCTCGATGCAGTCTCATTCCATGGTGGTCGAATAATAGCCAATACGGAGTATCTTCTTGGCTAACATGATCCTATTCATATGAAGTCCACACTCGCCTTCGTGGACATCATGCATTATCTCTTGAGCTTCGCTCTCACTTACACATAAGAGGTTAATCCCTTCATCATGTCTCTTGTAGACTCGGTTCCCAATCAACACATATCTCGCGGCTAACTTCTGTAATGCCACTTGAGCTTTCTTATTGCTGTCTTCAGGGAAAGTGTCGTCCTTGAGGAAGTTCATGATGTCTGTGTACCACGGGGGGCTTATTTGGACTTTATTGATCTCAATGTTCATGCAATAAGACAGACTGGTCCTTCTTGAATTTTTGAAGTGTTTCACCATTTTTCCTTTGAGCATCTCCACCAGTGAGGCTATGGTGGCCAGTGAATCAGCAAAGCGGTTCTTGTCCCTTGGCAAGTAATTGAACGTGATGTCTTGAAACTCTTCAACTAACTCCTCGAGGTGTTGACCATACTGTTGGAGAGTCAGGTCTTGGATTTTCCATTTGCTAAATGTCTGATTGATAAGAAGCAGGGAATCACCAAATACTTCCAGATCTGTGACATTTCTTTCTAGGGCTGCTTCTAGCCCTGCTATACATGCTTCATACTCAGCAATATTGTTGGTGGCTTTGAATTCAAGACGGATTGCAATTGGAGTGTAGATGTCCTTTGGATCGACAAGCAACATTCCTATCCCATAAACGTTCTTATTGGCTGCGCCATCGAAAAAAAATTGCCACTTATTTTCCTCGGTTGTAGTGCAAATCAAGTCCTCATCGGGAAAGTGTAAGTCTTCCCCCTTACTTCGTCACACGAAAATTCAGCAAGCTTATCACTGAACACTATCCCCCTGATGGATTTGAGTGTGACGTAAGTGATATCATAGCCGGCGAGAATAAAGTACCATTTGGCTATCCTTGTTGACATGAAAGACTTCTCAAAGATGTAGCGGAGTGGGTCCACTTTTGCTACTAGCTTGGTTGGAAAGGCTTCCATGTAGTGTTTGAGCTTTTGAGTGACTCAAATCAATGCTGCACATGACTTCTCCAAGATGGAGTAGTTCTTTTCGCCTCCTTAAAATCGGCGACTGACAAAGTAAATGGAATTTCCTTTGTGGAGTCTCATTGCTCTTGTGCTAGCATAGCCCCTAGGGCTTCATCACTCACTATGAGGTAGAGCAAGAGAGACTTCTCTTTGTGTGGTGGAACCAGAACTGGGGGACATGTCAAGTAATGCTTCACTTGATCGAAGGCTTCTTGGCAAGCGGCGGTCCACTCTAGAGCCACATTCTTCTTGAGTAACTTGAATATTGGCTCGCACATGGAAGTAAGCTGGTGCACGAACCGACTGATGTACTAAAGTCTGCCCATGAAACCCTTGATTTCTTTCTGTGTCTTCGGAGGAGGCATGTCAATGATTGCCTTGATTTTCGAAGGATCTTCTTCAATTCCCCTCTCGGTGACCATATAGCCAAGTACTTTGCCTCGGATAACCCCAAAAGTGCACTTTGCGGGATTGATCCTCATCTTGTGTTGTCGAAGCCTTTCAAAGAACTTGCGAAGGTCGATCAAGTGTTGATCGTCGGTTCCTTTTGAATGGATGATCATGTCGTCCACATAGACTTCAATTTCTTTGTGAATCATGTCGTGGAACAAGTCTGTCACAGCCCTTTGATAAGTAGCCCCAGCGTCCCTCAATCCAAATGGCATGACTGTGTAGTAAAAGGTGCCCCACGGTGTTGTGAAAGTAGTCTTGTGTTGATCTTCTTCGGCCATGAGAATCTGATTATACCCAGCAAAGCCATCCACGAATGAGCGGACCTCGTATGCGGCAGTTGAATTGACTAGCATGTTGATGTTGGGTAGTGGGAAATTGTTGGTGTTGGTGCCCTAGGCACGTTTAATAAACGTTGTAATTGTTATCATTTATTCATATTAATAAAGAGATATTTTTATTGTTGTTCATGTTTACTTATAATAATCTCCGTCCCTAGTACTTGTTAAGCACTAGTGTAAAGGCTAAATAATTATGGGATGCTTATGTTAGATTTATTGTCGCGACCCCGAACCCCGCGGGCCCGAGACCGCGAGCTGGACGTCGACTTAAAACCAAAACTATGAAATACCGAAGTTAAAATTTCCATTTTGAACCAAAAGATGATAACACAAGGTTTTACAAATCCAAGATTAAATCAACAATGTACATCCAACATAAGCTCCACAGCTTATACCCAAAAGAATAAAATATACAATTCTTAATGACGTCAATAATGGTAAAACTATCCCCAAAAGGTTATACATTTAAATAATGTAAACCGATCCATAACAACCTGCCCCAAAATCTCAATCCTCTCGACGTCCTCCTTGAACCGCGAATCCTAATCCTTTTCCTCCTGGGGGGGGTTAAGGAAAAACAAAGATGGAAATAAACTGGGTGAGATAAAATCTCAGTAAGTTACTAATGCAACTACATGACATGCTAATATGCAATGACCAATAGCAATTAACATAAGACAGATAGCAGCGGAATAATAAGTGACATGCTGACGAACGGTAACATCCAATAATCAATCATATAAATAAACATATAACAACAAATGAGAGGCTCCCTATCGCCAACCGTCCCATACCGGTTGGAAATAACGACCAGCTCATCATGCAACACATAAAGATGAAATAAACACTCATAAGTGGATACATAGCCAAGGTTTCACCCAACTGAAAGAACCAAATAAAGGTCGCTGCGCAGCTTCAATAATCAACCATCAACATCTTCATAATAGCATGAAAGCTGAAGAGAAATCCCCGGTACCGGAACCAATAACCAATGAAGTTTCACAAGGGACGGGAGACATGCCACAAAGTCATGCTCCAAGTAAAGCTAAAATGCACACAAAGGAGCTAGCTCTTCTCACATCCAAGGCCAATCTGGAGGAGGGTAATAATGGGGCAAAACAATGGTCAACATCACAATGGACTTGGCTGTGCCATCATAATGTTTCGCATCGCCCAAACACACACAAAATACCAGCTGGACTTTCAAGTAAAGGCTAAGTAATAAAATACTAGCACAATAAACAACCATTGATTCCAAAGTAGGGAATCATACCAATTAATCACCATAAAAGATGCAAACGATTACTCAAGAAGAGTTCAACAACAATAGCACAAGGAGTTTCTCATAAAAGAGTCCAACAACATTGGCCATTAAAACATAATGATTCCAAGATAAGGCACGTACCAAATACATCCTAAATATGATACCCACAAGTTAATCATAAAGAGCACAACCCAAACGGTCGCTCACCAATGGCACAATGACTATTACCCAAAAGGTTACACTTATTAGAACATGATCACGACCGGACTAAACCCTACACTTTGGTGTTCGGTAACAACCCTCTAGGTACTATAGCACATCGCCTAAAACCTAGACCAAGTCTCACTCGAAAATCAATTCGATTGGAACAATCACGAACACATCATAAGATGCCCAAACATATCCTAAATGATCATCACAAAGATAAGTCAAACCAACAATACCTCAATAAGATGTTCCAAATCCCAATTAACACTTAATTAATTTCAAACACAAACTTGATCACAAAGGATCCAATTCTATCAATAGAGTGTACTACAATGATCACTAAGGTCGACTAGAAGGACACCCAAGACTTAGACCAAAACGCATTCTTCAATCACACAAATTAACAAATGAAAACTTTCAGAGGTTCTGTGCGGCCGCCCACACCCAACTGTGCAGTCGCCCAAAAAGCCATCAAACAAGAACAAAACCTTTCAGATAGATGTGCGGTCGCCCAGACATTTTTGGGCGGTCGCCCAACCTTCTGGTCTGCCGGAAATCGGGAGGGATGAACTGGGTTCTCCCATTTTTAACCCAAACCAAAACTAAACCAAAATCCAACACTCTTAACTAGCATATTAATGAACTAAAACAACTTATAGGTCAAAAGAACTCATATAACAACATTTAACAACCAAAATCAAGATTCAAACCCAACATTCATAAAATCACCATTTTTGACCAAAACTCAAATAAATTCCAAATAAATTCGAAACTCAACCAAACTTCAAATATAACAACTCAAGCATTATATAAACATGATATGAACATTTTAGCATAAAAATGGGGGAAAAGAAACTTACTTGAAAATAATGAAAGTTGACGGAATTCGAATATTCTTGATTCTACGCGATCCTATCGACGATCTAAACACATTTCGTATAGAGAAAAATGAGAGAAGATGAGAGGAAGATAGCTAAAATGAAGAGAGAATGAAGAGAGAAATGTTTACTTTTTACAATAGAGAGAGAGAGATGGCTGGGAATGGGAGTGAGGTGAGGGAGAAAGAGAGGGAGGTGAGGGGAATAGAGGGAGTAAGTAGGATGATTAGAGAATTTACACATAGACCCCCTCCCCTACACACTAACATAATACTTACACTCCCTACTAACCATTAAGACCCAACAATACTACACTAACCCAAATAAAATGCTAGGCATAAATTATTATAACACATACAAAGCACACATAATTCATTAATTAAATAATAATTTAAATGAATAAATGAGCAAATAATTAAATAATAATTATTTATTACTAATAAAATAGAGCCTAGTTTTCGGGTCGTGACATTCACTCCCCTTAAAGAAAATTCGACCCGAATTTTAACGAGACTTACCCGAAAGACTAATTAGCTACGGATACGATAGTTCCGCATTTCTCAAATTCCTCAATTGTCCAATCTAACCCACTAAAAGGTAACCTTAAGTAATGCTTACGATAACACCACCTCTCGAACCGAATCATTCCATTATTATCTTCATTACTAATCAAAATCCGTACTAAAAATCGAAGAATCCAAATTAATTCCACACATAATTCTCGAGGTATCTCAAGCTCGCCTTATTCATAACCTTAACTACACCGTAAAGGTACTTCCATTTGTAAATCGCATACTTAGTATTATTCCCCAGAAATTCAAAACATTACCATCTCGAGCTAAATTAGCTTTTTAATATATGAAGAGCTAAAGAAATTTTCCATCCCCATAATATTCACCAAAGGCTATATCTCTAAGGATTCCCATTATAGTGCTCTCGCTTTAGGTAGCACCTTAAACTAGGGGTGTAATATAAACCCAAAATTTTAATACAAAATGTTCACTTAAATCTACGCCATAATATCATCGTCATAACACTCCAATCCTTGAAAGCCTAAAATAATTACGAATACTCAATAGTCCGAAAATGATTTAAATTTTATCTTCAATGGATTTCCTCTAACTCCCTTTTTAGTTAATAATCTGTGCTCATATACCCAAGGAAATCTACAAATCTCAAATCCTCAATAACTAACCCAAGTTAGTCTTTCACGCATACATTTATTAACCTAATGATAATTAGGTTCAATAGTGCTACCGTCATAATAAACCAATTAGCTAGCAACGTTCCAACTGACCCAATACCAATTCATGATATTCCTTAATTATGCCCAAGTATTGATAATCAACTTCCTTCACATACCCTTGATCCAATTCGGGAAACGCCACCAAGAAGGGATTTAGAACCATAGAACCACTATCTAACCAAAATTTTAAAATGCGTTTAACATAGATTGAGAAATTATTACTCTCCCAACCTGTACTTAGTCCTTTCTAACTTAACACGCTTACCACCATTAATGATTGGAACTCCTACAACAAACTCATCATCCATAACAAATCGTACACCTCACCATACTAATCCATTCCGATGCATTCACGGAGATGTACTAAAAGTAAACAAAAATCTCCTATCCAGAAATCCTCAATTTGAATCCTCAACTCTTATAACCCAACCGATGCCATAAGGACATTGATCTAAATATTAGCACTACAACCTTGTACCATAACAACTCAATTTAACCCAAGCTTCTCCTCATACACTGGGTACTATTCGGAAGAAAACGAAAATCTTACGAATGATATATACACCCAACAAATTGACCGAAACTAAATACTCGGATTTCAATTAAGAAAAGATAGGTATAACTCTACCCAAAGGAACGGTCTCAAACAGTTTTAAGAAATTAGGAATGGAGAATATAACAATCCCCTACAACAATAGATTAAAGCAATAGTAACATCAAAATCTTGTAATAGCAACATGGCTAATTTAGCAGGTGAGACATAACCATACTTAAGCACATCATAAGAACATAAGACTTCATCAGATACCCTAAACTCCTCCATAGGAGTAGACACATACAACACATAAGTCAAAGACTCAGAAGAAATAAATGCAACTAAATGCTTAGAAACACATAAATGCGATGATCCTAAAATGCACGCGCACGCTCTCACGACGCAAAATAATACCTCCTGAAATTATCCGTTACCTGGTGAGTGCTGATTGATTGCAAATACTCTACCCGAAACCTTGGGCTTCCCCGAAGCATCCCTCTTCTGACCCTGTGGTATTCCAGTTCCTGTCCCCGATGACTGAACTTAAACCTCGGGCAATTTTTTTAATGAAGTGTCCCAACTGACCACACTTCACACATTTTCCTTGCTTCTTCCAACACTTGTCTTCTGAGTGTCCTTTCCTCTGACAGTAGCTGCAGACTTTCCCATTTTGTGTCCCCTTATTAGAACCTTGATTTCCTACTGTTGGTTGCCCTTGAAGTTTCCCTCTGAATCGAGTTTGCACTCCAGAATTACCTCTGTTATCCGAATGTTGCTGTTGTGACTTACTCTGCCCTCCTTGCTTACCCGGGTTAACCATCTCAGTCTTCCTTTTGTGTTCCCCAATATCCTGCTCAATCAAGTAGGCTCGATCCACCGCATCCTGAAAAGGTTGAGTTCTTTGGGCTAAAAGTTGAGTCCTAATAGCTGTCTTCAAACCCCTGATCAATCTCATCGCTTTCTGCTCCTCGGTCCGCACAAGGTAGTCACAACACCTGGCTAATTCTGCGAACTTAGCCGAGTACTGTGCTACTGACATCATGCCTTGCTCCAAGCTGAGGAACTCGATCTCTTTCCGGTTTTGATCCACTAGAGAGATCAAATGATCCTTGAATTTCCTCACGAACCACTCCCAAGGATATGGTACAAGAGTCGCATCCTAATTGGTCTTCAGTGCCTTCCACCAATGTTCCGCAGCCCCCACGAGCTTATAATCTGCAAACAGAACCCTATCCTCATCAGTGCAACCAAAGACATCGTAGATTTTCTCCATCGATTCTATCCATAGCTCGGCTTTCTTCACATCCGGCTCACTGTCGTACTCACTTGGTTTCAACTTTAAGAACTGCTCCAACCCATATCGCGGAGGTGCTACATGTTCCTCTCTCGGCCCTTGGTCATGAATTGATTTCACGGCCGCTTCAAACCTGCCCTGAAACACTGCACGGTTTTCTTCCCTTAGACCATTAAGATTCTGAGTCCCACTGATGTCTTCACCAGCTCTTCTTCTAGCCATTGAGAACAATTACCTGTATAAAACATCGACCGTTACTCACTCCGAACACAACTACCCTCCTAGGTCGTTCTAGCCACCTATACCGATACTTAGAGCTAAACCATAGCTCTGATACCAACTGTCGCGACCCCGAACCCCGCGGGCCCGAGACCGCGAGCTGGACGTCGACTTAAAACCAAAACTATGAAATACCGAAGTTAAAATTTCCATTTTGAACCAAAAGATGATAACACAAGGTTTTAAAAATCCAAGATTAAATCAACAATGTACATCCAACATAAGCTCCACAGCTTATACCCAAAAGAATAAAATATACAATTCTTAATGACGTCAATAATGGTAAAACTATCCCCAAAAGGTTATACATTTAAATAATGTAAACCGATCCATAACAACCTGCCCCAAAATCTCAATCCTCTCGACGTCCTCCTTGAACCGCGAATCCTAATCCTTTTCCTCCTGGGGGGAGGGTTAAGGAAAAACAAAGATGGAAATAAATGGGGTGAGATAAAATCTCAGTAAGTTACTAATGCAACTACATGACATGCTAATATGCAATGACCAATAGCAATTAACATAAGACAGATAGCAGCGGAATAATAAGTGACATGCTGATGAACGGTAACATCCAATAATCAATCATATAAATAAACATATAACAACAAATGAGAGGCTCCCTATCGCCAACCGTCCTATACCGGTTGGAAATAACGACCAGCTCATCATGCAACACATAAAGCTGAAATAAACACTCATAAGTGGATACATAGACAAGGTTTCACCCAACTGAAAGAACCAAATAAAGGTCGCTGCGCAGCTTCAATAATCAACCATCAACATCTTCATAATAGCATGAAAGCTGAAGAGAAATCCCCGGTACCGGAACCAATAACCAATGAAGTGTCACAAGGGACGGGAGACATGCCACAAAGTCATGCTCCAAGTAAAGCTAAAATGCACACATAGGAGCTAGCTCTTCTCACATCCAAGGCCAATCTGGAGGAGGGTAATAATGGGGAAAAACAATGGTCAACATCATAATGGACTTGGCTGTGCCATCATAATGTTTCGCATCGCCCAAACACACACAAAATACCAGCTGGACTTTCAAGTAAAGGCTAAGTAATAAAATACTAGCACAATAAACAACCATTGATTACAAAGTAGGGAATCATACCAATTGATCACCATAAAAGATGCAAACGATTACTCAAGAAGAGTTCAACAACAATAGCACAAGGAGTTTCTCATAAAAGAGTCCAACAACATTGGCCATTAAAACATAATGATTCCAAGATAAGGCACGTACCAAATACATCCTAAATATGATACCCACAAGTTAATCATAAAGAGCACAACCCAAACGGTCGCTCACCAATGGCACAATGACTATTACCAAAATGATCATAAACATTTACTCAAAAGATATACTAGGACTATGAACTCAACCATCTCATCACACCTGGAATTCCAAATAAGAAATCCGAATGAATACATCTTAAGGTTAATCAAACCGTTGGTACCCAATTGCCAATTCACGCTTTATCTCCGTTCATAACAAACCCATTCTAAACACCCCAAACGAATCCAAAAGGTTACACTTATTAGAACATGATCACGACCGGACTAAACCCTACACTTTGGTGTTCGGTAACAACCCTCTAGGTACTATAGGACATCGCCTAAAACCTAGACCAAGTCTCACTCGAAAATCAATTCGATTGGAACAATCACGAACACTTCATAAGATGCCCAAACATATACCAAATGATCATCACAAAGATAAGTCAAACCAACAATACCTCAATAAGATGTTCCAAATCCCAATTAACACTTAATTAATTTCAAACACAAACTTGATCACAAAGGACCCAATTCTATCACTAGAGTGTACTACAATGATCACTAAGGTCGACTAGAAGGACACCCAAGACTTAGACCAAAACGCATTCTTCAATCACACAAATTAACAAATGAAAACTTTCAGAGGTTCTGTGCGGCCGCCCACACCCAACTGTGCGGTCGCCCAAAAAGCCATCAAACAAGAGCAAAACCTTTCAGATAGATGTGCGGTCGCCCAGACATTTTTGGGCGGTCGCCCAACCTTCTGGTCTGCCGGAAATCGGGAGGGATGAACTGGGTTCTCCCATTTTTAACCTAAACCAAAACTAAACCAAAATCCAACACTCTTAACTAGCATATTAATGAACTAAAACAACTTATAGGTCAAAAGAACTCATATAACAACATTTAATAACCAAAATTAAGATTCAAACCCAACATTCATAAAATCACCATTTTTGACCAAAACTCAAATAAATTCCAAATAAATTCGAAACTCAACCAAACTTCAAATATAACAACTCAAGCATTATATAAACATGATATGAACATTTTAGCATTAAAATGGGGGAAAGGCAACTTACTTGAAAATAATGAAAGTTGACGGAATTCGAATATTCTTGATTCTACGCGATCCTATCGACGATCTAAACACATTTCGTATAGAGAGAAATGAGAGAAGATGAGAGGAAGATAGCTAAAATGAAGAGGGAATGAAGAGAGAAATGTTTACCTTTTACAATAGAGAGAGAGAGAGATGGCTGGGAATGGGAGTGAGGTGAGGGAGAAAGAGAGGGAGGTGAGGGGAATAGAGGGAGTAAGTAGGATGATTAGAGAATTTACACATAGACCCCCTCCCCTACACACTAACATAATACTTACACTCCCTACTAACCATTAAGACCCAACAATACTACACTAACCCAAATAAAATGCTAGGCATAAATTATTATAACACATACAAAGCACACATAATTCATTAATTAAATAATAATTTAAATGAATAAATGAGCAAATAATTAAATAATAATTATGTATTACTAATAAAATAGAGCCTAGTTTTTGGGTCGTGACATTTATGGGTACTTGTTAAGTACTGGACATGACCCGCTCTATGAGATTTATGTCATGGTCAATGTCATACATATATCTCATATTAGTTATATCATTTGAATCCTTAGACATGAAGTTATTATAGTCTTCCACTTGATGAACATTATGTTTGACATATTCAAATGCTACCTTTAACCGAGTAGTTATAAAGGGTATGATTGGCATAATCGGATTCATGTAGGGAAGAATAATAAGCTAAATGGATTTGTCCCTCTTCGGAGAGATGTCAAGCTTGGGCCTCTCGTAGAAATGATGTTGATGAAAATGTTCGGCCGGACTCAAATGAATTGATTGGATCAATGTCATTTGGATTATCAACATATTCGGAATCGGAAAGTATTGAACAAAGACAAGTTGACTTGTTGACCATGACTTGTGTTCAATGACATCGTGGACAAAAGGATTATGACATATTCTAAAGGAATACGAACTTGTATCTAGTTACACTATTTGGGTAGGTATGGCGGTTTGCTAGAACCTAATCATATCTTATGGTTTCATGTTTGAACCCATTGCCAACTTAGTGTAATCCTAGAGGGTCACAAACAAATAGAACGAATCATAAAGGACTACATTGGAATATTAGGTCGAAGGACCATTCGGGGATTTAAGGAAATTAGAGGAAGAAAAGTGGAATAAGGGGAGGTCCGGGCGGACCAGTGGAAGGAGCCGGCGGACCATGATGGGTCCGGTCGGACCACTTGCCATACCCGGTCGGACCAGTCGGTTTCGGCAGGAACTTTCCTTAATCCGTTTTCTTGCGGGTTTAGACATAAGTTACCTATTTGGAATAGGTATAACTTGTATTTAAACAGCCCTAATTCGTCCATAATCAGAACGTGTGTTTTTGCAAGCCTCCAAAGAGTTTTTGAGAGTTATTTCTTGTTCTAAGAAATCCCTAGATTAAAGAACAAGAACAAACACAATAATATTCCATATAGTCAAAATACAATTGAGAAAACGTGTTTCTCGATTTTGTCTAGCAACCAAGATCAAGTGTTCTTGATATTCGTTCGAGGTGTGGATACCGTTAGAGGGTGAAGCTCATCATCTTCAAAGTTCGTGTTCTTACTTGTTCGTGATCAAGCTTCGATTTCTCCACCAAGATCAAAGACTAAATTCAAAGGCGTCAAGGGTTAGTATTCTAGTATTCATATTGCATGTATTTGATATAATCATATGAATGGATCTATGGCTTTGGGTTTCTATTAAATTTTAAATGCTTAATTCCGCTGCGCAAGTTACTCTGAAACCCAACAGTGGTATCAGAGCCCCGATTATGTTGATTATTTCAATACTAGATCATGTTGTGTGTATATAAATTGTTTGTTTATGTGCCTAGCATGATATGAATATTAGATTATGATGTTTATGTGTTATATGATTTTATGTGGTTTACTGTTTTATAAACTTTAATCGAACTATTCAATCGCAATAAAATTATGTTGGATTTAAAATTGTTTGGAATATCAATTTCTGATTGGATCAAAGTTTTGATAATCGGGGAAAAACAATTTTGAGACAAATTTTCGAACTTTAAAAATTCTGGATTTTTCTGCATAGGTCCGACCGGACCAGAGCAGGCACTCGGTCGGACCTTTTGGTCTGGAACGGGGGTCAGGCGTTTGGTTCTGGACTTGAAAAATTCTGGGTTTTTCAGAGGTAGGTCCAACCGGACCAGTGACAATACCCGGCCGGACCATCTGGTCTGGAGCGGGGATTGGGCAGTTGGTTTGGGTGTGGATCTTGGGGTTTGATTTTTTCCTATTTTTTTTGATCTTGTGTTTCTGAGATTGGATCAGAGGTTGGATGGCTAATCTACGTTCATCGATATTGTGTTTCCCAAACTTGATCGCATTCAAAGTTTTAAAGATAAAACGAAGTTAGAATTATGAAGAGTTCATAATTGCTAAAGTTGAGAAACAAAGTTCTTGATTCAAAGATTGGAAATCCATATGAAATTATGGATGCAATTGGCATACGTTCATCGAGACCATCTATTGCTTAGTTTCGGCCACATGGACTACTTTCTTGGTTTCTTGAATTAGTGCGGAATTGTGGTTGCCTTATGGCTTAGTTTCGGCCGCACTTCTTGTTGTCTTGATTTGGAGATAATAACCAAGTTAAAAAAAGTCTCATCCTCATAATTATAGAGAAACTAATGACACATAAATATTATGCTTAAATTAATGATGATTAATTTAGTGGCTAAACTTGATGTGTAACATGTTTATATTATGTGCTCATAAATGTGTTATATGTTATATGTGATAAACCTTCAAGAAAGTTTTAAGTCCTCTTGCCATGCCATGATTAAAACACTTGTTGGTACATGGGTAACTTTAATATGGGTTCACCAAAACGAAGTGTGTTAATTTTATTCATGTATGAGCACGATGAGTGAATAAGAGTTTCCTATGCGTTTAAAATGGTTGGACTTAATTAAGCATCAAAACAGTTTTGGGCTTAGGCAAAGATGAGATTTAACATGCTTTTTGAAATTGGATTTCTTAAATAATCTCAGAAAAGGATCTAAGAGTCATATGGGATATGATTGGCATGATTGTCTACCTAATTAATTTGATTTTGAGCGGTGCGCCAAAGCGTACTTGAAATTAAATTAAAGTTGGATCTTATCCCATTTAAATTATATTATACATTGGATGTATAAGAAGGTTGTATAATTTAGTGGGAGTGTTTTTGGAAAAATACATAGTTTATTTCTTTAATGAAATTGGTACTTATTAAATTTTGGAAATTTTGCATAATTGTAGATAATGACTACCAACACTCAATCAATTTCATTGCGATCGATACTTGAAAAGGATAAGCTCCAAGAGAATGGTACGAACTTTATGGATTTGATCCGTAGCCTAAAAATAGTTCTTAGGCAAGAAGATAAGTTGTACATTCTCGATAGGCATCTTCCTGTTGAACCAGAAGCCACTGCCTCTAGGGCAGAAAGAGACAGTTACAAGAAACATCGTAATGATTCTAGAGATGTAAGTTGTCTCATGCTTGCTACTATGTGCTCAAAACTCCAACAAAGTTTGGAACATTTGAAAGCCTATGAGATAGGCGTGGTGTTAAGAGCCATGTTTCAAGAGCAAGCTAGGCAAGAGAGGTACAAGACCATTGTTGCATTCACTTCTTGTAAAATGAGTGAAGGACAACGAGTGAGTCCTCACATGCTTAAAATAAAAGGCTATGTAGAGCATCTTGAGAAACTTGGCTATCCAATCCCATTGGAGCTAGCCACGGATCTCATTCTTAATTCATTGCCTAAATGTTATAATCAGTTTGTGATGAATTATAACATGAATGGAATGGATAAGAATCTCTCCGAGTTGCATGGTATGCTTAAAACTGCGGAGATGAAGATTGTGGAGAAAGGTTCTCCTGTGCTCATGGTTCAAGATGGGAAGAAGGCTAGTGCCAAAGGAAAGGGTAAGAAAGTTGTCAAACCCAAGATAAGCAAGGAAAAGGTTGCCAAGGCTCCAGAGGCAAAACCCGATTCACAAAAGGATGCAATCTGTTTCCATTGTCAAGAAATTGGTCATTGGAAACGTAATTGCAAGGCTTTTAAGGAAGAGAAAAAGAAGAAGAAGAGCAGTGGGACTGCGTCAACTTCAGGTATCTATATGATAGATATTCTCCTTTCTACCACTGATTCTTGGGTATTGGATACCGGATGTGGTTCTCACATTTGTTTAAATGTGCAGGGACTAAAGAATAGGAGACTGCTTAAAGTGGGTGAAGTGGACCTACGAGTGGGGAATGGAGCAAGAGTTGCTGCATTAGCCGTAGAAACTTATGAAGTCACTTTACCTTCCGGTATAATACTTGTTTTGAATAATTGCTATTATGTACCGGATTTAAGTAGAAATATTATTTCAATTTCTTGTTTGGATAATGAAGGTTTTAAGTTTCTTATTGAGAATAAGAGATTTTCTATTTATTTAAATGATGTGCTTTATGGTATTGCAAATTCATTTAATGGCCTTTATGTCTTGGATGTCAAGAATGATGAAAATGTCTATCATATAAATAAGAAATCTAAACCTAATGATGTAAATCATACTTATTTGTGGCATTGCCGTCTTGTTCATATTAATGAGAAGCGTATCTCAAAACTCCATGGGGACGGCCTTTTGGGTTCATGTGATCTTGAGTCATATGATACTTGCGAGTCGTGTCTCCTTGGAAAAATGACTAAGACACATTTTACCAAGCTAGGTGAAAGGGTAAGCGACTTATTGGGGTTGATCCATTCCGATGTATGCGGACCACTAAGTAGCAATGCTAGGGGAGGGTTTCAATACTTCATAACCTTCACTGATGATTATTGACACGCCCCCAAGTCCCGGGATTCCCTAATAGAACCTCGAACCTGGTGCGCGTGACTAACAAGAAACGAGAAACTGAATGACATCTGCTTATATCAAACTGACATCATATATATACTCAAGAGGAACGAGCTAAGATAGCTCACAACGATTTCTATACCAAGAAATTTAAGCCAAATGTGGTTTTACACAGCGGAAAACATGCCTAGCACATAAGCTGGCATTAGAAGAACTATACAAGTCTACCCAATATACTGAGTCTAAACAACTGATACCAAATCGTCCTCACCAAAACTGGAAAGGATAACAATCCCCAACAAGAACAACCTACCAAGTAGGCCCCTGCTAATTCGAGCCTCACAACGTATTACCACTTGCTTTCCTGGGGGGGGGGGGAGGAAACAAATAAACAAGGAACGGGGTGAGATAAATCTCAGTAAGTTACTAGATACAAGTATATAGCATGTTATCATGTAATCATGCAAATCAAGAAGATTATCAAGTAATCATGCTCAAGATGTCATCAAGTAACAAGTATATGAGAGGCTAAGCCAACTCATCAAGTAACTAGCACATAAGGCTAAACTATCACGTTACAAAGGATATTCCAACCTTATTCCTCCCAAGTAAACCATTGTTGTCGTTGCTTGTTGCAGTTGACAAATCGCGATCAATCAAGTTGCTGCTGTGCAGTACACAATAGGACCCGGTAACCAGTGTCACTAACAAGAATAAGATTCACGAGGTGTTCACGAGTTTAGCATTCACTTTTATCAGGCGTATTGCTCTAATAAAGGAAGCTATGCCCTTACTATGGCCTGTAGTAAGGGGTCAAGCGCAGATACATAGGCACCCGATTATCACTTTGGCCCCAGCCTCATGATAAGCGTGAACCTATACATCTCCGAGCAAGCAAGGTGACCAGCTGGACTCACACAAGAATGCACAAGTAGATGTTTACTTGAACTACAAGAGTATAGAACTAAGTCCAAAAGTAGTGGACTAGCTCTTCAGGAACCATGTAATCATGTGCTCACCAAATACAAGTACACGTATGCTATATTAGCAAATACAAATCAGTATAACAATGGCACATAATGTATCCACGTAACACAATTAAGCCAAATTAGAGTCTATTAATAACAGACCACAACCAAGTAGTAGGGTATGTCATTTTATGTCATATGCCATATTTGCACGTACATATTCATATAACCTTTAACACACTAATGTGTCTATCACGATACCCTTACTTTCAAGTAGAGCCCAACATCTTAGACTCTAAGCACGTAGTCGGATAGGTCGTATTGTACCTAGTCACAATCATATCTCGCGTCTAATAATCGAATACATTTTCCAACACATATTGTGTTCTATAATCATTGTTTTATGAATTATCTTCAGATTACACTAGTCCCTCATTCTTTAGGAACTCATCTCAAGAACAAGATATCTTCTTTATACTTTATATACTTCATTGAGTATATGCACGATTAAAACTAATTACTAGCACATTAGTGCTTGTTCATAGCACTTTCAATACACACGTATTAGATTTAAGTATGTCTTAGAGTTGTTCATTCTCTATCTAGTTCTATATTCCAACACTTTGGTTATTCATATCATGTATCAAGTAATAAACAAGTCACATTCTATCAAGTAGTTATATGCAAGATTTGCACATACACACCAAGGATAGTTCTAACACGTTAGTGCTTGTTCATAGCACTTTTCAAGTTCATTACCATACACACGTATTGGTTTAAAGACATGTACAAGATTTTATCATCTTACATTCAAGTTCTTAATCCAATTCTTTGGATGTTCAAGACATGTACAAGATTTTTTTGTCTTATACTCAAGTTATTATTCCAATCTTTGGATGTTCAAGTCATGTACAAGATTTAATTGTCTTATACTTCAAGTTCAAGCTAAGTAGATGAGTTATACATCTCATACTTACTAGTTCTTAATCCTATACTTTGGATGTTCAAGCTCAAGACATTGTTCTAGTGCCCCTAAGGTACACAAACATTGGAATCAAGACACATGTAACACATTAGTGCTTGTTCTTAGCACTTTCAAGACAATTAAAAGAGTTATTACTCTTAGGCTCAAATTCTCTATTCAAATCATTGAATAATCATGTTCAAGACTCACTTCTGATGCCGCTAAGGTGTCACAACACTTGCTAGGACATCTTATACAAAGGCTATATACCTCAATTGGGATTATTTCCAACTTATACAAACTTTAAACAAGATTTTTATTTTTCAGGGCATCCGGGCGGGCGCTCAAAATGGGGCGGCCGCACACTAGCAGGTGAATCCTTTGAAAAACATTCCAGAAAGATGGGCAGTCGCCCACGAAATATTGTGCGGTCGCACACTAGACGATTACAGCAAATGCTCAATTCTTTCCCAGGTTAAGAATTCTCCGTCCCAAGCGTAGGAGTAAATTTTTATTAACATTCTAACATCCCAGCAATGCCCAGGAGTATACTAACAAGTTCAAAATATTACTTTCAAGTTTATTTTATTCTTTTTACCGTCCCACAAATAATAGGACAATTGTCTTTTATTCCAATTAAATATTTCACCGTCCCAAAAGTATAAGTATAATTTCCTAATATACTAATATAATCATTTAGGGATACTTCCATTCATTTCCCCGTACCAAAAATAATGGTACAATCTTTCTAATAATATTTAAATCAAGTTACTATTTTACCGTCTCACGAATAGGAGTATAATTTTCTTAAAACTTACAAACCCATTTAGGTGTAAGGATGCTTCCTTTCTTTACACACACAGTCCAACAATACTCCCTTCGTCCCAATTTTACAAGTATCACAAAATTCATTCAAATCATGAAATTAACAAGTACAAGTATCAAGAATAACACATAGGCATGTTATTACAAGCAAGGGGGAGCTAGTGACTTACCTAGTCCGAAATCAAGTTCACCCAAATTGATTTCTGTTCGACAGGAAATGCTCTACTCACCGCCCTGATCATCTATGCGGAGTCGGATTTTCGAACAGAGGCATAATTAAGCAAGAGGAGTCGAGAATAGGGTAAACCCTAACTTTTCTTCGAGACAGAGAGAGACATACGAGAACAATTGGGAATTTTATTCTGAGGAAGAAGCAAACATAAGTTTATCCTTATAAACTTTCAAGAATTGCACCTAGGCCCTCCAAGTTTCACTTTGAGCAAAAAGGCCCTTCAAGTTTTAATTTGAGCATTTTAGCCCCTAAACTTTATTTTTTTTACAAATGACCCTAATGTTCCAACTTTGAACACTTAGGACCTAAACTTGCTCAATTAGTTAAATAATTAACTCAAATAAAATAGCATATAAATATGCAAGTTAATAATTTAACAGGAATTAGGACGGGCGTTACATCCTCCCCTCCTTAAAGAAAATTCGTCCTCAAATTTTACTAATCGAGATTATAACACATATAATCAACAAATAGAACTCAAGAATAGCAAGAATATGGTATACCACACCATATTATCAATTACCTGCGAGTATTATTCTCACATAACCTTCTCGATACCGTGACTTTCCCATGAAACTTTCACAAGAAGCATTCGTGCTCAAGACAAGAATCAAGTATCCATACAAGCAATTACCCATATACCAAGTAATTCGGGTGATGGAATTTCCACTAAATAGCAAGCTCATACAATAGCCACAAGGAAATCCACTTCACATGCTCGCAATATATGATCAAGAAGCAACCTCGGTTAAATATCCAGAGTGCTCAGAAAAATTACCACAATCAAGATGTAAAACAAGGTGTAGAACAAGATGTAGAACAAGAATTCCTGTCATATATTATATCCACAGGTATCCCATGTAATCAAGATGTATCGATCATAATATCACAACACATAAAAGCAAGCAGATTTGATTAATCAATCTATTATAACCAATATCATCGGAACTCATCTATTAAATGATAATCCTTCCACGAAATCCATCGCAATATGTTCATATCTATTCACAAATCTCAAAGGATTATAACAAATCAAACGATCTCTGATATTCTGCTTTCAAATAATCGCAATTCAAGGATTTAGTTGAATACTCAAAAATTTTCTCCCATTCAGTACCATCAATCATGAAATACAAGTCTTTATGTTCAATTAATCCGCTAATACAATAGCCGTAGGATCACAATCAGTTTCAAGTCATGAGTAGAATTATTCTATTCATAAAATTTCAATCTCCTCGAAGCATATACAAGTACGTTACCATTTTGAATTAACACACGTTTTATCTCTTGTTCGAGCTTCACTATGCATAATGAATTTATCATATCCACTATATTGGTGAAACTTGACATATATACGAGAAAATAGTAACACTGGTCATATCCTCCAAATAACCATCATATTAATCGAATCCACTAGGCAAAGTCAAATACTGAAGTTGTGGTCATCCATCATTTCAATGTTTAAAAATTGGCTTCACGATTATCAATCCATCGGAAAGTGTAGCTTTCTGTCTCAAATAGTTAATGATAGAGCTAACTTCGAAATTCATTAATGAATCTCTAACAAGATCAAGAAAATCTCAAGAACATGCGTACCTCGGTTATTTCCACTTGTACAGGTCAATAAAGATACTTACTTCAGGCATCCACTTCAAGGTAATAGATCCTCTATCTCTTGCTAGCTTTTGGAAACAATTGTTTCTCTCGAGAAATTTCAATACAATCAATTCTCAGTCTGCGACTTTGTATACACCAATAGGTCATTAATCACTTCATCGTAAAGAAATCAAATTATGGTTTGAAGATATCATTCATCAAATCCATCAATACTGCTAGATCATATATCAATCGAAATAGCATAATCACGAATTCATAACGAGCATACCTGATATAAGAAGATGTCTTCAGTATGTCCTCATAGTTTTGACTTTCCAACTAATGGTAGCCACTTATCAATCAAACACTGAATAGACCACTGATTAACTTCAGGGATCAAATAGTTCATCCATACACGATAATAAGTATTGGTTCATTATAGTCACCTGGTTGAACTCTTTGCATTCAATATGAAATCGCAAAGTACCATATCTCTTCATGCCAATCAATACAGATGCACCCCACGCAGATATACTAAGCTGGGTGAATCCTCTATCAAGAAATTCCTCAAGTTGAACCTTCAACTCTTTGAACTCAACCGATGTCATGAACATTGATTTAGATATCAGCACTATATTTGTACTGTAGCAACTCAAGATAACTCAAGGTTCTCATCATGTATCATGTACTGCTCAGTAGAAATTATATCTGAGATCTCACAAAGAATTGATACATCCTTCAATTTTGGTGTAGACATTCTTCCATCAACCACATATGCTAGATATTCAGCACAACCTTGATAATCATTTTTGAGCTTTCAATGCAGAACATGAATATTATACATAATTATATCATGCTCAAATAAATAGTCAAGCATACTAGCATAGAAATATTCACCATTTATTGTGGCAAACAAGAAAGGCCTAACACATAAAAAGCCAAGCCATAACACGTATCACATCAATGCCCCATATAGGTAACATGACCAAGTCAACATATAACGTATAGGGTGTTATCACCCACACTTATAGCAAGCTCTTATAAATAACGATATCAATCACGTAGTCTCTTACTAGAGAATACACTTTCACGTAAATCAAGAAATGAGGACAAGCATGCATATATAGCACGAAACAATGTCCACTGCACAAGATAGATTCGCCTAAGTTTTTAAAGACTCGCTCTCTCGATTCTCAAACCATCTAGTCCCCACTAGATCAACACTATCAACACCAGTCCTATGCCTGGTATAACAACAAGTAACGAAGCACTCGGCGTCAAAACACACCCAAGACTAACCCAACCTAGGCCATAGACCCTATCCAGGCTTAGAGCTAAACCATAGCTCTGATACCAAAACTGACACGCCCCCAAGTCCCGGGATTCCCTAATAGAACCTCGAACCTGGTGCGCGTGACTAACAAGAAACGAGACACTGAATGACATATGCTTATATCAAACTGACATCATATATATACTCAAGAGGAACGACCTAAAATAGCTCACAACGAGTTCTATACCAAGAAATTTGAACCAAATGTGGTTATACACAGCGGAAAACATGCCTAGCACATAAGCTGGTATTACAAGAACTATACAAGTCTACCCAATATACTGAGTCTAAACAACTGATACCAAATCGTCATCACCAAAACTGGAAAGGATAACAATCCTCAACAAGAACAACCTGCCAAGTAGGCCCCTGCTAAGTCGAGCCTCACAACGTATTACCACTTGCTTTCCTGGGGGGGGGGAGGAAACAAATAAACAAGGAACGGGGTGAGATAAATCTCAGTAAGTTACTAGATACAAGTATATAGCATGTTATCATGTAATCATGCAAATCAAGAAGATTATCAAGTAATCATGCTCAAGATGTCATCAAGTAACAAGTATATGAGAGGCTAAGCCAACTCATCAAGTAACTAGCACATAAGGCTAAACTATCACGTTACAAAGGATATTCCAACCTTATTCCTCCCAAGTAAACCATTGTTGTCGTTGCTTGTTGCAGTTCACAAATCACGATAAATCAAGTTGCTGCTGTGCAGTACACAATAGGACCCGGTAACCAGTGTCACTAACAAGAAAAAGATTCACGAGGTGTTCACGAGTTTAGCATTCACTTTTATCAGGCGTATTGCTCTAAAAAAGGAAGCTATGCCCTTACTATGGCCTGTAGTAAGGGGTCAAGCGCAGATACATAGGCACCCGATTATCACTTTGGCCCCAGCCTCATGATAAGCGTGAACCTATACATCTCCGAGCAAGCAAGGTGACCAGCTGGACTCACACAAGAATGCACAAGTAGATGTTACTTGAACTACAAGAGTATAGGACTAAGTCTAAAAGTAGTGGACTAGCTCTTCAGGAACCATGTAATCATGTGCTCACCAAATACAAGTACACGTATGTTATATTTGCAAATACAAATCAGTATAACAATGGCACATAATGTGTCCACGTAACACAATCAAGCCAAATTAGAGTCTATTAATAACAGACCCCAACCAAGTAGTAGGGTATGTCATTTTATGTCATATGCCATATTTGCACGTACATATTCATATAACCTTTAACACACTAATGTGTCTATCACGATACCATTACTTTCAAGTAGAGCCCAACATCTTAGACTCTAAGCACGTAGTCGGATAGGTCGTATTGTACCTAGTCACAATCATATCTCGTGTCTAATAATCGAATACATTTTCCAACACATATTGTGTTCTATAATCATTGTTTTATGAATTATCTTCATATTACACTAGTCCCTCATTCTTTAAGAACTCATCTCAAGAACAAGATATCTTCTTTATACTTTATATACTTCATTGAGTATATGCACGATTAAAACTAATTACTAGCACATTAGTGTTTGTTCATAGCAATTTCAACACACACGTATTAGAATTAAGTATGTCTTAGAGTTGTTCATTCTCTATCTAGTTCTATATTCCAACACTTTGGTTATTCATATCATGTATCAAGTAATCAACAAGTCACATTCTATCAAGTAGTTATATGTAAGATTTGCACATACACACCAAGGATAGTTCTAAAACGTTAGTGCTTGTTCATAGCACTTTTCAAGTTCATTACCATACACACGTATTGGTTTCAAGTCATGTACAAGATTTTATCATCTTACATTCAAGTTCTTAATACAATTCTTTGGATGTTCAAGACATGTACAAGATTTTATTGTCTTATACTCAAGATTTTAATTTCTGTTCGACAGTAAATGCTCTACTCACCGCCCTGATCATCTATGCGGAGTCGAATTTTCAAACAGAGGCATAATTAAGCAAGAGGAGTCGAGAATAGGGTAAACCCTAACTTTTCTTCGAGACAGAGAGAGACATACGAGAACAATTGGGAATTTTATTCTGAGGAAGAAGCAAACATAAGTTTATCCTTATAAACTTTCAAGAATTTCACCTAGGCCCTCCAAGTTTCACTTTGAGCAAAAAGGCCCTTCAAGTTTTAATTTGATCATTTTAGCCCCTAAACTTTATTTTTTTTACAAATGACCCTAATGTTCCAACTTTGAACACTTAGGACCTAAACTTGCTCAATTAGTTAAATAATTAACTCAAATAAAATAGCATATAAATATGTAAGTTAATAATTTAACAGGAATTAGGACGGGCGTTACAATTATAGTAGATTTGGGTATGTATACCTAATGAAACATAAAAGTGAAGCATTTGAGATATTTAAAATATTTCAAAATGAAGTAGAAAAACAACTTGGCAAAAGTATTAAGTACTGGACATGACCCTCTCTATGATATTTATGTCATGGTCAATGTCATACATATATCTCATATTAGTTATATCATTTGAATCCTTAGACATGAAGTTATTATAGTTTTCCACTTGATGAACATTATGTTTGACATATTCAAACGCTACCTTTAACCGGGTAGTAATAAAAGGTATGATTGGCATAATCGGATTCATGTAGGGAAGAATAATAAGCTAAATGGATTTGTCCCTCTTCGGAGAGATGTCAAGCTTGGGCCTCTCGTAGGAATGATGTTGATGAAAATGTTCGGCCGGACTCAAATGAATTGATTTGATCAATGTCATTTGGATTATCACCATATTCAGAATCGAGAAATTATTGAACAAAGACAAGTTGACTTGTTGACCATGACTTGTGTTCAATCACATCGTGAACAAAAAGATTATGGCATATTCTAAAAGAATGCGAACATGTATCTGGTTACACTATTTGGGTAGGTATGACAGTTTGCTATAACCTAATCATATCTTATGGTTTCATGTTTGAACCCATTGCCAACTTAGTGTAATCCTAGAGGGTCACACATAAATAGAACGAATCATAAAGGACTACATTGGAATATTAGGTCGAAGAACCATTCGGGGATTTAAGGAGATTAGAGGAAGAAAAGTGGAATAAGGGGAGATCCGGGCAGACCAGTGGAAGGACCCGGGCGGACCATGATGGGTCCGGTCGGACCACTTGCCATACCCGGTCAGACCAGTCGGTTTCGGCAGGAACTTTCCTTAATCCGTTTTCTTGCAGGTTTAGACATAAGTTACCTATTTGGAATAGGTCTAACTTGTATTTAAACAGCCCTAATTCATCCATAATCAGAACGTCAATTTTTGCAAGCCTCCAAAGAGTTTTTGAGAGTTATTTCTTGTTCTAAGAAATCCCTAGATTGAAGAATAAGAACAAAGACAATAGTATTCCATATAGTCAAAATACAATTGAGAAAATGTGTTTCTCGATTTGGTCTAGCAACCAAGATCAAGTGCTCTTGATATTCGTTTGATGTGTGGATACCGCTAGAGGGTGAAGCTCATCATCTTCAAAGTTCGTGTTCTTACTTGTTCGTGATCAAGCTTCGATTTATCCACCAAGATCAAAGACTAAATTCAAAGGTGTCAAGGGTTAGTATTCTAGTATTCATATTTCATGTATTTGATATAATCATATGAATGGATTTATGGATTTGGGTTTCTATTAAATTTTAAATGCTTAATTCCGCTGCGCATGTTACTCCGAAACCCAACAGAAATCATCCTTTGGTGAAACCTTGTTCAAATCCCAGAAATCCACACAAACACTGACCTTGCCGTTAGCCTTTCTGACTGTCATAACATTTTCTAGCCATGTCGGATATTCAATGACTTTGATGAAGCCTACACTGAGAAGCTTCTCTATCTCTTCTTTAACTTGTAGAGACCATTCTGGCTTGATATTTCTGAGTTTCTGCTTGACTGGCTTAGCGTCATCTCTGATCGGAATCCTGTGCTCGGCGACCTTTCTGTCTAAACCCGGCATGTCTTTATATGACCATGCAAAAACATCCATGAACTCTCTGAGCAGTGCAGTCAATCTGTCTTTCTCTTCCCCCTTGAAGAAGCTTCCGATCTTAGTTTCCTTCGGCTCCTCATCGGTACCCAGATTAACAACATGCAATTCTTCATCAGCCCTTGGACCGGACCTATTGAGCTAGTTCATTTAAGTATGCTTCATTTTCGTGGTATATTTCTTCATAGTTTGAATCGTTATTAACTAGTTCATTAAATTCATTATTAGTTAATTCATCATTTATAATGTTTGCAATCTTGGGGTACTCAGAAAGATCAAATTTTTCATTAGCAAAGAAAGGGAACACACGCTCGGCTATTGCCTCCATATCCTCTTGGGTGAGGGTATCGGAAACACTCTTGGACTCGAAAGTAAATATCAATAAATCTTCCTTTGTCGCCTTGTGTGGAATGCAACCCATTTTCTCGATCAGTAATTCCTCGGATACCACAGGTCCCTTTATTGAATACCAGTTTTTGATCATCTCGGAGCTCTGCTTGATCTCACTGATAGGCTCACTTCTCGTGTCGGTGTCATCAGAGATGGCGTTGACTTGGAATTCATCCATGATGGCTAGTTCCTCAAACATGGAGGCTAGATCAGTTAACTCCTCCCCCACAGTAATCTCTATCTCGGACTCCATGGTTACTTTCTTCCCCCACCATTCTCAAGGTGACATTGGAGTTGGTTCCTCTTCACGCTTCTGTATTTCATAATCAGCGAAGACTTTGAGGCTGGGCTTTCTGATGCGCTTGCTGTTGACCCATGGCTCGGGAAAGATTATGTATGGGACATCTTCCCCCTGGCGGAGAAAGTAGCCATTTAAAGTCTTACGGTAAGGCCTCAAATTGGGAATTTCATAGTGACGGCCTTCTCTGCGAGCTCGGGATTTTTCATTCTTGACGGCTTGCTCATATCTCATGTCGTCCTCAAAAGGTTCATACCCCAATCCGAACTTATTCTTGATAAAAGGGACCTCTACGGGTTTCTTTCTCCCTTGTTGAAGTTTCCCTAGGCCTAAACCGGGGAAGTAATTCATTTTCCTCATCATATAGAGGACATTGTGATTACCGAGGGTCCATGGTATGTTCCCCCTTCTTTGTCGATGGCGTTGATTGAGACGCCGGAGAGGGTGGAGTCTTCTAACCCATGATGAATTTGGTGGATGGGTTCCCCACTTCGGTGGATAGTGACATTGTTTGCACCCGAGAAGATTCTCGCTCGCCTTTTTGATTTCAGATTCGCCACCATGTTGTTAAACGGAACACGGACTGTGAGATTCTTGAGTTTGGGGGTTAAGTTATGGATTGGGAAGGTCAAGGAGCACCCAATCAACCCAATCTAGGATTGGTCTTGCTTAGGTGTTTTTAATCAAATAAAGAACAAGTAATTAAAGCAAGTAAATCCAATAATTAATTTCTTAATTATTGGAATGTCGGGTCATGTGCTTCGAGACCATCTCCATGGATTGGAGAGGCTCTAGGCCGATCCTTTTAATGGGATTACACTACTCTAAAACAAAGAATGAGATTAGAAGTAGAGATTAAAAGGGTAGGAGTTTACCTAAATAGTTCTTGAGATTCCAATTGATGGCCTTGACTAAGGCCTTGACGATCCAAGAGTTTTGTGTTGTTTGTGGCTTGAAAAGATGAGTTTTTTGTGGTGTTTTGGTGTGAGGGAGGAAGAAAAAAGGGATCCTTTGGAGAGGGACTGACTGGAGAGTTGTTAACCTCTTTTTGAATGACTAGGAACCATTAACCAGTATTAGGAGTGAAAGACTCTTTATTTTTAGGCTTAGATTGCTTAGGGACCAAGAAGAGAGGCTTAATTAGGTAAGGAATCAATAGAAAACCTCCAGGAAGTCTCCTAATTCAATATTACCGGATTAGGAGAGTGTTGGCCAAGAAAGAGATCGGGACGGAGAAGTAAAGTGGATTGTTCCCGCAGACAGAGGAGATGTCTCGTACGAGACATCAATGTCTCGTACGAGGCATCTAGTGTAAAATTACTGTTTAATCCCTATCTAAAGTTCTGTTGTTCAGTTTAGCCCCTAACTAACGAAGTCAGTCAGAAACTTAATGAAACCTGACGAAACTAATGAGTTTTCATCCAAACACAAAGGCGATACACGAGAGTGTTGGGTTTCGATATAACATGCGCAGCGGAATATAGCAATTTAAATTTACGAAACCCAAAGCCATGGATCCGTTCATATGATTAAATCAAATACGACATGATGAATAAAGGAATAACTAACCCTTGATGGCTATCAAATTTTCTCTTTGGTCTTGGTGGAAATCTTGAAGCTTTATCACGAACAAATCACGAACTTTGCAAGATGATAAAATTCACCCTCTAGCGGTATCCACACTTCGAACGAATATCAAAGGAGCTTCTTTGATCTTGGTTGCTAGACCAATATTATGAAACACACTTTCACAATACAATAAAGAACTATATGGAATTTATTTTGTGAATTATTTTGTTCCTCAATCAATGATGTCTTAGAACAAAATAAAATCTCTCTCAAACTCTTTGAGACTCACAAAAGCACTAGTCCATATGGTCTGGCCGAATTGGGGTTTTTATACACAATTAAGACCTATTCCAAGTAGGAATCTTGTGCCAAAACCCATTCCTAATCAAATTAGAAATTTCCAATCGGCAGCACCAGGCGCCCGCCTGGTACCACCCAGGCGCCCGCCTGTTTGGGCAGAAAGTCCAATTCCTTTCCGGCTTGAATAGGCGCCCGCCTGGTGCAATCCAAGCGCCCGCTTGGTTGACCAGGAGGCCCAGATCTTTCCAGAAATACCTTTGAAGTCCTCCGACCCTAAATGCCAATATAGTCCTTTTATTTAAGATTCGTTCTATTGTGTGTGACCCTCTAGGATTATACTAAGTTGGCAATGGGCTCAAACATGATCCCATAAGATATGATTAGGTTCTAGCAAACCGTCATACCTACCCAAATAGTATAACTAGATACAAGTTCTCATTCCTTTAGAATATGTCACAATCCCTTTGTCCACGATGTCATTGAACACAAGTCATGGTCAAACAGTCAACTTGTTTTGTTCAATACTATCTCGATTCCGAATATGTTGATAATCCAAATGACATTGATCCAATCAATTCATTTGAGTCCGGCCGAACATTTCATCAACATCATTCCTACGAGAGGCCCAAGCTTGATATCTCTCCGTGGAGGGACAAATCCATTTAGCTTATTATTCTTCCCAACGGGAATCCGATTATGCCAATCATACCCTTTATAACTACCGTGTTAAGGTAGCGTTTGAATATGTCAAACACAACGTTCATCAAGTGGAAGACTATAATAACTTCATGTCTAAGGATTCAAATGACATAACTAATATGAGATATATGTTCGACATAGACCATGACATAAATCTCATACAGCGGGTCATGTCCAGTACCTTGTTCCAAACAAGTACCCATAAATCTAACATGATCATCCCATGATCATTTAGCCTTTATACTAGTGCTTTAACAAGTACTAGGGACGGGGATTATTATAAGTAAACATGAACAACAATAATAATCAAAACATCTCTTTATTGATATGAAATAAATGATAACAATTACAACGTTTATTAAACGTGCCTAGGGCACATTTAGACAAATGTGAGAACCACATCCGGTATCCAATACCCAAGAATCAGTGGTAGAAAGGAGAATATCTATCATATAGATACCTGAAGTTGACGCAGCCTTGCTGCTCTTCTTCTTCTTTTGTTCTTCCAAGAAAGCCTTGCAATTACGTTTCCAATGACCAATTTCTTGACAATGGAAACAGATTGCATCCTTTTGTGAATCAGGTTTTGCCTCAGAAGCCTTGGCAACCTTTGCCTTGCTTATTTTGGGTTTTACAACTTTTGCCTTACCCTTTCCTTTGGCACTAGCCTTTTTCCCATCATGAACCAAGAGCACGGGAGAACCTTTCTCCACAATTTTCATCTCTGCAGTTTTGAGCATCCCATGCAACTCAGAGAGATTCTTATCCATTCCATGCATGTTATAATTCATCACAAACTGATTATAACTTTTTGGCAATGAATTAAGAATGAGATCCGTGGCTAGCTCCAATGGGATTGGATAGCCAAGTTTCTCAAGGTGCTCTACATAACCTTTCATTTTAAGAAAGTGAGGACTCACTTTTTGCCCTTCATTCATTTTACTAGTAGTTAATGCAATAATGGTCTTGTACCTCTCTTGCCTAGCTTGCTCTTGAAACATGGTTCTCAACTCCACGCCTATCTCATAGGCTTCCAAATGTTCCAAACTTTGTTGGAGTTTTGAACACATAGCAGCAAGCATGAGACAACTTACATCTCTAGAATCATTACGATGTTTCTTGTAATTGTCCCTTTCTACCCTAGGGGCAGTAGGCGGTGGTTCAGCAGGGAGAGGCCCATCGAGAATGTACAACTTATCTTCTTGCCTAAGAACGATTCTTATGCTACGGATCCAATCCATAAAGTTAGTACCATTCTCTTCGAGCTTATCCTTCTCAAGGATCGATCGCAATGACATTGATTGAGTGTTATTAGTCATTATCTACAAATATGCAAAATTTCCAAAATTTAATAAGTACCGATTTTCATTAAAGAGATAAGTAATGTATTTTTCAAACAAAATACTCCCACTAAATTATATAACCTTCATATACATCCAATGTATAATATAATTTAAATGGGTTAAGATCCAACTTTAATTTAATTTCAAGTCCGCTAAGGCGGATTACACAAAATCAAATTAATTAGGTAGACAACTCTTGTCAATCATATCTCATATGACTCTTAGTTCCTTTTATGAGATTCTTCAAGAAATCCAATTTCAAAAAGCATGTTAAACCTCATCTTTGCCTAGGCCCAAAACTGTTTTGACGCCCAATTAAGTCTAACCATTTTAAACGCATAGTTAATGTGTCCCGCTAGGGCGTGCCCACATTATCTATCTTGCTCATACATAAATTAATTTAATGCACCTCGCTAGGGCGAATCTACATTAAAATCACTCATGTACTAACAAGTGTTTTAATCATGGCATGGCAATAAAAGACTTAAAACTTTCTTTGAAGGTTCATCACATGTAGCATATAACACATTTATGAGCACATAATATAAACATGTTACACATAAAGTTTAGCCACTAAATTAATCTCCATTAATTTAAGCATGGTATTTATGTGTCATTAGTTTCTCTATAATTATGAGGATGAGACTATTTCAACTTTGGTCATTATCTCCAAATCAAGACAACAAGAAGTGCGGTCGAACTAAGCCATTAGGCAACCACAATCCCGCACTAATTCAAGAAACCAAGAAAGTAGTCCATGTGGCCGAAACTAAGCAATAGATGGTCTCGATGAACGTAGGCCAATTGCATTCACAATTCCACATGGATCTCCAATCATTGAATCAAGAACTTTGTTTCTCAATTTTAGCAATTATGAACTCTTCATAATTCTAACTTCGTTTTATCTTTGAAACTTTGATTGCGATCAAGTTTGGGAAACACAATCTCGATGAACGCAGATTATCCATCCAAACCTTGAACCAATCTTAGAATCACAAGACTAAAACAAATAGGAAAATCAAACCCCAAAATCCACACACAAACCAACTACCCAAAACCCATTCCAGATCAGCAAGTCTGAAGTGGTCTTGTTACTGGTTTTGTTGGATTTATCGAAAAATTCCAGAATCAGATTTTGAACAAAATCAAAACATTCTGGCCTAGCGAGCGCGCGCCTGGTCCAGCACGGGCGGGCGCCTGAATGGTCAGAATGGTATGGAATTTTCAAGTTCGAAAATTTTGTCTCAAAATTATTTTTCCCCGATTATTAAAACTTTGATCCAATCAAAAATCAATAATCGAAATAATTCAGAATCCACCATAATTTTTATTGCGATTGAATCGTGCGATTAATGTTGGAAAAACAATAAACCACATAAAATCACAAAGCACATAAACATCATATAATCCAATATTCATATCATGCTTGGCACATAAACAATTTATATACACACAACATGATCCAAGTATTGAATTAATCAACATGAACGGGGCTCTGATACCACTGTTGGGTTTCGATATAACATGCGCAGCGGAATATAGCAATTTAAATTTAAGAAACCCAAAGCCATGGATCCGTTCATATGATTAAATCAAATACGACATGATGAATAAAGGAATAACTAACCCTTGATGGCTATCAAATTTTCTCTTTGGTCTTGGTGGAAATCTTGAAGCTTTATCACGAACAAATCACGAACTTTGCAAGATGATAAAATTCACCCTCTAGCGGTATCCACACTTCGAACGAATATCAAAGGAGCTTCTTTGATCTTAGTTGCTAGACCAATATTATGAAACACACTTTCACAATACAATAAAGAACTATATGGAATTTATTTTGTGAATTATTTTGTTCCTCAATCAATGATGTCTTAGAACAAAATAAAATCTCTCTCAAACTCTTTGAGACTCACAAAAGCACTAGTCCATATGGTCTGGCCGAATTGGGGTTTTTATACACAATTAAGACCTATTCCAAGTAGGAATCTTGTGCCAAAACCCATTCCTAATCAAATTAGAAATTTCCAATCGGCAGCACCAGGCGCCCGCCTGGTACCACCCAGGCGCCCGCCTGTTTGGGCAGAAAGTCCAATTCTTTTCCGGCTTGAATAGGCGCCCGCCTGGTGCAATCCAAGCGCCCGCTTGGTTGACCAGGAGGCCCAGATCTTTCCAGAAATTCCTTGGAAGTCCTCCGACCCTAAATGCCAATATAGTCCTTTTATTTACGATTCGTTCTATTGTGTGTGACCCTCTAGGATTATACTAAGTTGGCAATGGGCTAAAACATGATCCCATAAGATATGATTAGGTTCTAGCAAACCGTCATACCTACCCAAATAGTATAACTAGATACAAGTTCGCATTCCTTTAGAATATGTCACAATCCCTTTGTCCACGATGTCATTGAACACAAGTCATGGTAAAACAGTCAACTTGTTTTGTTCAATACTATCTCGATTCCGAATATGTTGATAATCCAAATGACATTGATCCAATCAATTCATTTGAGTCCGGCCGAACATTTCATCAACATCATTCCTACGAGAGGCCCAAGCTTGATATCTCTCCGTGGAGGGACAAATCCATTTAGATTATTATTCTTCCCAACGGGAATCCGATTATGCCAATCATACCCTTTATAACTACCGTGTTAAGGTAGCGTTTGAATATGTCAAACACAACGTTCATCAAGTGGAAGACTATAATAACTTCATGTCTAAGGATTCAAATGACATAACTAATATGAGATATATGTTCGACATAGACCATGACACAAATCTCATACAGCGGGTCATGTCCAGTACCTTGTTCCAAACAAGTACCCATAAATCTAACATGATCATCCCATGATCATTTAGCCTTTATACTAGTGCTTTAACAAGTACTAGGGACGGGGATTATTATAAGTAAACATGAACAACAATAATAATCAAAACATCTCTTTATTGATATGAAATAAATGATAACAATTACAACGTTTATTAAACGTGCCTAGGGCACCACTACCAACAGAGAGTAGTGTAATCATAAATTTGAGTTCAAAATGGGGTGTTTACAGAGCCCCTCGGCGATGATACTTATGGAAGAAGTAGCGTCGTCGATAGAAAATACACCATTTAGAACTTTGGGTATGGTCGTGCTATAAAGCTGCCTACGTATTCCTCAGAAGGAAATCAGACCAAACGTAGTTCGACTCCGAAAACACGAAAAAACGGTGGTTTTAGGTATTTTGGAAATCATTTTGAAAGCAATATTGTGGTAAATAAAGTTTGGAGTTTAGAGAGTAACCCATACTGAGGAATCAATGTCCTTGACCCAATTCTGAATATGCCCTCTGTTGTTGATGGAGCGTCGCGGTTGACAGTGTTGCTGGTGCAGACTGTGTTGCAGACTGTGTTGAAGTTGTTGGGGGATATCCTCAAACAATGCTCCTACATTAAGAGTACTGGATATTATCCTCTTTCAATAGTTGATTGAAAGTACTGGATCCCTAGATGTTCTCTTTCAATGGCTGATCGAAAATACTGAACATGTCCTCTTCCAATTCCTCATTGAAAGTACTGGACGGTTTTGATATAGATGTAGACTTCTGAATGTCCTCATCAATGGTTGATTGAGCGAACTGGACATTATCCTCTTCCAATACTCTACATTGAAAGTCCTGGATGCAGAAACTCTGAATTTGATGTTGATTTGTAGACTTCTGAATGTCCTCATCAATGGTTGATTGAACGTACTGGACATTATCCTCTTCCAATGCTCTATATTGAAAGTCCTGGATGCAGAAACTCTGAATTCGATGTTGATCTATAGACTTTTGAATTTCCTCATCAATGGTTGATTGAACGTACTGGACATTATCCTCTTCCAATGCTCTACATTGAAAGTCCTAGATGCAAAAACTCTGAATTTGATGTTGATCTGTAGACTTCTGAATGTCCTCGTCAATGGTTGATTGAGCGTACTGGACATTATCCTCTTCCAATGCTATACATTGAAAGTCTTGGATGCAGAGGTGTCTGAATGCTGTTGAATTTTCTTTGAGCACGGATTGGTTCTTGTACCAGTTAATACAACAAGTAGAACCTCTTCTAGCAAGCACTTTAGCTTTGATTTAGTTTGTAATTAGACTCATGCGGCGGTGACAAATTTATGTGCATGCCCGGTTGGTCAACCTTGGTGTAAGTAGTGTGAATAGCATGGATTCGTGATGGGATGTTTATTAGTGATGAACTGTATGTGTTGACTCGTGTGTGTGTGCGGGGACCTATTTTGACAAGTTGGGACCTAATCAGGTTTTCTGCATAGATGATGTGCCACGGGGTCTCTCTGATGGTTGTCTCGTGTGAGACTCATTTTCCTTGTGCAAGATGATCCGTCTAAATCATTCCTTTAGTCATGTTAAGGGAGACAACTATTTGTTTGACAACCAAAGACGTGCAAGATCTAAGTAGGCTAGGCGTACTTTTGAATCACTCTAGAATTCCATGTCCGAAGAGTGTCCAGTGAAGGTGATGAGAAACATTATCTATTCCCCCATGTTGATTTCATGCTTTGGTCTAAGTCAAGCCCTAAGAATCTTGTATGTCGTAGATGACTCTGTGAACAGGCTTATGAGGCTGTTTTGACTTGAAAAGATTGCTCTCCCACTTGATGGATTTGATGAAGGTTGAAGAAGAAATGATTTTAAGAATGTTCTCCCAATTTTATTTTTTTTATTTTTTTTGTGTGACGCACCCTGATTTTTTCCTAGACCGCCCTTTCGCATCTCTTTTGCGTCTCTTTTCAAAAAAAAAATTTGACAAAGTATGTACTCGAAGATGACTCAGAGAGGAGAGTATTTTTGCCTCTTATTGGGGGAGAGACGTGCAAGATTTTTGGGTTTGAATGTATTAGGCATTTTAGCTATAGACTTGGGTTTTTGGGAGTGTATTCAAAGCATCGACTCGGTGAGGATAACGCACTTTATAATGAGAGTTAGAGGCGAAGAGAATAGCCCCTAGTGTGGATTTACTTTGATGAGTTCGTACATCTTGAACAGGAATTGGAAGGGGACGGAAAGAAAAAAAATCCCCTAGCCTTGATGTTTGGATTTCAAAGAGAAGTGTATGAGAGATGAAGCCCCTAGAATCAACAGTGAACGCTACTTGGCTCAAAGTACTAGAAAGATAGTTCTACCTTTAATGGACCCTAGTATTTATTTTGGATGTCTTAAGTGTTTGTTCAATTCATTCTTGCAAGTGAATCATCTAGAAATGTCTTGACAAGTTTTGAGGAGAAGGCCTAATTATTAGTGCGCCCTTCGGATTTCTTCATGAGTGATATCTTCGGATGGTGGAAACAATCTTCAAATTAGGAGTCTCATTTTCTATTCATTTGGATTTGATCTTCGCTGTAGGAGGAGATGAGAGAGGCCTCCTTTTTTTTGACTTCATTGTGTGTGGTTGAAACTCCTTTGTGGGCTATGAAAGCGTGAGAGTTTTTTTTTTTTTTTTTTTTTTTTTTTTTTGACTCTCAAGGCTTCAATTAAATAGCCCCACTTTTGTTTGGGAATGATAATGCCTTTGACTTTCTTCTATTGTGGTCCTTCAACTTTTGACATGAACGTAGTGATAGTAGTGTGTAGCCCCTAGGCCTTCTCACTTGTTTAGATATTTCTATTATCAATTTCAAGGTTTTAGATTAATGACAATTATTGTTTGCGGATCCATTTCATGAATTAGAGAGGAATTCAAAAGGTAGAACAACCTTGGAGTAGTGTATAGGAATAAGAAATGACTTTTATTAATAAATAGAATTCAAAACAGACTCGATAGTTTAGTTGACACAATCTAGAGGAGGAGGGAGATGGACTAGAATGACAGAACGACTCTTCGAGTTCATACTAGGAAATTAAACCTATTCTAATTCTAGGGAGAAAGGGAGAGGATAGTTGTAGCCCCAAAGTGGTAAAGCTCAAATTCTTCTTCAACATGGTTTATTAGGGAGAGGGTTGGTGAGGACATTTGGCTCTTCAAGTTCCTTGTTGTCGATGAGATCTTGGATCACATCCTTCAAATGGTGACAAGAGTCGGTGTCATGGCCGGTAAACTGGTGGAACTTGCAGTAGAGATGATGAGCATGATCGGCGGGGAGTTCTCTTGGAGTAGTGGGAGGCTTCCTTGGTGTGATCTTTCTAGCTTCCACTAGTATGTCAAAGAGTTCTCCTCGGGTGATCCCTTATAGCTTGTCATAGTGTCTCTCCTTCTTCTCACTTTTGGGAGGGGGAACAGCGGAGTAGTTGCCCCGGTTGTTGAAAGCTATAGCATTGACGGAGGTTTCTTTGTTGTATGCACCTTTGTGTTCGTAGCGATAACTACTACTCTTTCTTTTGGACTTGAAGAGGTCATCGATCCTCATTCCGGATTCATGGAGCTCATTGAAGCTTGGAAAGTAATTACCGGTAAATTTATCTTGAAATTCCTCACGGAGACATTGGAGGAAGATGTGGATTTGTTCTTTAAGACTAGGTCTTTCAACAATTTCTGTGAGCTTGAGCCTCCACCTTCTAGCAAATTCAACAAAAGACTCGTTTGGGTATTGCTTGGTTTGCTCAAGATCCCTCCTAGTAGGGAGGTATGTAGAGTTGTCTTCAAACTGCTTTTGGAACACTCGACATGCTTCTGACCAATCAAGCCTAGTGGATATCGGAAGTGACATGTACCAATCTCTTGCGGCACCCTCTAAAGTTTGAGGAAAACATTGGGCTAAAATGTTATCATCAACACCCATTGGTAACATGGACCAAGTATAGGTTTCAACATGAGCTCGGGGACAAGTGGTGCCATTGAACTTTGCCAAATCGAGAGTCTTATATTTGCGTGGAAGCTTGGTGACGGATTGTCGAAGAGAATCCGGATCAAAAGGAGTGAACGATCCCTTTGGAGTGTCAAGTGAGGCAAGCTTCTTTTCAAGGTAATTCATGGTCACATGAGAATCAACCTTTTTGTTGTCACCACTACCTTCTTTCTTTGACTTGGTAGTCTTAGAGACATGTTCCTCGTCATCGGAGGAGGAAGATGAGGAAGAAGAGTCGGACTCATAGTGCTTCTTCTTAGACTTCTTGTCTCTCTTTCTAGAGGATGCCTCGTCTTCGGAGGAGGCAGGGGATTCATAATCCTTCTTCTTTTGTTTCTTAGCTTTCTTGACTCTCAATCCATGGAGCTCGGCAACTAAGGCGTCTATTTGAGCTTGCTTCTCATCTAGTTGCCTGGCGGCTTTCAAGATTTCAGCTTTGGCCTCATTGAGATTACCAGTATTGGTGTCGTTGCTTCCAGTCATGGTGTCGGGTGAATTTGGAACGATCTAGTTGCGATTCGGACGGACCTAATGGTATAGAGATTACGTTAAACCCAGATTAAGGTCCCAACAAGTCGGCTTTATAAGGTGTATAGGCGTAGGAGTGAGTGGAGGTTGACCAAATAGGTAAAGCACAGAAACTGACACGGACAAAAGGAGATGTCTCGTACGAGGCATCCAGCACAGATCACAGAATTGCAGATTTTAAATCCTAATTTTGGTCGGACGGAACTTAATCCGTTTTTGGGGGGGGGTTCTATCTAATATCCTGGAATAGTGGATTCTGTCACCCTAGAATATGAGCCCCTTGTTTTTCACCTCTATTGCACTCTCCCAAACGGACAATTTGGGCAAAGGTCTCATATTCTCATTGGAATCCACCATTCAATTTAGCCAAACCTAATTGATTCTGTAATTGTTTTGCGCTTTGTTAAACAACGCATTAATGCAATCAAACCTTGTAAATTTTAAGGGACAACCGAAAGGGACTTGTTGAACGGTGCGGTCGAAACTAAGCCAAAGGCATCCACAATCCCGCACAGAATTATGAAAGTAGGAAAACACAAACTCAGATTCCCGTAGAGAGGTTCTCCATTCTTTCAAAATTCTTTGTTCAACATTTTACCGAAGGGACATTCGTCATGTTCACAAGGGAGAATTATAGATTGTAGAAAAGCGTTATCTTGGGCAAAGATTAAAACAATCCTAATAATCAAACCAACCTGTCTCGAGGAGTGTCCTATTAGCTAGCATGTATGTATGAGGTTGATGCAAGGCTTACGGATAAGGCTCCCCATGAACACAGTCTAGGAGCGTGTCACGGAGTGGGTACACCATCTTTGGAGTGACCGGTGAGGGCCAATCGTTAGAATGGGGGTGCTGACTGACATCCGTCCTTCGATTGGGACCCGGGTTTATAGGGTATGTAGTGCAATTAATCTACATGTGTGCACGTGTGTGAGAGTTAAGTTCTAGGTGTCAAAGGAAAAATAGAGATTTTTTTTTTAAAGCAAGTAAAAGATTGACCGGACCAAAGTGGTTGCCTACGTTTCTCTCAATCTTCAGAAAAAGAAAGAGAGACTCAGGTCAATGTAGTTTGAGTTTGAAAAGATTTTTGAGAAGAGAAGGGGCACGTAAGCACGTAGGAGCACATAGAAGAGAGGGATAGAGGTACTCACAGTGCTTGCATTATTACCCATTAATGGGTGTAAAATAAACTAGGGGATGAGTAAAGTAGTCACCCCTAATTTATTCGTTTTTTTTTATACTCCGCTGCAAAAGATGTTAGTGCAAAAACAAAACATGTATATGACATAATTTTTTTTTTTGCACAATTGGGGACGGAGTAAAACAAGCAAACAAAAGTTTTTAATTTTTTTTTTAATCCAGGGACTGATCTAGAATTTCTGAAAATCTGGGGCTGTTCTAGAATTTTCTGGAACACAGGGACCAAACTGCAGTTTAGAAGTGCAGGGACCAATCTGCAATTTTTTTTTATTTTTTATTAATGGCCTAATCATTACCAATGATTGCCCAATGATTGCAAATGATTAAAAGGAGATTTAATCATAAGCAATCATTAGTCAATCATGACAAATGATTAAACCTTAAATTTTCCAAATTAAAAAGTGTTTGGCGGCTTACAAAAGGATGCCTCGTACGAGACATCCGATGTCTCGTACGGGACATCTCTTCCGAAGCCCAGATTCAAAACAGTACAGATTCTGAACAGAAACAGTCCAAAAATTCACATAAAAATTCAGAAAAAATATATTTTTAGCAGAAAATTACAGAGATTAAAACCACCTAATTTGTACGCAAGTCTAACCCACTTAATCAGACAATCCCCAGCAGAGTCGCCACTGTTTTCACCCGAGAAGATTCCTGCTCGCCTTTTTTATTTGAGAGTCGCCACCATGTTGTTAAACTGAACACGGACCGTGCGATTCTTGAGTTCGAGGGTTAATTTATGGATTGGGAAGGTCAAGGAGCACCCAATCCACCCAATCTAGGATTGGTCTTGCTTAGGTGTTTTTAATCAAATAAAGAACAAATAATTAAAGCAAGTAAAGCCAATAATTAATTTCTTAATTATTGGAATGTCGGGTCATGTGCTTTGAGACCATCTCCATGGATTGGAGAGGGTCTAAGCCGATCCTTTTGATGGGATTACACTACTCTAAAACAAAGAATGAGATGAGAAGTAGAGATTAAAAGCGTAGGAGTTTACCTAAAGCGTTCTTGAGATTCCAATTGATGGCCTTGACTAAGGCCTTGATGATCCAAGAGTTTTGTGTTGTTTGTGGCTTGAAAAGATGAGTTTTTGGTCGTGTTTTGGTGTGAGGGAGGAAGAAAAACAGGATCCTTTGGAGAGGGACTGACTGGAGAGTTGTTAACCTCTTTTTGAATGACTAGGAACCATTAACCATTATTAGGAGGGAAAAACTCTTTACTTATAGGCTTAGATTGCTTAGGGACCAAGTAGAGAGGTTTAATTAGGTAAGGAATAAATAGGAAACCTCCAGGAAGTCTCCTAATTCAATATTTCCCGGATTAGGAGAGTGTTGGCCAAGAAAGAGATCGGGACGGAGAAGGAAAGTGGATTATTCCCGCAGACAGAGGAGATGTCTTGTGCGAGACATCAATGTCACGTACGAGGCATCCAGTGTAAAATTATTGTTTTATCTCTGTCTAAAGTTCTGTTGTTCAGTTTAGCCCCTAACTAACGGAGTCAGTCAGAAACTTAATGAAACCTGACGAAACTAATGAGTTTTCATCCAAACACAAAGGCGAGACACGAGAGTAGTGTGATCATAAATTTGAGTTCAAAATGGGGTTTCTACAGACATTTTCTGCCATGATGGTCACTATTTCATCTCCATTTCGGATCTTGACACATTGATGGAGAGTTGAAGGGACGGTATTAGAACTGTGTATCCATGGTCGGCTCAAAAGCAAATTGAATGAGGAGGGGACATCGAACACTTGAAACGGGACGGACATAACCATGCTCCCAAATTCAATGTCCACTTCTACCATACCCATGACTGTGCGGGCAGTGCTGTCGTAACCTCGGATCACTTGAGTAGAAGGCTGTAAATCTGAACTTTTAAGCCCCAATATGCCCATAATTCGGCTAGGCATTAAGTTGAGTACTGATACGCCGTCGACTAGAACCCTTGAAATTGGTCTCCCCCTTGCCCTTACTTTGAGATAGATGTCCTCATTGTGATCGGACCCAAATGGAGGAAGGTCCATGTCGGCAAATGTGATGACATTGCCAAAATGTATGTGGCCTATCATAGTAGTAAGGTCTTCGGGAGTTGTGTCGGGAGAAACTGATGTGTCGTCGAGATTGCTGATGACAAGGTCTCGATGCTTCTTTGAAGATGCAATGAGGTCCCAAATGGATATGTTTGCTTGAGTTTTCTTGAGTTGCACTAATAAAGGATCTTCGGGAGCGTCGCGAGTCTGTGATCTTGGAGAAGAGGTGCTAGTCGCAAAAGCAATGGGATTGCTTGCTATGACCCGTCCGGATCGTGTTAGCATGTTGACGCTCCCGTTTTTCTTCTTTTTCCTATTCTCTAAGACTTCCCTCATTATCTCATCATAAGTCACAATGTAGCAAGAATTATCAAATTCATTCATAACATTAGAGCACTCATTCACAATGGGAATTGAATGAGTGGTCTCTTAAAACTCACCTAACTCTATTACATGGACATCAGCCCCACTAGGAACTATGAATTCCTTTTTGTCGATGAGGTCTTGGATGATGTTACGGAGGACAAAGCATTCCTCGGTAAGATGGCCCCTATGTTGATGATAGCCACACCATTTGTGATGGGCATGGTTGGCGTTGATCATCTTGGGTTGGTACCCTTGCAGAGGTGTAATTTGCCCTTTGGCTTTGGGACTTCAAAGGCCTCGGTGTGAGTCATACCTTAGAGAGGAGTGTAGACACGGTCACTTTGAAATTTCTTGTCTTGTGGTGGAGTAACCTTTTTTTAATTCCCCTTGTCGGTAGTGACGGCATTGATTGAAGCCTCACTTGTTGAGTTAGAGGCGGCCTTGTATCGGAAGCTAGGAGCAGTTTTCTTGATCTCCATGAGCAAGCCATCCATTCGGACCCCTGCCTCATACATTTGAGAAAAGTTGGAGTAGCAAGCCCCACTTAGGTGGGTGCGGAGATCTATCTTAAGACACTTGAGGAAGATGTCCATTTTCTCCTTGGTATTAGGCCTCTCGACTATTTCAACAAGTTTGTCATTCCACCTCCTTGTAAAATCAATAAAGGACTCATTGTCCCTTTGGGTGGTGTTCTCAAGCTCTTTCTTTGTCGGGTGGTGAGTGGTGTTGCGTTGGTATTGACTTTTGAAGGCAAGCATGGTGACGTCCCAATCGAGACGGATGGTGAGAAGGAGAGTTGCATACCAATCCTTCGCGGCCCCCTCGAGAGTAAGAGAGAAACATTGTGCCATCACTTTTGGAGAGACCTTTTTCAGAACCATAGCCCATATGTAAGTCTCGATGTGTGCCATTGGGCAAGAGTTGCCCTTAAACTTGCTGATGTCGGGCATCTTGAAATTGTCGGGGAGAGCATCCATTGTGTTCATAAGGATGGATGACTGATAAATGCTTGTGTCGGAGCCTTTCCCCAAGTTGAGACCATTGAAGCGTTGGTCAATGTAAGCCATGATTGAATCGACCATCTTGTGATCCTTGTTTTCAGTGCTTGGCTCCCCCATTTTCTTGGTACGGGCACTAACATAAGGGCTTTCAAACAAACCCTTGGTCCACTCGGACTCTTCATTGTCATCCTTGTCTTTACCCTTGGAAAGCTTGGTGAGCTTAGCCTTCATTTGATCCATTTAGGCTTCATGAGCCTCCCTTTGATTGTCAAGATGGGATTGCTAAAGATCATCTTTGCTTTGAGCCTCCTTATTGAGAGTGGAGACTTGCTCTTGGAGAGTCTGGACCATAGCTGAGAGTTGCTCAAGAGACATGGTGTTGTTGATGTTGGAGTTGCCGGCCATTGATGCTGTCAGAGCTGTTGAAGTGATCAATTCATGAACTAGCCGGTTTGCTGAATCTCGGTAGATGCGGTAAGTACCAATTGGACCTAAATTGAAGAAGAGGCCCTTGTCAGTCTTGAGTAACACTTTCGGTCCATGAAGAGGCTAGAACACACAGTGGGAACACGACTCGAACCACATAAAGAAAAATATTTTATTATTATTATTTTTATATAAGTCGGAGGGACAGGGTCCCTTTTAGGGTTTCTAAAAAAATAATGGAATCGTCACACTAGTATATAGACCTTCTCGCGGTCCCATATACTCATCGGATTCCACCACGTTTGTGAATCCTAAACGTGCTGGGATTAAACTAAATTAATGTAGTAAAGCATACATGCGGGGACGGATTTTTATTTTCGTCCATAATAATCCCTTGGGGACGAAGTTTTATTTCGTCCATGATAACCACTTGTTTCTTTTGGAAACGACATGTATGATTTGAAAACATTAGTTTAGGGAAATCTTGGCACATGAAAACCGACTTGGTCACGGAGTGTTAGACCCTAACTAGAATTGTGTTGGCTTGTGCTTGGCTAAAGAGAGGCTTAAGGTCACCCCCCGGCATGTAGTCATGAACTACGCCACGGGCTAAGGTTTACCGCTTCGAGAGAGTCAAGGTCGGGTGGAGCTTAAAACTCTCTAGGACGGGCCTCGACGGGTTTGGGGTTATGAACTTGTGCAACTCGATAGTGAGTAATTGATAAGAATTAGTGCACGTAGTGTGAGGTTCAACAAGTGACAAAATGTTTTTCTTACTTTTTTTTTAAAAAAAAAAACAAAAGAAAATCAAATAAGCACATAATTTACAACTCTCGAATCACCCGTGTGACCGATAAAAAGACACAAAATAAAAGAGTCAAATGGTCCAAATCAGTCCTGATGCAGGCAATTGTGCCCACACCCCATTATTCTGCTCTGTTCTGGAAACTTGTTCCTGTTCTGGAAAACCGCCCAGAAGCGCGCGCCTCTGTTATGTGTCATGGGATCAGCGCGCATTGTGCAAAGTCTCTGGGAGGCGCCCACTTCTGGGTAAACCTATCAAACACTTGGACTCAGGGGATTTCCCTGGTCCTGAATATATTTTCGAACCCCTGCAAAGATGATTATAATAGAAAAAGAAGAATATGAATAACATATGAGAAGCGGGCGATTCTGGTCTCTGAAGTGAGACTCGCGCGCCTTAGGCCAAGAAGGCCAGAGTCCCACGCTTCCCACCATCAGGGACCGGAATGCCCAGAAAATGCAGACTATGAACCAAACGCAAGCTTAACCCTCAAGAAGTCCCCAGCGGAGTCGCCACTGTAGATACCCCGGGGAAAACCCGCGGCTTGGCTAGAGCGGTGAATTATCCTAGGATATCTATTTTGGTTTTAAGTGTTTAGAGTCGCCACCTATGTTTTTAACGGAACATAAGAAAAACTTAATATTAAGCCTATGTTTTGATACGAAAACCAGATATTCTTGTTATGTGGTTCGGGGGTTAGGTTACGAGATGGGAAGTACTTAAACACCCACCTCGCCCAACTAATGTTGGTCTTTCTTGTTCATAGTCTACATAAAAAAATATTCTTCCTATTCTTTTATAATGATAAAAGGGGTTTAAAATGGGTGTTTTGAATGTGGGGAGATAACTCCATGACCAACTTCAATGTAGTCAAGTGATCTTTGGTGTTATGTCCTAAAATGTTTTGGGTGATCGTGTAACGACCCCAAAATCCGTTTTATTTATTTTAGTATTTATTTTATATTTTTGAGAATTTTTATTTAAATTTATGTGTGCATTTTATGTGTTGCATCATCTTATATGGGTTGCACATCTTATTTGACTATTTGAGTTAGTTAAGGTGTTAGTAGTAATAGTTGTTTAGGAAGTTAATTGTGTTAGTTGAAACCTTAGGGTCCTTTGTAGAAATTTATTTTAGGGGCTTAATTTCAAAAAGGGAAAAATGGGTGATGTATTTGTGAAGATTGAAAATAGCAAAACCCATCCTTATCACCCCCTCCCTCTCCCTGCGTTTTCCCCTCACTCACACACTTAGTTACTTTCTAAAAATTGACCTCCATTGTTGTTGAAGAAGAAAAGGTAAGATTTCTTCATTTTTATTTTCCTTATTTTAATTTATTACTCCATTTCCAAATCTAAAAATATATAAATGTTCAGGGTGTTGAATAGATTCTTCCTACCGATCCATATTATTTTTCTTGACATCTTTTCCGGAAAATAGGTAAGTTACTAATCCCCCTTTAATTGTTAAAATGGTCATGAGTATGTTTTATATGCTATTATGTTGAAAGAATAATGTTTTGAATGTTTTTATTATACTTGTAAATTTGGGACAAAGGGAGTAGTATGAAATTGGTTCTTGTTGGTGTTAGTATTGTTCTTAGGGTGAGTTTTAGCCTTTGTGTAAGTTGTAGATGTTAGTATTGCAAGTAATTTTGGGTTGTGAAATGAAAGGAGTAAACTTTGGTTAAGTTTTGGTCTGCCAGGTGATGTGGGCGGCCGCCCAAAAATGGGCGTGCGGCCGCACATCTATCTGAAGGGTTTTCTTCTTGGAAAAGAGCATTTTGGGCGGCCGCACAGCCCTGTTTGGGCGACCGCCCAGTTATCTGAAAAAGTTTAGAGTTTTCAAACTAAGGGGTTTAGAGGTCAATCTTGGTCTAGTTTTTGGGTAGTGTCCTAAAGTATTTAGATGATTGTTATGGATCACTAAAGTGGTAGAATTGGTTCCTTTGTGGACACAATTGTTGTGAAATGTGAGTAATGGATTTAGTGCACATTGTTGAACAATTTGTAATGTGTTGAATGGTTCATCTTCTTGATGTGTTTGGCATGGTTCCCTACATTGGAATCATTGTCCCTGATTGGTGTTTAAGCAAGTATTTCTATTGGGTGCTTGCGTGTAAAGTCCAGCTGGTACTTTTGTGTGTGTTGGGCAGTGATAGGGATTATAATGGTCTCTCGAGCCAAGTACATTATAAGGCTCCTATCATTGGTTTCCCATTTTTAACCCCCTTCCTTAGGCCAAAGGTTGGGCACTTTGGGTTATGACTTTGTGTCATTTTCCCCGTTGTTGTTGTTGTTGTTGTTGTTGTTGTTTGGTTCCGAAACCCGTTTCAGCTCTTCGATGCTACTCAGTTGATGCCTCTCAGATGGCTATTGTTTGGTTTGAGAACCTTGGCTCAGTATCCACGTATGAGTGTTTATTTCCGCTTTATGTGTTGCATGATGAGTTGGTCGTTATTTCCAACCGGTATGGGACGGTTGGCGATAGGGAGCCTCTCATATTATGTGCTATGTGCTATATGATCATTTGTGGCATTGTTCCTTTATGTTATCATATTAGCATGTAATGTAGTTGCATTTTAGTTACTTACTGAGATTTATTCTCACCCTTTATTTGTTTACCGTTTTAGATAAGAAGGAGCCCAGGAGATAGTTCACACACACAGGGAGGACGTCGAGGAGATCTTTGGGTAAGACATTTTGGGAAATGTGGTGTAAGTAAAGGATACATTATGTAAATGTAATACCTTTTGGGTAGTATACCCGTGACTTGGTTTGTATCATCTCTTTTAGTAGATGTTCGTGTTTGTAATTAAGTAAGTAAAGTTAGTAGTTGTAGCCAAGTGGCTTAGTACTTGTTTGTGAAAGGTTGTTTTGTGACTTGAAGTCGTGTTTTAGTATCGAGTTGGTGGTGTGAACCTTTTTATAGAAAGTATATTTCGAAAAATTTTCTTAAAAATGTTTTATGACGTCTTCCGTGCGTGTCCCGGACGTGGGGCCAAGTAGGACCACGGGTCGGGGAGCGACAGATCGCACACTTTGATTAAGAAAGTGAGATAAGAGATGAAGATTAGAGAAGATTAGAGAAGAAAAGAGATGAAAAGAGATGAAGATTACCTAAACTTCAAGAGTCTTTAAGAGTTTCCTTGGAGAAAGCACTCAAAAAAGCCTTAAAGTCCTAGTATCAAAAGTCCTTCTTTTTGGTAGAGTTTTCTTGTGTTCGAAAAAGAGTCATTTGAAATGGTGGAGAAGAGGGGTTTTTATAGGTGTAAAACATATGTTTTTGGTGCCAAAACGAAGTCACAAAGATAAATTTCCCGGGCAAAATCATGTAAAATGAGCAAGGGAGGGATTCTTGGACAGAATATGTAACTGACGCCCAGATGCGCGCGCCTCCTGCCTTGAGGGCGGGATGCGCGCGCGTCTGGCCTATAGAGGCGGAGGCGCGCGACTTTGAAATTGATTTTTTGACATAATGGACTAGAAAGTCAGCACTGTTATTCAGTTTAGTCCCTGGACTTAACAGAGTCAGTCAGGAAGTTAATAAAAGTAACAGAAACTAACGAAAAACACATAAAATAGGAAGAAACACAAAATCAAATGTGCAATCGGGGTGAGCGGTCCAAGGTGGGGTGTCTACACTACACCAAATTCAATTGACAAATGATGATGCCGCAGCCCTCGTTCGCTCATCACCCCTCCTTCCTTCGTTCCTCCTTTCTCCTTCCCCTAATTGTCATCTCGTCTTATTATGCCGCCTCCCATTCTCCTTCACTCATCTCTCTATCTTCCTCGTATCCCACCCCAATTCGATTATGGCGACGGCGCTTGTGTTGGGCGTTACAACAGTGAGGTTGTTGAAGGTTTACATCTCTTATCCTTGTCTCACCCTCACATTCTCGATCATCATTGATTTTGATTATTATTGGGTGAGTATTTCAGCGAAATTGTTGATGATGTGTTGGGCAAGAGGAAAGGCTGTGGGTCGGGACGGGTCGGAAACGGGTTTAAGCACTTAAGGGGCGGGGCAGGTTCGGTACAGTGTGTCGTGTGTGCGGGTCAGGTTCGGGCATGAGTAAACCCGGCCTGGACCTGACTCGTTGTCATCCCTAGGAAGCACATTATAATACTAGGGCAACATGTTTTAGAACTTAGAAAAACTCACCAAACACTTGTTTACATTGCAGGAGGCATTTTTTAATATTAAATGAGGCACTTTTTAACACTTAGGCAGACACTTGTTTTGAAAAGTTTAAAAACCCACAAAACAATTTATGAGGCATTTTTCAATAATCCAAGAGGCACTTTGTAATACTAAGACAGACAACCTTAACACTACCTCTAAAAGTGCCTCTTTAAATGTATAAAAATGCTTGCTTGAATATTTATAAGTGTGTAGACACCCCGCCTTGGACCACTGTTAAGGCAAAACTTAACGGCTTAGTTTAAAATACCGCAAGTGCACGGGTTGTTGTAATATAGTAATGTGCAAGTACGGGTCGATCCCACGGAGACAATGTTTACTTTAGGAAATATTTGCTTTTAATGGAAAAATAGTTAAAAGAAATGATTGGGGGTATAATTGGTTTGTCACTATTTAGAAATAAATTGTAAATACACTAACTTTGGATTAAAACTTCTTATGTTGAAGGAATTCTCGGGATTGGGAATCGAACAATACATATTCATCAAGTAACCATGCTCTTTTAGATTAAAGTTTCATTTTAAAGCAAGGATGGTACATTAGGCATATACTACTTCTCACGATCAAGCAAGTAGTATTTGTATTCTCATACTAATTATGCCATATCTCTCGATGGCCCATAATTAGTAAGAATCCATTAATTTTTATAAAAATCCACATACTTTCCACTCAAGGAACATCCTTAGGCCATTAATCTACTCTCGTGATTAATAGAAACCCAGTTTACTTCATATGGATCCGCTAGTCGAGATTCTCCGCTAGGTACTTCTCTCGACTAACTAGAGTTCATACGAATCATGTACGTCATCATGGTTGTAGGCGTTTTAGTTACGATATGAAGAAATTGTTTTAAGATGAAGAGAAAGAAAGAGAGCATGATATACATTGAAGAACACATCATTGTTGAGTTTCCAACCCCAAGAATATGGAGGATTACTCACAAGCCATTAATATTATCATAAAAACAATAGGTGAATAAGACATAAAAATAAGAAAAGGGAATAAGATACTTATTCAAAATGAATGAAGATAAAAATGACTGAAAATAAACTTCAATATATTATTGCTTCAAACTTGCTCAAGAACACCTTTGATGGTTCACTCAAAATCTGAGTATAAATGATGTTTTTGAACTAAGATTTTTGCTAGAGTAATCTTACAATAGTTTCTAAGTAATAAAATATGATGTATAAGTCTATTCCCGAATTATTCCTCCAAAAGACACCATTTTAAAAAGCACCTTTTTGCTGGAAAAAGGCAATATTCGGCCACATATGTAGTGGTATTTGGCCGAATGTATAGGTTGAAATTTTGAATTGTTGGTTGGCATAATATTCGGCCACATGCATGTCCTTATTCGGCCGAATATTTGCTGGGCTGCTTCGTTTCTTCACTTTTCTTGTTCCAAGCTATTCCTCTTTGCTTCCATTTGTGTTTTAGCCTCCAATAATGCTCCAACTCCTCCTTAATGTACCTAAATCCTGTCCAAAACAAATAAGTATACCACCAAGTACATTATATCCGCGGAATAAAAATAAAGTAAAACAATTTAAACTAAATGCAACTAAATGTAAATAAAATGACAAGTATATTATGCTATTTTATACTATAAATTCCTATAAAATAGCCATTTATCAACTCCCCCACACTAAACTCTTGCTTGTCCCTAAGCAAGTTATAAATTGAAAATAAGTGAAGAAAGTGTAAATGACCAAAAGAAACGGAAGTAGAATAAGAAAGACAAATGATGTTCCCTTAGAATTGTGCCTTAATAAAATGTTTTCTATCTAATTTTTTCGTCCAAAAGATTTGTAAAAAAAGAGTCTAAGTTGATATTGGAGAGTAGATAGAAAGTTTTTATATGTTAATATAGCATGAATAAATTCTATCAAGTAAAAGCATATGGAGATAGCCAAATGAATTTATGGGTCACAAGTACGGATTGAAAATAAATTCACTCTTTAAAGTGCTTTGTGAAGAAATCTTTCATGCTTGGAATTCATCATTATAACAATGACTTTTATTCTTTAACAAAGATATCCATAAATTTTCTATGCACCTTGAATCACAAATATGGGGGCGGAGGTGATAGTGGAAAATTGTAAGGCTATTTAATGAATTTAATTAAACGTGGCAATTGATTTCCTTGTTTTAAAGTGTCACACTCTATAATGATTTATTCATTTAGATTTTCGAGTGAACAATTTTTCAAGGTGTTTAAGTTAATTATAGATTTAGCCTTGTAAGTGGAAATGGAAAGATGGTTTAAGTGAACGGTTTTGTGATTCGGAAAGTGCATAACATGAATGTAAATCTTTGCAAAGAATAGAAAAATGAGTGTTTTTGTGATGTATGCACAAGTATGATCCAAAATATTCACAAGTATAGGTAACCAACTTGAAAGACCCAAAAATTCATTAATAAAGTAATGCTCCTACTTAATAAACTTTATAAATCTATACTAATGTTAGAAAGTTTTTATTTACCACCCAATATCATCCTAAGTTCTTTTTGTCAAATTTTTCAAGAGTAAAAGTTGGATGGAAAGAAAATTTTACTTAGGCAAACGATAATTTAGATTTATCAATAATAATCTCATCACTATGGGAGCATCGGTTATTTTATTCTCAAAATAAGTGGATAAAGAAAAGGAGATTCTACCCCCCGCCCCCACACACTTAAATCAAACATTGTCCTCAATGCCAAAAATAGGACAACTAAAAAAAATTAGGGTGGAGGAGATAGACTTGTTAAAAAGTGGTGGTTTAAGAAGTTGGGTATAAAACGTCCTTGGGGCTTAAGAGAGAGAAGAAGAAGAAGAAGAAGAAGAAGAAGAAGAAGAGAATAGAAAGGAAAAGGAATAATCCATCGGTTACCATCCCGATGATGCTTGTTTAAGGTCATTAGCTCGACCCCTTTCTTTTAATCGGAGTAGGAAAGGAATGGTATTGTGATGGCCTATTGTCTTTAACAATTCGCCATTGCATGCCTATTGGAGTGATTGAGTTTCTGTGGTCGATGCACAAGCGCCACCCACTATTTATTTTTGACGGGATTAACTCTCGATAGTCCTTGCATGCTCGCCATCCCGTTGTTATGCTTTCTTTTGGTGCTACTTCCTTCGACTTTTCAATTATGTCATCTCCTTCATCATCGTCGTGTAGCAATCTTTTCAAATCTATAAGACTTTTTTCTAGCGGGTCTTTAGATTGGGGTGATTCTAGTTCCTTGATTATAGATTCTAGCATGTTAACACTGGAGCAAGGGTCCTCAAGATTAGGATTCTTCATTAATTTTGTCAACTTAAATTCCACCTTATCATTCCCTACGTTTAATGAAAAGTTACCATTTTTAACGTCAATAATTGCCCCGGCGGTGTCAAGAAATGGTCTACCTAAGATAACGGGAATGTGATGGTCCTCTTCCATCTCAAGAACTACAAAGTCGACCGGGATGATCAATTTTCCAACTCGACAAGGAATGTCTTCCATAATACCCACCGGGTACTTAATAGAACAGTCCACTAGTTGCAAAGATATTGTGGTGGGTTTAAGTTCCCCCACACCTATTTTCATACTAACCGATAGCGGAATGAGGCTTACGCTCGCCCCAAGATCTAACAATGCGTTCTCAACATCAAATTTACCTATGTTGCAAGGGATAGAGAAAGTGCTGGGATCTTTCAATTTTGGGGGTAATTTTCTTTGTAAAACGGCACTTACATCTTCCGTCAATGCAATGGTTTCATATTCCTCAAGTTTTCTTTTGTTAGAAAGAATATCTTTTAAAAATTTAGTATAAGAAGGCATTTGTTGCAAAGCATCGATAAAAGGTATGTTGATGTAAATTGATTTCAAAACTTCCAAAAATTTTGCAAATTGTTTATCAAGTTTTGCCTTTACCAACCTTTTGGGGTATGGTATTGGCGGATCAAAATTCCTAGAAATGTTAGGGGATTCTGTCCCCTTTTCTATCACTTCGTTAGTCTCAACCATCGATGGCGTTGGTCTAACGTTCTCCTCATTAGGTTTGATATTTTCTTTAGGAGTGGGATCTATCAACTCTTTTCCACTCCTAAGAACTACCGCTTTAGCATGTTCTTCGGGCCTGTGCGATTGATCGGGAAAACTCCCTTGTGGTTTATGCGAGGTCCCGGCTTGTTGGGCTAGTTGGTTCTCTAGCATCTTATTATGGGCGGCTAGATTATCAAACCTACTATTTAACGCCTTAAAATTTTCCATAACCTCATTGTTGATCTTATCTTGAGCATTTTTATTTTTGACTATGAAGTCCATAAGAAGATCTAACTTAGATTTAGGGGGAGGGAAAGCATTATTGTTATTGAAATTATTTTGTGTAAATCCCGGTGGTTGTGAAGAAGGTTGTGGGTTTAAAACGTTGTTACTTTTATAGGAAAAATTGGGGTGATATTTCCAATCCGGATTGTATGTGTTTGAATACATACCCTCTCTTTGTCCATTAGAAGCAAAAAAATTGGCTTGCTCACTAGAAGTAGTGTCAAGCAATTCCCAACTTTCAGAGTTATGTGAGTTTGACCCACATAACTCACAAATGATATTCACATTGGCCACAGGATTTACATTAAGACTTTCAAGTTTATTTAATATCAAGTCAACTTTAGAAGAAAGGAGAGTAACATTAGAAGAAAGGAGAGTAACAGCATCTACGTTGTACTTACCTGGAGTTCCTTGTTGTTGCTACCTTTCATTTGACCATTGGTAGTGATTTAAGGCTATGTTTTCGATCAAATCATAAGCCTCGTTTACTGCTTTATTCATTAACGCTCCTCCAGCGACGGCATCTATGGTCTCCCTCGTCTTGAATGCGAGACCGTTGTAAAAAGTATGCACGATCAACCACCTTCCAAGCCCGTGGTGTGGGTACATCCTTAAGAGTTCCTTGTAACGCTCCCATGCATCATAGAGAGACTCATTTCCGTTTTGACGGAAATTTGTTATTTTAGTACGGATTTGAGCATGTTCTTCGGGCCTTCCTTGGAAGAAACATCCAAGGAAGGCTTCTTGTACTTGGTCCCATGTTGTCAAAGAATTTTGGGGGACCGAATTCAAACATTGTCTTGCGTTATCCTTTAAAGAGAATGGGAAAAGGCGCATCCTTATGACCATATCACTGCCACGTTCTACCGATCTATTTCTGATGAAGATGGTCAAGAAAATGTTGACGAGGTTCGTTACATTTCTTCATGTGAGGCTGCTTGGAGGATTTTTGCTTATGATATTCAGTATAAAGAACCTCCTGTTGAAAGACTTAGCTTTCATCTCCCAAATGAACAAAATATCGTTTACTCTGATTCTGAAAGTATCCCTTCTATTATGAGAAAAGAGACAGTGAAACAAAGTATGTTTTTTGGTTGGATGGAGGCCAACAAAAATACCCAGAAGGTCAGGGCTTAACATACAGCGAGTACCCTACCAAATTTGTGTGGAATGGGTCCCAAGAAAAAGAGGATTTTGTATAGGAAGAATTTTTTATGTTCCCCAAGGAAGTGGTGATCTCTACTATTTGCGTTGTCTTCTAAATAAAATACGGGGCGCAACTTCATATGCTGATTTTTGTACAGTCAATGGGAAGGTATGACCATCTTATCGTGATGCGTGCTACGAATTGGGTTTATTAAGTGATGACAAAGAATATATTGAAGGTATAATTGAAGAAGCACATTGGGCAAGCCCATATAGTTTGAGACGGTTATTTGTGACTCTATTACTTTCTTCCCCAATTAGCCGTCCTGAAGTTGTTTGGGAGTCATGTTGCTTCTTTCTGAGGATATTCTTTCTAGAGTTGGTTTTGGGGGAAACTAGTTTCCCCCAAACATTATAAAAAGTCCTATTTTGCATAGACCAGTTCTTTGTTAATGAACCCATATTCTGAACCGGTTACTATAACTCGGTCATTAAGAAACTAGGTATAAAAGGAAAAAACACGCAGTAGCGCACACACCTTTTCTCCGCCGAATTGCCCATTCTTCCGCCATCTCTCTCTCTCTCTCTCCCATTCTTCCGACATCTCTCTCTGTCGCCATTGCAAACGGAAGGATTGCACATCGAATCATCAAAAACCGATTGGAAAGGTATGAAATTGTACAAGTTTGTTCATCAATTATCAGTTGTTGAATGAGCTTAATAATCTAATTAAAATTGATTATAGAAGATGGAGACGGAGATAGTGGATAGAAATGTCGAATCAGAGAAGATTGACATTACAAATGACAATGAAGGTGAATATGAAGATATGGAGATGGAATCTGCTATGCAATCAGGTAAATTGAATCTTCAATGCAATGAAAATCTAGCATTAATTTGATTTCTGTAGTTGTTTCCTGCTCAAATTGAAATAGACATGTTCAAACAGCTTAATTTGAAACTAGCATTGATTTTTTAGTGCAACCTGGTGTTTTTAGCATAAAAACTGTGTAATTGTCTTGAAACTTGATGTTTTATTACATTAACTTGGTTTAAATTAGTGCAACTTGGTGTTTTATCAATCTCTGATACCTCAAATCTCTACTTGGTATTTTTTTAATTTAACTCGGTATTTTAACAAAAAAACTTGATGCTATAGTAACGATACATTTATGTTGAAACAAGCAATTTGAACATCAACTTATATCTGACATTATTGTTACAGGACATTACCTGATGTTTTAACTGATAAACTTAAGATTTTACTTGATAAACTTTCTATTATAGTAATAGTGCCTTATTTGCTGAAAAGTATATGGTTGAATATCTTTTGGCAGGGACTGTCCCTGATGGTGAGAATGTTGCTGGGTCCTTGCTGTATCGAAAAGCAAAAACATGGGAAGAGTTGTATAAGATCTACAAACAACACGCAAATGCATTAGGATTTACGACAAAACTTTCAACTGTACGTATGTCCAGGAAATATGGGAAACCACTAGATAGATATTTTAGATGTTCCTGTGAAAGAACATTCAAATCAAGAGGATTTGCCGCTATAAGTATAAGTCCTGTTGAGGTTGATCATACATTCATTCTGTCTCCATTGCAACTGTTGGATAACGAACCAAAAAAGGATAGAAAAAAAAGGAAATGTGTTGTGAAAAGAACAGGTTGTAATGCTATGATGAGGGTGAAATTTCTCTCAAAGGAAGACTTATATATAGTTGCATGCCATGTTTTAGAACACAACCATGAGATGACGAGGACACAATGGAACCATTTAAAGCGTAACGAACGGAATGTCTCAAATACAAATGCCTTTTTAATTGAACAAATGGAAGATGATGGTATAAGGCCAATGGATGGATTTAATGTTATGGCAAAAGCAGCAGGTGGGGAAGAGCATTTGGGTCATACTAGGGTGGATCATGTCAATTTTGTGTAACGATTAAGATCGGAAAAGATTGATGGCGGTGATGCTCAGACTGTTGTGAATAGACTTTGTGATCTTAAGGAAGAATATCCAAACTTCTATTATAAGATACGCCTTGGAGATGATTCCAGATTATGCGTGTTATTCTGAAGGGGCACGATGATGAGAGAGGACTATGACTTATTCGGTGATGTTATTTTTGATACAACACAACACCAATAAATATGGTCTTATTTGTGCTCCTATAGTTGGTGTAAACAACCATTGGAACACGGTTATGTTTGGTTGCGCGTTTTTGCATAATGAAAAGGCAGAAACATTTTCATGGCTTCTTAAGGAATTTCAAAAGTCGATGGGCGGAAAAGAACCGAAGACAATTTTTACTGATCAAGACTGTGCAATGTCGAATGCGATTGAAGAGGTATGTAGTTCTTAAAATATGCTTTAAAAATTGCAATTTTTTTAAAAAAAATCATTAGTCTATGAAATACCAAGTTTGTTTATAAAATTAGAAAGTTTTGGTTATAAAATACCAAGTTTGTTTATAAAATTAGAAAGTTTTTGGTTATAAAATACAAGTTTGTTTATAAAATTAGCAAGTTTGGTTTATGAAATACAAATTTATTTATAAAATTAGTAAGTTTGGTTTATAAAATACCAAGTGATTCAGTACCAAGTTTGTTCATTATAACATGTATGTTTCTCCTAAATAGGTGTTTGAAGGGAGAACGAGACATGGGCTTTGCTTGTGGCACATTTTACAAAATGCAATAAGCCACTTTGGAAAACTCAAGAAGGATGACGAATTCAAAGATGAATTTGATCACTGTCTTAGAGGTTGTGCTAATAAGGATGAGTTTGAACGTTGTTTGCATTCAATGATAGACAAATATGAACTTGGAGAAGTCACATGGTTTCAGCGTCTATATGAGATTCAAAATAAGTGGTGCCCTGCATTAAGCAAAGACTTCTTCTCCGCTGGAATTTTGTCATCCCAAAGAAGTGAAAGCACTAATCATTCAATTTGTTTCAAAGCAAACTGAAATACCTCACTAACAAGGTTCTTTGACTTATTTAACGAGACTGTATCACGATGGAGGAGTAAGGAACATCAGAAGGAGTTTGATTCCACTTTCTCTGTCCCACAAGCTGAATTGCATGGTGGTATTATCAAGCACGCAGCTGAAGTTTACACTTTGGAGATATTCAGGTTTTGTTCTACCTGTATTAATTTCATGTATTAAAATATCAAGTTGTTGTATTAAAACATTAAGTAGTTGTATTAAAACATGAAGGTTTTTTTCCCCAGGTTTTTCCAAGAGGAGGTAAAGGCTGCATTCACATCAACTTATAGTATTGGTTTCTCTTTAGATGACAACAACAAATTGTTTTAGATTGCTCATGAAGATCATCTTGAAAGAATAGAGTCAGTAAGTTACATGAACAATAATGGAGATGTAAGAGTGAATTGTACCTGCAATCACTTCATTGAGGTTGGATGGCTTTGCTTTCATTGCATTAAAGCTTTAAATTTGTCAAACGTCAATAGGATACCTGAAGTGTACATTGAAAAGAGGTGGACAAAAAAGGTAAAAAAGGATGTGTGGGACAGAACATACCGAGGGGATGACGTTACACCAACAACCGGACAAATTGACTTTAATCCTAGGACACAACAAATGGCAAGAAAGTATTATGATTTGATGTTAACATGCCACGAAAACATTGCTGCAAGACGGGTACTAGAAGACGGGTTCAACCGAGACTCTCTCCAAGTTCAAGAAATATTATCTGCAAACTTGGAAGATAGTACTACAGCAAGTGCAACAAATAGTGCTACAGGAAATTCTTCGAGAACTGCACCTGCTATAATTGATCCAGTACGTGCCAGTACTAAAGGGAGGGAAAAAAAGCCAAAAGCAAAATTCGAGCGGAAAAAGTCAATTACGGATGAGTTTGGCTCAAAAACACCTAATCCACACTTAATTTGATTTCTGTAATTGGTGTTCAAATTGAAACAGATTTTTTCAAACTGCTCAAAAGTGATATATTATTGATTTGGTGCAACTTGACTGCTCAAAATTGATATATATTTTATTTTGTATAACTTGGTGTTTTAGGATAGTATCTTGGTATTGTTTCATTGTTACTTGATGTTTTGATACATAAACTTGTTGTTTTATTATTGTAACTTGGTCTTTGAACATCAGCCTGTTATGAGAACTTGGTATTTTGGCAGTGTAACTTGGTATTTTACCAGACAAACTTGATGTTACTTAAAACAGTAAATCCAATCCCAAAAAACACCATGATGCAACTTCAACTCATTAAAAAAGAAGTTGGAACTTCAACTCAGCAAGTTTCCAACTTATATATACATGTTTGTTCACAGAAACATCATGTTAGGAACCAAAACATCTACTACTAACCAAATGTTAAGTCTCTTCACAGACCTAGTCTGGAAGCAAAACAACCAGTTTGGACTTACTAACAACAAGTTTGGACTTCCAAACACCAAGTTACAACTTCACTAACTAGCAGCCTTTTTAGACCTAGTTTGTCTAACATACGTCATATTAGTAGCTTTCTTCCTCTTCTTCTCCTCGTTGTCTTTCTTCTCAATAACCTTGTCAATGTGATCTCGTTTGATTTCCGAGAACTCTTCAACTTTCTTCAGCAAAATATCTCGTTTCTTGTTCAAATCACTGAGTAGCAATGCTGCGAGAGCCTCTGCCCGAAGAGTAATCTTTCGCAAATCCTAAACCAAAAGAAGTATATATTCAGCCACTACATTTTGAATAAAAATACAAACATACAAAAAAAAGATATAAAATTACATTTAAATTTACCTTGGACAATTCAGGAGATTTATACTTTTTTCTTTGGAAGTCTTTCATCTTCCACATAATGTAAATTCCACATTCACTGTTATACTGGTTTTCTTGAGGCACCCAATCGAAATTCATATATTCATATTCATAATCTTTGATCTCCTCCCATTTCAAATGAACAAAATCTTTCAACACTGTACTCAATTCTTGACACTATAAAAATAAATTAAAAAAAAAGTAAAAATAATAAGTAACAATAAATTTTAAAAAATAAAATTGGAGCAAAAAAAGGATAAGACTTACCAGAGTCTTAGCAAAAAGGGAAGAATGACACTTCTTAACACCATTCATTTTCAAGTTGTCCAAATACTAACACTTTTTTGTGTCAGTATTCACAACATACATTGTGTAATGCCCGTGTTTAGCAATTGGAAGAAAGAACTGTGACAAAAAATGAATTTTAGTATTAAATTTGTTAAACAAGAGCAAGTAGTATAATATATAAAAACGTTAAAATCAAAATATTAACATTACCAATTTGGTTTCTCTAAGATTCTTCATCTTATCACTCATCACTTGATTCTTAAAAAATCCTTTCAACGCCCAATGGAATAAATGACCTTTCTCATGTGCTGCTTTACCAGAGGTAGTATCAGACCAAAGCAATTGCATATAAAAAAAAAAGTTACTATATCAGTACATCAAGTTACTATACCAGTACATCTAGTTACAATACTAAAAACAAGAGTTACAAAAACAAAAATAAAATAAAATTGAACTTACCGAACAACTACTGCAACTAAAAATAAATTTTGACATTGTTCCAGAAATCAATGTCACGCTGTTCATCAGGACCACCCATAGATCAAGAATTGTGATACTTACTTCCTTTCCTTTTTGTAACGTTTGTATGTCCTCATTAAAAATTAATGCAGAATCTCCATATGAACAATAGTTACCACTAAAAAAAAAAAAAAAAAAAAAGAAATAAGTTATTAGGTACAAACACCAAGTTTACACATAAACATATCAAGTTAAACTAAAAAAAGGAACAAAATGAAGGATGTTTTACCTATGCATAGAATTCACAAAGTAGTCAGAAAAACAATAGTCAACAACTTGCTTTCTCAAAAGCTTCATTGGCATCAACAAAATCTTATGCTTTTGCATAAACCTGGAGCTCAAAACAGTTGCAAGATTCGCTTCGCCACAAGGTAATGTGCACCCTAGACCATCATCTGAATTATTTTCCCCAATTTCTGCATCATTCTCCACAATTGGGGACAAACGTTTAGGATTCCCTTGATCGTCAAAAGCACGCAAAAGAACAGAATCTGGCAACTCAGTTGAATCAGTATCGACATTATCACCACCAGCTTCATCAATAGTTTCCTTCTCCTTGACCCTCTCCTACTCCTTCTCCTTCTCTTTATCACCACCAGCTGCATCAGAAGTTGTGATTTCTTCTTCATGGACGGGCTCATTAACTGGATTCTCATCTGCGTGAACGAAATCATTGCCACCATCCCAATTGCCACCACCATCATCGGAATCACTTAGAAGATCAAATGTTGGTCCATTTTTTAATTTGTTCATCCACTTGACCCTCTTATTCAACTCCATCGTTACAGCATCAATAGCCTCAAAAAACCCAGGAGCATTATAAAATTATTGACTTGACGAAACTTCCACATGCCTGGATCCTGGAGATTCATCAACAGTTTCGTTCTCCTTCTCCTTGTCCCTCTCCTGCTCCTTATCATTCTTTTCCTTTCCAACTTTTTGAAGTCTTTCAATCAGTGCATGAGTTATCACTTACATGTCTCTCTTGAAAATAACCATCGCCTCTTTAGAAGACTACACATAAAGAAACAAAGTTAAGGCATCCAAAAAACAAAAGTTTCACCATGAAAAGGCCAAGTTTTAATGTTAAAGAAGCATGAAACAGCCTACTTTATAAACTTGCAAAAAAAAAATTACAACATCAAGTACAAACAGTAAAACAACAAGTTTGAACATGAAAATACCAAGTTTATGTATATAAGTGCATTGAAACAGCCTATTTCATAATCTTGCAAAAAATAAAGTACAACAGCAAGTACAAACATGAAAATAACAAGTTTGAACATGAAAACCCCAAGTTTATGCATATAAGTGCTTTGAAAAAGCATAATCATTAACACCAAGTGTGAACTTAAAACACCAAGTTTGATCATGAAAACAACAAGTTTTTGTATGAAAAATATCAAAAGATTGCATATGAAACAATTTATAAAACACAGGGCTGTATATAAAAACACCAAGTTTACATATCAAAGCAAGAAGTTAAAATATCATAACATCAAGTCTGCATATGAAAACTGGTTATTGATAAACAATAAAACTTACATCATAACCCAGTGCTCGTATTTCCTTGTTTGTTTGACTGCCTTCTGGAATACAATACCTCACAGTCCTTCCATCTTTTGACATCTCTTCTTCTCCAAGTTTACATATCAAAGCAACAAGTTTAAATATCATAACATCAAGTCTGCATATGAAAACTGGCTATTGATAAACAATAAAACTTACATCATAACCCAGTGCTCGTATTTCCTTGTTTGTTTGACTGCCTTCTGGAATACAATACCTCACAGTCCTTCCATCTTCTGACATCTCTTCTTTTCCAATTTCTTCTTCTCTAATTTGTTCCTCTCTAATCTCCTCATGTTCAGCATTTTCATTGCCTTCTATTAAAAATTCAACATCATCTTCGTCATTACTGATTGGATAAGAATCTGTTGACCTGAGATTTTTTCCATACAACTTTTTCTTTGACTCATCATTCGCTCTTTTCTTAAGGTTTTCAACAGTCCAGTGTTGAATCAAAAGCCTTTGATATGGTTCTCTCACACCTTGAAACGGGAATCTGTGCAAGTATGCTAACAATAGCACAAGCATACACCCACTGCAGCCCCTCATGTTCTTCTTAGACGTCTTATACTTACCAATGCCTTTGGCAAACCTCTTCAAAATAAAATCACACCAATCGAACTTTCTAATATTACCGACATCCTCAAGCATACCCAACAAAGACAAGTCAACATGCTTTGATATAATAGGAGCCAAAAGATGACCAACAATATGCAAAACATACAATCGCTTGAACTCATCGCCTCCATCTTTCAGATCATCGTGATTTAGACGTTTTTCAATACATGACAAACGTATTCCTTCTTTAGTTTTCTTAAAATGTGCACTATTAAAATATTTCTCTCTCACAGCCAAATCTTCTTCATTGCTCAATGCACGTATTTTCAGATTCCTTGTGTTCATTTGAAGGCAGAATATGTCAAAAACATCATTTTTTGTCAGCGTATATGACTCCTTATCATTCACTGTCTGCACATAAGTATCTACATCAAAGTTCTGAACAAGAAAAGGAACAATCCCAACAGGTAGCTTCACCAATTTCAAATTCAATAAAGATCCAAACCCAATAGATTTGACATCTTTTATCTGATTATCAGATAATTTCAGCAATACCACTTTACTTGGCGTACATGTATGTAAAAACTGTTTTTCCTTACCATCAATTATGCACACTTGACTACGACCCTTACAAATCTTTTCAGTGCTAGCTTTTCTTTTCTTAGTAGCTTTTCCCTCCAACACATCCTCCCTAGATTTTATTTGTTCACCATCTGATGATGATGATGATGATGATGATGATGATAATGATGATCGTTCAACATCAGCAGCAGGAGAATACTCCGATTCAGAATCAGTATTGTCAGCAGGATAAGGCTATAACAATAAAAACATCAAGTTTAAGAATCCAAACATCAAGTTTAAGTATCAAAACACAATGTGTCAGGTTTGTAAATGACAACATGTTTCTTTATAAAAACATCAAGTTTAAGTATCAAAACACAAAGTATCAATAAAAAAACCAGAAGTTTAAGTTTGCAAATGAAACAAGTTCTAAAACCCCAAAAATACCTAATCAAAGTATTACAAAATTCGAACAAAAATGCTAGAAATCAAACCAATAACAAACAAAATAGAGTGAGAATCAAGAGAAAAAAGCTTGAAATCAACACATACCTAATCAAACATTACAAAATTCGAACAAAAATCCTAGAAATCAACACAATAAACGAACAAAATAGAGTGAGAATCAACACATACCTCCATCACGCCCTTCCTCTTCTTCATTACATATCTCTTTGCTGTGGTAGTCACTAATTTTTTCAACGTCATTCTGCTTGAAATCGAGTGAAATCGAACGAAGGTTAGGTCTGAGGGTGAGAGAGATGGAGAGAGCGACAGCGACAGCGACGGCAAAGGTTAGGTCGGAGAGTGAGAGAGATGGAGGATAGGTCGGAGAGTGAGAGAGATGGAGAGAGCGACGGTGAGAGATGGAGATAGAAAGAAGAAAGAGTTATCGTACCTTACAAAAGCGGCGTAAAAGCCGTTTCACAAAAAAAAGCCGCGTAGAGATGTATGAACTAGTTCTCAAATAAACGCTTTATATACCTAGTTACAAAACAGGACTTTTTTTAACATTTGGGGGAAACTAGTTTCCCCCAAAATTTTCTGATCTTTTTAAACGGAGGCATGTGTTAAATCATCCAAGTAAGTTTCCATATTGTTTTTTCCTTTCATTTTTTTCTTCGTTTTATAATAGATTTATTTCCAAATAATTTCTGCTATTCTATCATTTTCACTTTCATTCTTTTTAGTTGATAATATGTTTACTTGAAATTAAAACACTCATTTGTGTTTTTTTTTTTAATTTTTTTTTTTACTATTCAGCTTTGATATTGGATGATGACCAAATCAAGGGTTTCGCTTGCCTTATCCTTCTCCAGAATTTTCAACCGGTATGTGCAATCGTCTTATATTTGATGAATTGAATTATGATAGAGATGCACTACGGAAAGAGCATGATGTTTTAATGTCTAAACTGAATTTGGAACAAAAAAAATGCGTATGACCAGATTGTTGCTTCTTTGTCTGAGGTTGGGAAAGTTTTCTTTTTATATGGATATGGAGGAACTGGGAAAACATATGTTTGGAGGACTATTTCTGCTGCACTTAGAAGTAAAGCTCATATTGTTTTAAATGTTGCATCAAGTGGAATTGCGTCTTTATTGTTACCCGGTGGGCGTACAACACATTCAAGATTTGCAATACCATTTAACATTGATGAAAATTCAGTTTGCGATATTAAACAAGGGAGTTCGCTAGCTGAGTTGATTCGGAAATGTAAGTTGATTATTTGGGATGAAGCACCAATGATGCATCGATATTGTTTCGAAGCTTTGGATAGAAGCATGAGAGATATTATGAAAGGAGTTGATGCTGTTAGAAATGAATTGGCTTTCGGAGGAAAAACTGTTGTTTTTGGTGGTGAGTTGGTTTTGGGGGAAACTAGTTCCACCATAAGTTATAAAAAATCCTGTTTTTTAACTCTTCTTAAACCCTAAAAGGCTTAAACCCTAAACCTTAAACCCTAAACCCTAAACCTTAAACTCTAAACCCTAAACTTTAACCCTTATGAAAACATGATTTTTTATAACTTATGGAGAAACTAGTTTCCCCAAAAAAAATCTCTTTGGTGGCAGAGGTGGAGCTACCCACATGCCAAAGGGGGCAATTGCCCCCATTGGTTTTTAAAAAATAAAAATTTATTAGGGCAAAATTTACAAAAGAATTGAGGTTTAGTGCAATTTTTTTAAATTTGCCCCCTTTGAGATGGAAGTATTAACACACTAGATTTTTTTTTTTGTTGCCCCCATTGACAAAAATACAATTGAATTATTATTTTTTTTGTGTAACTTTGCCCCCATTGACAAATCTTTCTGGCTCCGCCACTGTTCGGTGGTGACTTCCGTCAAATACTCCCTGTTATTCCCAAAGGTAGTCGTGCGGATATAGTGCGTGCAACATTGAATTCTTCATATTTGTGGTCAAATTGTACTGTGTTGAGGTTGGTTACAAATGTGTTGAGGTTGGTTAAAAACATGAGATTATCATTGACTGACAGTGAGGATCACTTTTCATTGACCGAATATGCTAACTGGATTTCAAAGATTGGTGATGGGAAGATTAACGAACCTAACGGTGGTGTTACTGACATAGAAATACCTGGTCAATTTTTGTTGAACGTCGTTGGCGATCCGATCGCAGATATGGTTTCAAAGATTGGTGTGTGATGGTTTTTTTTGTAATATATGAACTTTATGAGGATAAAAATGTCCAAAACATTATTCATAGTTTGCCATTTAAGGAATAAAGGAAGAAAGAACCTTAAACTGGGACATACCGAAAAGGAAAGTAAGAGTCTTAATAAACTGAGAGGGAATGAGTACATTTTTTTTTCCTTTTCATTATCAAGGAAACAATGAACCAATTAGTATGTAGACATTTTATTAGGTATATATTTTATTAATTTTTAAACATCAATAATCTGCAGATATATTAAATGTATAAGTCAATAATTATAAGATATTAGTATGGATGTAAAGAACTTAACGAATTCCTAATAAGAAGTGTATCAACATTGAACATTGCTCTAATGATTATATGACTACTACCAGGAAAATATTCAAAGTCTTTATATCTTTAATAGCTGAGACGGTTTTCTTAAATACTTTGGATTTTTATTTTTTTTTTCCAATTTGTTGTTTCTAATATATTTTTTTTTCAGATCAACCATATCTATAGGATTCATATGGAGCTACCGAAGAAAAAAAAATCCAAGACAAGGGCATGTGGATGGAAATCATCTACTTCAAATATATACTATTCAGTATGAAATGAATCATTCAATGGTGAATGCAATTTCTTCTCTTCAATGAATGAATAATTGAGGTTTACAAACTAAATTGTACAATTCAGTATGATGATGCATGAATGAATAATTGAGGTTTACAAACTAAATTGTACAATTCAGTATGATGATGCAGTCTCTTAGTTTAGAACAATATATTTTATTTACCTTTATAAGCAAAATTTAAGTATTGGTTTTTACAACAAAAATTAATTGATTGCCTTCACATTGACATATAACTACAACCTAAACTTACTTCACCTCACCTTGAGTTCACTGTTTGAAAGTTGAAACTATTTAATATTCTCATTTTCAAGAAAAAAAAAATTGTTATTTTAAGAATCTACATGTTAATATCAACTTTTTAGTTTTAGGACTAACCGATATTATGAATGATATAAAGACGAGTATGTATACAATTATATTAAGTGGGAAACTAGTCATACTCAAAACATGTAGGGAGGGAGGGAAGTTGTGAGTGCGGATACAAGGCATAATGTGAACAACAAAAGAGGGCAGAAGAGAGATTGGTGGAGTATGATTGATTTATTAGCATCATCCCACACAATACAATATTCATGATCATGAGTCAGCATGATTTCAAAGCCATCTGAGAAAGTTCCTATTATCTTGTAATGTTGTACGTACGTACTATTATCAAACTCTACTCTATTGTTGTTGTTGATTCTTTTCAAACTACTACTTACTACTGTAATAAAGCTCCAAGAAGATAAAACATTCCTGTAAGAGGCTTTTTGGTAGCATCTCTTCAAACAACGTTTTAACGCAATGCCTTTACATCAGCCACGTCTCTGCAATTAGAACCAAACTGTCAGAAGATTCATTTTTATTATACGGAGTAAATGATTAGCTGCAAGATAGGGATGATAACTTTTATCTAACATAATGGAAGACCCCATTATCTGGCTCTAAAAAAATATATCAGAAGAATACATTCATTTTACCTTCCTATTTCAGCCCTACAGCCAACTCCATAGTCAATTTATCAAGTCCCCACTAGACATTCCTACATCTATACGCAGAAATCGCAATAAAAACTTACTGTCGACAACTGCATACTTTTCTTAGAAGCAGAAACATCATGGTTAAATTACTATAATCATAGTTGCTCCCCCACCCCCCCCCCCCCCCCCCCCCCCCCTTTTCAAACATGATACAACATGAGAAATACCCGATACAGACAGTGCAGATCGACAAGTTACACCCGAGCCAAACAAATTCATGATCGAGGCTGGGCATGGTGACCCAATATTAGATGGTACAGATCAAAAAGCCAAGTGCTACTTAAAACTTCCAATATGAGGACTTCCTAAGCAGCGTCAATACAGACAGCAGCAGATATTAGCTATGGTGGAGAGGGTGGCAGAAATGGTGCGAAGTGAGATTGAACAGAATCCTCAGGTCCTACTGAGGAGGTTTTTGATATTAATGCGATAAAATCAATTTTAGAAATATTTTTCAAGTATGGGAACGTTTTGTTAGTTCATTCATTTCATGTTCATCAGGAATATTCAAACTGCTTGATTCTTGAAACCCATTGATTCAATAACGTTAGACTTTTAGGACTCGACACTATGGTGGTTAAAATTTTATGTGTTTTTCCCATAAACCACTTTTTTTAACCTCCACACCATTACATATTATCATTTTTACATCCGCTCTACTGAAACGACCAAATTAACATGCGTACTATTTGGAAAATAACAAAATTAACCAATTTATCTAACGTCTGTTGAAAATTTAACTGGTTGTCAAAGTAACATTTACTTGACAAAGTCTACCCTGACATGTCATTGATTTGGCAAAAACTATATTAAATTGGTTAAAATCCTAACGAAATAGTGTAACAAATGTTTACACTTCCTCAAGCCTTAAGATTAAAAAGAGAAAAAAGCTATACTTATAAAAAAAAAAAAAAAAACCCATTTCATCTTCAACCTTACCACCACTCCCCTCTCTCGTTCTCTTTCTCCCCCCCCCCCCCTCTCTCTTGATTCCACCATGGCTGAAATAAGAAACATGTCCCTGAAATATTGGCCCCAAATTGATTTGTCTTAAATAAATTTAAAAAAAAAAAAAAAAAACAAATTGAAAGCTTCACGTGGATGTTGTGGGCTATTTTGGGAGTCAACGTAGCTTTAAACTACAACGTATCTGACATCAATACGTTGTTGACACCTGGAGTTGTCAAGGCTTTTAGGTTCGAGGTTTGTATGGCCAGAATTTGCTGACGACGAGCTTGCCGGAAAAGAGACAACAGCATCGCTAAATCCATTGCATCCACAATCCCAAATGAACTAGTATGTTGCATCTTTCAATGTCAATTTATTTTCATCGCAATATGATTTCGAACGTGAGTGTTGAGATTTTGGGATATCGAATGCGGGTTTGAATTGGACACAGATTGGTATTCTGGTTTTTGATTTCAATGGAGATTGGGCTTACTTTGTTTATAATGTTATTGTTGGTGGGGGTGGTGATGCTAGTGATGGTGATAGTGGTGTTAGTGGTTCTAGTGTGGGGGGAAGGAGACTGACATAAGTTTAAATAAAAATCTTATGGGCTAACAAACTGTCACATGAGTTAACAATCTTGTTAGGATTTTAACCAGTTTAGTTTTTCCCAGGTCTACGGCACGCCACGTAGACTTTGTCAACTAGAAGCTTAGTAGGACAGCCCGTTAAAAATTTCACTGTCATTAGATATATTAGTTGATTTTGTTATTTTCTAAATAGTACACATGTTAGTTTGGTTGTTTCAATAGTACGGAGGTAAAACTGATAATCTGAAAATAGTAAAGAGGTCAGCAAAGTGGTTTACTCATCACTTTAACTGAGTTTAACATATTTAACTTGTTGTCTATGGTGTTTTGGTATGTACTTACTACACCATATAGCATAAATACTAGGGCTTTTGGTTGGCAAGTTAAACCACAACTCAACATGGGATTTAGAAAACCTTGAATAACATACATGTAACCCAAACTCTCAAACTCTTATCCCGTATGATATCCATACAAAACAATGTCTTACATGGAATGAAATACCCTTTTTCATCCATCAACTCCATGCATCAAATGAAACCTAAAGGCATTCATGAATATGTGGTGCCAAAGTAACATGATAATGAACTCCACTTTTACAGAAGCTAAAGACAAAGATAACATCCAAAACTATAAAGCATTAGTTAGGTTCTACTTTTTATGTTCAATCACATGAAGCAGGAGCAAGAGCAAGAGATTGTCATCTGCCAAATTTGAAGCGGCTTTCACATCATTTTCACTTCCAAAACTAATGATTGCGAGATTGGGCAGTTAGATTATGAACTAATATCCAAGTATTTGCGCAAATTTAAGCGTTTATATGTGATTATCCCCAAAATATACAAGCTTCGCCACACTAACCTATCACAAGCAGAATCAAAGACCCTAAGTAACCAAGTCCAATGTCAAGGAGAAACATACTATATGTGCCCTTCAAGACTAACAAGTTCAGGATCGCAACCTAGGTTGCTAATGTTAATTGATACTCTTGAAGATATACATCTCTTTATATGCATGCAAAGCCATAGGAAGGACATCACCAGGGCCTCCTTTCTATCTACCAGCTGACACGTCCTTCCTATCCATCCAATTCTAAGATCAGCACGATTTACCAATATACATATGTGTAGATCTGCTGATTACTCATCTAAGTCTCCTTATCACACTAAACTCAAGACTCGGGCAGGTTACCATTTACTAGTAGGAGTAACTCTAAATTTGGTTCACTGAACCTGGAGTACACAGATAGCCACAAAAATAAGGATTCCACGGAGTACTTTCTATATCTACTTAAATTGGATGATTAACCTGTTTGAACCTGAAAAACCAATTGAAAGAAGAAACCACCTCCAGAAAGGATAACTTAATTCAACCCATGAATTTCTATTGATAAAATGATAAGTTTAAAATGAAAGTGAAAACCTGTAACGCAGTATCTAATTATATTGATTAAAAGACAGTACCCGCATTGGCAGTATTATTAAGCCTCGGGCACAAGGATACGTTTGTGTTATGATTACCAACAAAAGAACCAGAATACCATGTAGTAAAACAAAGAGAGGAGTAATCAGATGATTTCATACCCTGCATTTTATCCTTGAATCACTTTGATATAAGAAATCTCCTACTCCAGTAAGTCAATTGTATGCCTCCTCCCAGTTCTCAGCTACATCGGAGCTCTCCTCCATCTTTTCTTCGACCTGTCCTCCAACGTTCGAACTGCTTGCCTTCGCAACTGTCCCACCCAGCCCTTGATTTCCCTTGTTTTTTTCAGATTCCTCACTTTGAACAGATGCCATCAAACCAGTGCCACGAGAAGCTTCAGGGTCTAGAACGCTCCACCTATTATTCACAGCAGCAACTGAGGGTTCCTTTCGACTCCAAGCAGACACCTCAACATTACCAACATTACCCATACCTGCCCACTCTTCAGGACCACCCCACAAACTCTCTTTACGATCAGGCAGCTCCTGCACGACAGCTTTCTTCCATGGATTTCCTTTCACAGATGCAACTGACCCTCCATCCTTGGCAACACCTGATCCGGACCCCCAAGCACTAACACCCAATGCACTGCCGTTCTGGTTAAGTACAACTGCCCCATAATACACAGACCCATGATCTAATCTCCTCATTGCAGTTGCTGCTCGAGCAGGATCACTAAATACAGCCAACGCATTCTTGTCATTCAACCACACCAGTTCGCATTCCCCACCGAACCTAAGGACCAGTGCACTAACATCTGCATCTCCTGGCAAATCAAATAGAGCAACAACAAACCTAGGATCCATATCTAGTAACGGATCAAAGACCGGTGGATGGATAAGGTTCGTTGCATTCGGACCTTTGGCACCAAGCATGCGAGCTGGGGCCCTCGACTTCGGTGTGACATGAACAACAATGAAACGCTTTGGCTCCCAGCCAGCAGCATTTACAGTAAGCTTCCACCTCTCAGCTATTAGCCTCACTGCATCTCTCTTTTCCTTCAACAATGCACAGAAAACATGAACTTTAAGGGAACTGGATCCACCCCTGCTTCTGCCAAGGACCAGCCACTTGCACCGCTCTTCTACAGAGAAAACCCATTTAGGATCACGCCTAAAGAGATCCCCAAATAATTCTGAAGCGGCAGTATTCTCCCCAAGATGCAATGCATCTATGTTGGGAGTAGTGACACCAAAAGCATCTGCAAGGACACGCTTCCGCTCCACCTTTGAACACTCATCATCGCACATCAGCTTCCTTTGTCCAAGTGGAATCTTCTTCCCAGTTGCTTCAACAGCTTGAAGTGGCGCTGGCAATTTCTGGACAAGTGAAGCTTCAAAAACTGTGTCAGCATTGTACCCGCTACTGTTGCCACCAGCATCACAGGGAACAGATGCAGTAATCCGGCCACAAGAACAAGTGATTGTGACAGGGAACTCACATCTAACATCAGGGCAGGTACCATAGGGGTGACAAAGAGCAGTACACGTGTGCCTACAATCTCTTCTCGGAGCGCCACATGTCTGCCCACAGGAAGCCTTCACACCAGAACTTGACCCACAAGAAGAATCACATGGAGAAGGATGACAAGTCCTTGCACACGCATGCATCCCACATTGCCTGGTCTTGCCACAAAGCTTGTTACATCTAATATCCTTCGATCCACAGGGTATGTTCCTGAGGATCACATGCCCTCCAATGCACTCCTTCGCTATAGGAACTGAACAAGGTGGGCAGTCCCCAAAGTGACAACTGTGGGTAGATGAATGACCACATGACTGAGGAACCAAGCATGGAAAGTGACAAGAAGGGGGAGGTGTACCACAAGGTAGTGGAGGAGGAATTGAAGATCTTCCACAAGCACAGGTCAAATCGCTGAAGATAGTTTCAGGACATGGAGGGCAATGGCCACTGTGACAAAGTGATTCACAGGAATGCTGGCCACACCTTAACTTCTTCTCGCAGGGCATCGAACACAAGTGTGGATCCCACTCCCCAGAATGGGAATTATTCGAATTGGAAAGAGGACAACAACGTTCACTGCATCTATGTCTCCCACAGTTCTTCTTCCGGCCACACGGTCTATCACACGTAAAAGCTTCTTCTTCCATCACGGTCTTGTAGCACTCCACAGTGCGAGAAGAAGTTCCACATCGGCATTTCTGGCTGACCATCTCTGAACATGGTGCACATTCCCCTTCATGACACCTTTGCTTACAGTAGTGTAGCCCACAAGGGAGGGTTTTGCCACATATCTGTGAGCAAGAAGGTACTGGATCCAAGCAACTCTGCCGTTGCTCCTGTAAAGGAGTCTTCCCACAATAGCATGTCTTGATTCTACCTGGCAACAAATCACAGTCCCCACAGGGACCCGGATGGCAAGTTTCTCTACAAACATGATTTCCACATTTGAGATTCTTATCACAAGGTTCACTGCATGAAAAAAGACCGTCTTCCACGTTTACTTCTCCCTTGACTGTCATGTCTCCGCAAAGAACTACCTCAGACTTTTTCTTGCAGAAACAAGACGCATTGATGGTAACCTGGCAACTATCACAAGAACCCACATGACATATTTTCTCACACCGATGCCGCCTACAGTCGAGAAGCTTATTGCAGAATTGCCCACAGGTAAGAACAGATTTTCGATCTGAACATCTTGTATTGATTGTTTTCTTTCCACAGGGGCACAGCCTTGGAGGAGCGAAAGCTTTACAAGGAGGGCAGGGACCAGGGTGGCATTGCAGGACACAATGATGAGGACAAAGATCCTCTTTAGTCACACCAGAACCAGGAACTTCCTTCTCGAGCTGTTTCCCACAAGGCTCCCCACAAGAATGAGGGGTGAGGTATAGATCTGAAGGTGGTTCAAACCTCTTTCTGCAGAAGCAAACATACCGGATTTCCTTCGATGACGTGAGTTGCACAGACTGACATCCAGGGCACCGCCAATTAAACCCCTGGTTCTTCTCAGCAGATATATCAACGGACGTAGGAGCTCGAGCCCATTTCTTGATACAATGTAAATGAAAAATCGAGTAACAGCTTGAGCAAGACCAAATCGGCGCAGATCGCCTCACCATATCATAACATATCATGCACTCAACAGTGCCTTTCAAAAGCTTGTCCTGGATTTCCTGCACAAGTTGAGGCACAGCCACACCCTTCAATCCTTTCTCTTCCTGATGATTATCTTTCTCTCTTTCTCTCCTCTGGTCCCCACCACGGCCAGTGTGTACCCTTGACCCCAAGTTTGGTCTATTCCGATTGTCTGGCTGAGGTGGACCCGACCTAATATTCAAGTCCCCACTACCATTCCCATTTGGATTGGAATTGAACGTGGTGGGGGAGCTCACAGGTGCAGAAGTGGGAATCGGGGTAATGCTAGGAGTGCGAATGAGGCCTGGGGCGCCTCTAGGGATCCACTCTTGACGAGCAGGAAATCGAGACCTATTGTTGTTATTACTAGTGTTGTCCCTTCTATCATTTCGAGGTTGAAAGCTCATATTCTGATTACGAGAAGGGATATAACACCCAATAAGTCTATCCACCTCCTGCACCATATGAGAAATTAGGGCAAGAAATCAAAATCAATCATTCAAACAACGACTCAATCCAATCAACAATAGTTACGAAAATAATACACATCATAAAAAGGGCGGTTTATGCAGCAAGATTAATAGATAAAGGACGAGACAGATAATGAAATGAAATCATTTCGGTACTAATTCAAAAAAATAAACCCTAATTTCAATTTCTTTCAAATCATCTGGGTACTAACTAAACTAGAAAGAAATGAATTACCTGAACGGTAGATGAATCGGGGAAGCTAGAGAGATCGATGGCAGCAGAAATATCTGAAATTAGAACTCAAAGGTGTCTCGCCTCTTGTGATTTTGATCTCTCTTCCCTTGAATATATGAAAATTACTAAATCTGCTGTTGTTCTTTGCTGATTTTTTGATTTTTGATTACTTTTTCAGTCGATTTGATTTTGCCTTTTCCCCCAATTTGAGTTTGGTGTGTGTTTCTCAGTGGGAGAAACCGACTTTAGGAGAAAGGGGTCGGGTATGGGAGATTTTGTAGGAGAGGAAAAATGCTTGGGGCACAAGCGAGAGCCTTTTGTTTCTAGTTTAATGATTGACCGCCTTGTATTTTCATTTGACTTTTCCACATCCAGGGAGTCATACAAATGCGTGGTCACCAAGCCTACCAGAGATCTAATTAGGTTCGTGTTAAATATCTTAAATTAAACTTGACCACCAAGCCTATTAAAAATCTAATTAGGTTCGTTTTAAATACTCCCTCCGTCCCATTTGAATTTGAAGCATCACCATTTTAGTAATGACACACAAATTAAAAAAAGTGATGAGTGTAAGAAAAGTTGTGAGAGGGAAGAAGTTAGTGGGTATGACAAGTGGGGTTTACAATTTAAAGTATGTGAGAGGGGAAAGTTAGTGGGTATGACAAGTGGGTCCCATAATTTAAGTACTCCCTCCGTTTCATGTGAATTGAGACTTATTTCCCTTTTCGTCCGTTTCACCTCAATTGAGACTGCCCAAAATGGCAAACTTTTTAATATTTTATATTCACCCAACCCCACCCATTTAACCCCACTAATTCTCTCTTTTCATTTCCCACCACTCATTTTATCCAACCAAAATTACTATTTACCTCACTCATTCTCTCTCTTCATTTTCCACCACACATTCACTACTTTCTCTTAATTATTGTGCCCCTTTTTTGTCTCAATTCACATGAAACGGAGGGAGTATGTGGGTATGACAAGTGGGGCCTACAATTTTTACCATTTTAAGAAAGGATGAAGCTTTTAACGGGACACCCATTTGGGTAAAAGGTGAAGCTTCAAATGGGACGGGGGGAGTATCTTAAACCTTAATCCTTTCGGAAAAAAAAAATACTCTCTCGGTCTCAAATTAATGTTCTTAGTTTGACTTTACACGGAGATTAAAAAAAATGTTGTGAGTATGGAAAGTAAAGTAGGAAAGAGAAAGTGGATATGGACCTTTTGTTGTTAGAATGACAAGTGGGTCTCATTTTCATTTTAGGAAATAAAGTAAAGTAAGAACTTTAAATTGAGACAGACTAAAAAAAAAGTAAGAACCTTAAAGCGGGACAGAAGAAGTATCTTAAACCTTAATCATTGACTTTCATCAATCATCAATGATTAATATTTAACTTCGGAGTGATTTCTTGATTTTCAATATAAAAATGTTCACTTTTTTGTTTTAAATTTGGATTTATCTCCCTACGTGAGCGCCTTAGTTTCCCCTCGGTTGTTGAAGGCCTTTGATTTCCTTTTCTTGTTGAGGGATTTGTGTATTTCTGGTGTTGTTACTATCACATTTTTGCTTGGTAATCTTAATCTATTACCCGGCGAGGATGGAAAATTGATTGTCGATTTGGTTACTTTTTTCCGAATAATAATGTGTCATATTTATGTTTGGAAATGATCATAAAAATTAATTGGTTTTGCTAGGACCAGTTAGATCTCCATCTTTTTAATCTTTCAATACTTGGGATATTTGGTCGGCGATTTATTGTTGACTAGGATTCCTCAATTTTTCGTTTACTTAGTGCAAAATATTTTTTGAGAAGTGAGTTTTTAAATGTCGAATTGAGGCAGTGTCCAAAATAGATTTGGATGGGAATTCGTTTGTTTTTCCTTCGATTGAGAGTTTGTTGGAAGATTTCAAATGGTAACCGGGTATATATTTGGAGTATAAATCATGTCCAACTATGGGTAGCGCCGAAAAATCGGTTCATCAATAGAGCATCTGATTATATCTCATTGAAACTTGTTTTTACAATAATCTTAATCTACCCGTTCAACGGTGTTCTCTGGGAAGGTGTTAAGCATGTTCCATGCCTTGTTGTCAATAGAAAGGTTAAGAAAAGACCCTGTCTCCACATTGGATCAAGAACGGGGTCAGAAGAAAAGTAGGATGTCCATGACGTGTACGTGTCGGATGAACATGAGTAAATATTTCATAGTAGCCTCATTAGACCTGTCCATTTCTCCATCCATTTCCCGAAAGCACCGTGGAGAACAACAAAAGTCCATAGACCGCCTAATTGACACCAATGAGTAAAATCGCCTTGTGCTTCAGGACCCCAGAGTAACAACTTATATATGAGTCGAGCCTTCGACTTTGATAAGTGTCATCCTTAACCTTATTTTGATTGCAAGTAATGAATTTGTTTTCTTTCAAAAAAAATAAATAAATAAGTGTTTATTTGTTGGGATAATAACTCCATTCTTATTAAAACTACAACTAAGGACATGGCATAAACCACCTACTCCTAGGGATGGCAATTTGACCGAACCTGATCCGAACCCGAAGGCGATCCGCCTCGAAAAAGTAGGGTTCGGGTTGCAATTTTCATGACCCGAGCGGGTTCGGTTTGGTATAGACCGGCTCTGATCCGACCCGACCCGCACCCTCATGTACAAAGTCAAGATATTATGTTAGTTAATCATATTATATGTTGTTCAATTTATTTTTATAGTTGTTTTTTAGTGAGGTTTGATAATTTTAAACTAATTTCTATAACTAAATAAAATTTGAGCTTAGACATAGATTGAGCCCAAGCAAATATGAGCTGAAAATTTTATAATTTGATACACTTCGGTCGGGTCGGGTTCGGTTTTGACGAAAACCGCCCCGTTGCCATTCCTACCTAGTCCGAAACCAAAACTGATATTATCATAAGGTCCATGAATAATTTTAAATGACAAAACTAACCCTTATCCAAACAAAACCAGCCTCCCATTGTCTCTCCTCACATTTGACACACATATGATCTTTCTTTCTCTCTTTACACTTCCATCTTTGGTGACCTCTCCCCTTCCTATTTCTGGTGATCCCTCCCCTCCCCATCTCCGGCAACCATTCCCTAATCTACGGCTACCATCTCCGCACCCCCACCTTCAGTCATTTCTCCAGACCCCAGCGACTTGTTGGTGTATATGCCCTAGACACGTCATTTGAATGCTATTATGTTATCATTTATTCATTATATATAAAGAGATGTTTTGAGTATTATTTGTTGTTACATGTTAACATGAAATCAAACATCCATGAGCCCGGATCCGTCCATGTTGATTAAATTAAATACAAGATGAAAGAATACTAACCCTTGAAGATCGTATCCATGAACACGGACTATGAGGTGCTAAAGAAAATACCCTTTCTCGGTATCCACACGTCGAACGGACTCAAGAACACCTTCTTGATTGACTGCTAGATCCAAGGCTTGGTGAAGAAACGATTTCTTCATAGGAATTATTTTGCTTCATTGATTATTGAGTTTTGATGATTTTAAATCTCAAAACTTATAATCCCCTCTATATGTGTGTAATTGTTTCTCAAACAATATGTTATGATTTCTGAAATCAACCATTAGGTTTCTCAAACCCGGATGCACACTTATATAGTAGGGTTTAACCTAATTCCTTTTGAGACTCATGATTCCTTCTCCAAGAAGAAAATAAAACAATCTAGCCAGGCCCGTAAAGGCAGCCGTACGGCTCCTTAGGAGTCGTACTCCTCCTTCGGAGCCGTATGGTCAGCAGTTCGCAATTCCCAGATTTTTAGCATTTTCAATACGTTCTATTGTGTGTGACCCAATAAGATTATACTAAGTTGGCAACGAGTCTGAACTAGTCAGAACCCGTAATTCATAGGCAGACTCTAGCAAGCCATTATGACTACCCAAATAGGATAACTTTGAAAGTCCAAAGTTATCTTATAAAACATATCACAATCCCTTTGTCACGCGATATTATATTGGACATAAGTCATGCTACAAGTCAACTTATGTTGTCCAATGCTTTCTCAATCTTGTGTAGACTGATATGAGCAAATGACATTGATCACATCAATTCATTTGGGCATGGCCATGCACTATCATCAATCTCACTCATCGAGTGGCCTAAGCAAATATCTCTCCGAAGAGGGACAAATTCCATCTTGACTTATCATTATTCCCTACAATAATCCAATCATGGCAATCGTAGCCTTTATAACTGCCTGGTTAAGGGTAGCGTTTGAGTACGTCAAACATAATGTTCATCATGTGGAAGACCATGATAATCTCAGGTCTAATGATTCAAATGGTATGACTATTATGAGATTTAATTATGACATTTGACTATGACATAAATCTCATAACGGGTATATCCAGTACCTTGATCTCCAATAAGTACCTACAAGTTTAATCCGCATCCTATACACCATAATCATCATATGATTATCCATTAAACTCATGCTAGATCTTCATAAGTGCTAGGGACAATGGTTATTATACTCACTCTGTCCCGATTTAAGGTTCTTACTTTCCATTTTAGTTTGTCCCAATTTAAGATTCTTACTTTACTTTATTACCTAAAATGGAAACTGGGACCCACTTGTCATTCTCACAACAAAAACTCCCTACCCACTTTCTCTCTCTTACTTTACTTCCCACACTCACAACATTTAATTTTTCTTAATCTCCGTGCAAAGCCAAAGTAAGAATCTTATAGTGGGACGGAGGGAGTAATAAACATGAAAAAGATATAATAATCGGGTTTGTTATCTCTATAACAATGAAGCTATGATGTAACGCATAGTCCTTTCTCAAGGGTTTAGGGCATAATATCCAACAGTTATGTTATAATAATCTTCGTCCCTACTACTTATCAAGAACTAGTATAAGTTTAATTAGATAATAATGTGATGATTATGTGTATGCGATACAAGTTAAACTTATGGGTATGTGTTGGTAAACATATACTGGACTTGACCCGTTTATGAGATTTATGTCACAGTCAAATGTCATAATTAAATCTCATAATAGTTATATCATTAGAATCCTTAGACCTGAGATTGTTGCGATCTTCCACATAATGAACATTATGTTTGACATATTGAAACGTCACTCTTAACCAAGTGATCATAAAGGATATGATTCCTAACTGACTCCGTCAGTTCTAGGGGCTAAACTGAATAACAATTCTAACTTTTTAGTCCATTCTGTCAAACTAGCTTTCTCAGATGCAGGCGCCTCCTCCCTTTGGTTCCAGGTGTGCGCCCTTCTTATCCTTATGGCGGGAGGAGCGCGCTTATGGGCATCAGTTACTGATTTATCTCCAAAGATCTCTCTCTTTCTAATTTCTAACTCTTTAATTATGATTTTGCCCGGAAAAGACATCCTTGTTGATCATGTTTTGGCACCTAAAACATCCTCTTCACCAATAAAAACACATCTCCACCTCTTTGCAGGGGGGATCACGATTTAACAACCAATTTTCATACTAAGACTCTCAAATCATTTTCCAAGCAAAAGCAAGCAACTTCTTTGAAGGTTTAGGTAATTGTTTCCTTTCATCATCTTTCCCCTACTTCATCTTCTTCTCTTTTATTTATTTTCTTAAGCATGCAATCTACCCAAATTGGGACATGACACCAAAGACTACTTCACTACATTGAACTTGGCCAATGAGTTATATACCTACATTCCAACTCTCCTTAATCCCCCAAAACTATATTAAATTGGTTTGCATAGGAAGAATTTCAAATATTTTCAAAGTAGAACACTTACTTGCAAGACCGGCCTTAGCGGGGCGGAGTGGGTGTTTAACTACTTCCCACTACGTAACCTAACCCCGAACCCTTCTCCTCGAATCTCTGGTTTTTGTAAACAAATAAGCTATATTAGGTTTTCTTATGTTCCTTTAAAAACATGGGTAGCTACTCTAATAAACACTAAAAATTAAGTTAGACATCCTAGGAGAATCTATCTCTCTACCCAAGCAAGTGGTTTTTACCGGGGTATCTACATCCTCCTTCTCCTTCTCCTTTTCCTTTCCTTAAACTCATCTCCTATCTATTGATCTTGCTATCCTCTTCTCATATACATTGTTGTTGGGGTGATTGCCTTGTTCTGAATCTTTATCATTATTTCTTGTTTAATTTTGTTACTTGAAATATGATCATCTCATATATTGTGATTTGGACCCAAATCACCCAAATGATTCGAAAGGGTCATCCTACACTTAACTTTGTATTTTAAGGATGAATCAATAGGAGATGGAGATTTTTTATTATAAATTCCTTTCTTTTAAATGTCTCCTTAAATTTTCATGTTTATTTCAAATGCTTTCAAATCTCTCTTTCTTGAATCCTTCATTCTCCCATGATTTCTAAGTCCATGGCCATGCCCTTGTCATGGTTGTTTATGTATGTATTTAAGAAGAGGATAATTATCCTTGTTTTTTCCCTTTTCCTCTTCTCCCCATTTCTACCATTGCTTTATTCTGCCCTAACACAGCATAATTTTTTATTTCTGTTTGAGTCTGGGCAGATTCAGGATAAGAATATGTGAGAACAATTATCTATCCATGAAAATTTAAAGAGACATTTAAAAGAAAGGATGTTATAATAACAAATCCTCATCTCCTCTTGGTTCATCCTTAAAATACACATTTAAGTGTAGGATAACCCCTTGAGATCATTTGGGTGATTTGGGTCCAAATATATGAGATGAGCAAATTTCAAATAACAAGATTTTAAAAGACGACTCTCAATCTTCTTCCTTTCTTCCTTTATCCTTTCAATTTGGCTCTCCCTCACTAATAGGTTGAAAACTCACTAGATTACGGTCGATTCCATCGACGACGATTTCGCGTCGTCTCTGCCCCATTTGCTTCGAAAACGACCATTTTAAATTTCAGTCGGAATAATAATCCCAGCTGGTTCTAACCAATTCTGGTGTCAGTTCATAGCATAACATTAGACGGGACGGAACTGTCCTCGTTTCGCACATGATTATTGACCGGTCCGGTGATGGGAGGCAACCAGAGATATGCAAAAAAACAAAATTCCTCCGGATTTTGGGACGTCATTGTTGTCCTCGGATTTGAGGAAGGGTCGCGGCGAGGGTGGGGTCGCCGAGGTTTGGGGAGGGGATGGGTCACCAGAGGTGGGGAGGATGGAGAGAGAAAGTAGAGAGAGTGTGTGCATGTATGTGTGTAACTGTGTCGTATGTCACAGAGAGAAGGGGAAGGGTGGGTGGGGTCAAAGGGGTAGTTTTGTCATTAAATTAAATTTTAAATTGGTTCTTGGACCCTATGGTAATATATTTTCATATATTGGACTAGATGAAAAATCAAATTATTGCTTTGGATTAGGTGGTAGTTTTCACTAGTATAGAGGATTAGGTGGTACTGTATATATATATATGTGTGTGTGTGTATATATATATATATATATATATATATATATATATATATATATATAAATATATATATAGGGTCATGCTCCTGTGAGAACCTAAATATCGTGAGAACCGTGAAAACTCGGATACATTAGGTAAAAAACTAATGTATCAAATGGTTCACCTGGATACATCATTGGATACATTACTTGACTTAGAAACATCATTGGATACATTACTTGGATACATTAGGTAAAAACTAATGTATCCTGTTAGGATTCATTGTTAGTACACCCACTTAATTTGATTGATCCATGTCACGTGTCTTTTTATGGACTTTAGGACCGCATGTAATGAAGTTATACTTCAATATTTTGATAAGTCCATTTCTAGATTTTTATTTTTCTAGGCTGAGTATTGAGTTCGGTTAGATTAGTGGTTTAGATCTTAAAACCGCATTCGGGCTATCTAAGAACCGCCAGCATGGAGTCGCTTATTTTTCATCAAACCGCATTCTGTGGTTTTGATGAAACTATTCTTCAAGTCTCTCTTTGAACCGCTGATGACACTTGATGGAACCGCAATCATGTAACCGCTTGCTTCAGTTACTTATGAAACCACACATCAAATTCATCCTCGGAACCGCTCCTATGCCTAGTGGAACCGCCGATCAGTTAATGAAGAATTCAAGATAAGTCATTTATTCCTTAGACAAATATTCTCGTTTCAACCGTAAAGGAATATTTTATGTCATGTCAAAATAACTCTAAGTTAACTTGGAGTTACTGCAAGGAATGTCGGTCTTGTCCAAGCAATTTGAATTGTTTACCGTTAGTCCTTTCTGCAACAAAGGACGGATGTCAGGTAGTGGTGCTACAACTACCTAGGACTACAAGACAAAACAAAGGACGACAATGACAGCTCAACCAATGGGAATTCAACAGCACTGTACCCTTCAGATTTGATTCAAATATTTACCCAACGGTCACAAGGGTGCCCTGCCTATAAATAGCCTTCACTTCTCAACAATGAAGGTTGCTGAGCTTCAAGAGATTTATTCCCAAGTATTCAAGTTTGCTTTGAAGATTGAAACTCAGATATTCAAACAATCAACCATCTCCTTAGCAAACCCAGAATTCCTTTATCAAGCTTCAAGCCATCAACCATTCCATACTCAGCCTTTACACCGAAAGCTCTTCATTTGCTCAAACCATCATTTAGATACTTAGAGCATTTTATTTTTCCACACACACACCCGATTTATATAATCACATAGATTATATACTTCGAATACACCGGTTGATTTTTCATAGCTTTATAGGTTAGATTGTTTGATTAGAGTTTAGAATCATCTTGTAAAATCTCCTCTAATTAATACAAGTCTAGTAGCTATTAGAAAATCCTAGACTAACCATCTAGGTAGAGGATGTAGTTCATTCAAGAATGAACCTCTTCAAATTGTGTGTTTGATCTTTACTTTTCTGTCTTGTCATTTACTTTTATGTTTGTGGTCTTTAACTTGAATCCATATACGAAATGACTTGAAAAGTGAATTGTGTTTTTCTTTGATCTTCAATTTGATCTATCAGTTGCATCATAGTGTTTTCAACCCGAGTTAAACCGCCCAACTCTTTAACTATCAGTTTGGCCAAAACCGCAAAACTCCGTTGTGCATTTTATCAGTTCGGTTTAAGTGCTTTAAACCGCAGTTGACCAAACTGATAAGTACTCGATTGATTTTTAAGGGTATTTTACGAAAAAGTTTGGACCGCTATTCACCCCCCTCTAGCGGTTCTATACCCTTGTTTCTCTCTGGGACCAACAAGTGGTATCAGAGCATATCCACCAAAAACTTGTTTTTTACAAGCTTAACCGCTTGGGTGCTGATCCAATGGCAAACACAAACACCCATATGACGGAAACATCCAATTTGAATCACTTACCGATTCTGGATGAAGATAGTTTTATCTTTTGGAAAGATAGGATGATGAAACACATGATTTCATGTGATCGTAGACTGTGAAATGCGGTTAAGGATGGACCATAGGTTACTATGAAAGCTAATGCTCTTGCAGGAACTACAGGAGAAGAAGCTGAAATCAGGAAGTTGGAAAGTGAGTGGACTGAAGCAGACCGCAACAATGTGGATTTTGATGGAAGAGCTATGTCCATGCTAGTGTCAGCTATTGACTTGAGGACTCATTCTAAAGTGCTTCACTGCACAACCGCAAAGGCTACCTGGGATGCTATAGTTGACTTTCTGGAAGGAGATTCAGATACCAAGAAGAACCGCCTCTATCAACAGAGAAGGCTCTTTGACTATTTTATTAAAGATCCTAAGGAATCTCTTAGACAATGCTATGAGATGTTTATTGATATTGTTAATGTGTGTTTTTCTCTTGGACATGTCTATTCTAATACAGATTTGAACATGAGATTCATGCAAGCACTTAGTAGCAAATGGCTGATCAAAACTACTAACATTGAAAACAACAAGGACTTGGAAGCTCTTGATCTTCGACACTTGTATGCCATGCTGAAGGTTTTTTAATTCAAGCTTGAAGAGGTCCATGAAACCGAAAGCAGATTTAAGACCCTCTCTCTAGCTGCATTCAACAATACCTCATCTCCTGTCTACAATCCAGGCCCCATGGCCGCTCCACTACCCGATGTGGTTAATTGAGTATAAAAGACAAATCATTTTTCATTTTTACTTTTTACCTTCTTTCTCTATTTGGCAAAACTCTTCTCTCTCCTCTGCACTCTCTGCGTACACTCTGTACTCTCTCTCTAAAAATTTCCTACTTAAACGATTTTCATATGGCACTAAAGAAAGTTATTGATCTTGCTTCTACTTCTACATTTTCCAAAGCATCGAAGCCCGATATGGTATGACTTTCTGAACCTTAACTCAGTATATTTCATTCATCCGCCATTGTTGCTTGAAAAATCTTGTTCATCTTCCTTAGTCATTTTATGTTTTTTCCTTCAATTTTTTGGTTGGGTTGAACTCGCATTTGTTTATGCATACTGTTTGATTACTCTATTTTGTGATTTGTGTTCAATTGTGAGCAAAATCAATTTTTAAGTTACTTGGTGTTCTTGTGCATATTTGCAGATTCTGGGTTCTAGTGATGTTACTTGCCTTAGCTTATTTAGAACTTTGTTAAAATCTGCCCTTTGTGGTCGTTTTGGTATAATTCTTTCATATTTTGGTTAAGATTTTGTATTGCATGCTCATACTCTGTTCTTCGTGTTCTTCGTGCATTCAAACTCTTTTTCAAAACTTTCTCTCTTTGATCCATTTTTATTTTTACTGTTCGTTTACTACTGTTTTTATTTTCTTAAAAAAAATAAAATTACTTGATTCTCATGTTATCATTGTTAGGATTCCTTGTTACAGTTTGTAAGTCTTATTCAAACCACGGTTTGCTTAAGGTTTCAAACTGTCATTCTTCAAATCAATTCTAACTTTGATTTTTTTTAGGATACATCCAACTTTGTACCAGGCTCAAGAATCATTGAAGCCGAATTTAAATAGGACACTGTTGGAAGGAAGCTGCTCAATTTGTTAGAATCAACCAAGCTCCTGCCGCTGTTCCTCATGGATGAACTTCAATTTGTCTCTTTTATTTGTTTAGAATTCTTTGATAATGGGATCTCTACCACTGCGGCTCTGATAAATGCAAGGGGTGAAGAAATTAGAAATTTGGAATCTGGTGAAGTGCAATATGAGGATGCTATTCGATCTACGGTTTGTGGCAAAGTTGTGACCCTAACCGCAATAAAAATAGGTGTGTTAGCTGGACTTGAGAATTCTGGGATCTTATCTATCAAACCGGAGCTATTGAACAACACTACCTTGGAATTGATTGGAGTCGGTTCGTTCTCCACCAAGAATTCCTCCAAAAAAGATTTTGGAGAGGCGATGGCGCTTCTATGTGACCTGGTGGACTCAGCTGTAATGTGCAAGAATGGGAACCATAACAACTTCACATCAGAACAGTATGCCTACTGTGTGACAATTTACAAAGAAAAGAAGTTACACTGGCCCAAGGTAGTTATGAAGGAAATGATCAATGCTCTGCACCGCCATGCCGCTGACAAAGCCGCTGGCAAGTCCAAGATTAGAACTCATTGCAGATTGCTTACTCGGTTTCTTCACCAGGAACCTGAGATATTCAAGTTCTCCTCTACCAACAAGGATTACTGGATGGACCCCTTAGAGAAGACCATCTTCGGTTTGTCCAAATTAGAGGCTTTCAGAATGAAGTTTGGATGGAGATTTGCCCAAACTGTTTGGAGTGAGGACCCCCTACCTGAAGCCGAACGTGGCCCTTATCCTGAGGCTCGGCTCAATAAATCAGGAAAACTGTATGCTGGTGCCATAGCTGATCAGGCCCATTGTAACACCCATCGAATTTCTTGTTAAATATTTGACACATTTGTTAAATACTTGAACTTGCATATTATGTGTTAGTTTTACTTGGGTTAACTTTTTAACTGCTTTAGAATATTAAGGTGGTTAAATGTCTAGTTTTGACTTTTGGGTCATTCGTGAAAATTTGACATTAGGGGTCTTTTTGTTAAAAGTGAAACTTGAGGGGCCTAAGTGCAATTCTTTGAAAGTTATAAGTATATCAACTTGTTAGCTTTCTTCTCTGGGTCATTTTACCCAAATTCAATACGTACACTCCCTCTGTTCTGAAAGCTAGGGTTAAAAGTTTCCCCTATTCCCGACTCCTCGAGTTTAATTATCCCTCCGTTCTTGATTCCGATCCCGGATTAATATTCGTGGCGTCGAATAGAGCGTTCCAGGCCGAACAGAAATAAGTTTTGGTCAACTTGAATTTTGACTAGGTAAGTTATTAGCTCCCCCTTACTTGTAATAACATGCATAAATGTTATTCTCAATACTTGTGATTGTTAATTTTGTGTTTGGAGTGATTTTTGTGGTATTTGTAAATTTGGGACAAAGGGAGAAAATTTCCCCTGTGTAAACTAATGAAAGGAAATGAAAGACTTGGTTTTAAGCATTGTTTATGTTTTTTTGGGTATGTTGAAATGGTTAGTAAATGTTACTCCTACGTTTGGGACGGAAAATATTGCAACCTGGGAAAGAATGAAAATTTCGCATTTTAGTACACTGTGCGACCGCACAAAAATGATTGTGCGACCGCACATCTTTCTGAAGGGTTTTTCAAAGAAATTGACATGCTTGTGTGCGGCCGCACAGTCCATTTTGGGCGACCGCACAGTCACCTGAAAAACAAAGATTTTGTTTAAAGTTGGTATAAGTTGGAAGTAACCCTAGTTAAGGTATATAACCTTAGTATAAGATGTCCTAGCAAGTGTTGTGACACCTTAGGGGCATCAGACTTGGTCTTAAATATGTATACTCATTGAATTAAAATGAGAACATAAGTATAAGAGTAGTATCTCTTCTTTATGTCTTGAAAGTGCTATGAACAAGCACTAATGTGTTATACTTGTTGTGAACCCAATGATTGTGCACCTTAGGGGCATGAGAACAAGGTCTTAGACTTGAACATCCTAAGAATAGGATTGGGATTTTGTAAGAGTAAATGTATAACTCTTATACATGCTTGAATGTCCAAAGATTGGAATTATAACTTGAAGTATAAGACATTTAAAATCTTGTACGTGACTTGAACATCCATAGAAATGGATTAATACTTGAATATAAGATAATAAAATCTTGTACTTGACTTGACACCAATACATATGTATGGTAGTGAACTTGAAAGTGCTATGAACAAGCACTAACGTGTATGAGACATGTTCTTGTTGTGTATGTGCAAACATTGCATATAGTTGCTTGATAACAAGGTGACTTTTTGATTACTTGAAGCATGTTCCTTGTTGAGCTAGTCCACTACATTTGGATTAGTTCTTCTCCCGTTGTTCAAGTAAATATCTACTTGTACTTTCTTGTGTGAGTCCAGCTGGTTCTCCTTGCTTGTTCGAAAATGTATAGGTTCACGCTTGTCGCGAGAGCTGGGGTTTAAGTGACAATCGGGTCCCTATGTATTTCCGCTCGACCCCTTACTACCGGCCATAGTAAGGGCATAGCTTCCTTAGTTGGAGCAATAAGCCTGACTTAAGTGAATGCTAAACTCCCATCCCGAACACCTCATGAATATCCATGAGTACTGATATTGAGAATGACACTGGTTACCGGGTCTTCTGATACATACTGAATAATCAGTTCCTGTTATTGATCGTGATTGTCAAAGTAATACAAGCTTCGACAACAATGGTATTCTTGGGAGGAATAAGGAAGGAAGCAATATCCTTATAACTTGCGTGTTTAGCCTTATGTGCTACTTGATGAGTGGATTATCCTCTCATATACCGTTACTTGATGATACTTGATAAATGATTACTTGAGTATCTATTTGAATTGCATGATAACATGTCATGTAGTTGCATCTAATAGCTTACTGAGATTTATCTCACCCTTTATTTGTTTCCCCCCCCCAGGAAAGGAAGGATAGTGCGCAGTGAGGCTCGACATAGTTGGGAGCTTACTTCGCATGTCGTGATTATTTTGGGGCTTGTGTCCTTTTACACTTGGTGAGGACGATGTATTATGGGTTTTGTAACTCTTTATTTTGGGGTAGACAGTTCTTGTTGTCACTAGACATCTTGTATAGTACTCCTAATGCCAGCTTATGTGCTAGGCATGTTTCCGCTGTGTATGTATTAAGTTTGGTTTTTAAATTTCTTGTCTAGAACTGGTGTTGTGAGCTAGTATAGCTCCTTACTCTAGAGTATATATATCATGTCAATTTGTTAAACAAATGTCATTAAGTTTCTTGTTAAGTTTCTTATTTCTCGTTAGGCACTCCCATCCAGGTTCGAGGTTCTATTAGGGGATCCCGGGACCTGGGGGCGTGTCAGGTTGGTATCAGAGCTACCCTGGTTTAGCTACCTTGTTTAGCTACCTTGGTTTGCTCTAAGTCTGGATAGGGTCTATGGCCTAGGTATGGGTGAGTCTTGGGGTGTTATTAATAACGCTGAGTGTTTACCTACAGGTACAATGAGTTCTGAAGGTGCAAGTGGTAGTAATCAGCTGAGATCTATAACTCCTCAAGAAGAAATGGTTAATAATGTTGACTGGGATTATCCTAATCGCCTTACAAGGTTCTTGAAGCTGAAACCTCGCAGTTTTGACGGGGAATTTGATTCTAAAAAGGCAGAGGAGTGGATTGAAAGCATTGAGAAGATCTTTACAGCCTTGAGATGTGCAGGTGGTGATAAGGTAACCTTTGCAACCTTTAAACTTGAGAAAGCCGCTGAACATTGGTGGCAAGTGTTGAGTAAAAGCTGGGAACTGGAAGGTGTACCTCAGACATGGGAGAATTTTCTTAAAGCTTTTAAGTCACAGTTTATTCCAACAGTGGTCCAAGATAGAAAGGAAATGGAATTTCTTAATCTGGAGCAGGGAAGTCTGACCGTGGGGCAATACTCAACCAAGTTCACAGAATTGGCGAGGTATTGTGATCACTTAGTTCCAAACGAAGCCAAGAAGGCACAGAGGTTTGTTAAAGGGTTGAGGACCGAGTACAGGAAGCAACTTCTTTCTTTACAACTCTCTAGCTATCAGCAAGCAGTGGAGAAGGCTTATACCATTGAAAATGATATCGAAGAACACAAGGTGAAGTTGGGAACAACCATGACTGGTCGTGTATCAGAGAAAACTCAGGGATCTGGTTCTAAAGGTGGTAAATCTGGCCGCCAAGATCGTCGATTCCGACAGCCAACCGAAAGCAAAGGTAGTGTATCAACTGGTTCGAGGACAACAATCCAAGGTTCCAGGAGAGTATGTGGCTATTGTTCGAAAGAAGGCCATTCTGAAGACAAGTGTTGGCTAAAGCAAGGAAAGTGTATAGTGTGTGGTGAAGCGGGGCACTTTGCTAGAAATTGTTCTAAAAGTAAAGTAAATCAAGTTGGGGGTACAAGTCAACCAGCCTCAGGTTCCAAGAGAGATAGTGGGGGTCGACCAAAAGTTCAGGGTCGAGTGTTTGCTTTAGATCAGCAGGGTGTAGCTGAGTCTTCTGCAGTCATAGGAGGTATTATATTACTTTCTAGTACGAGAGCGCGAGTCTTGATAGATCCAGGCTCATCTCATTCTTATGTGGCATCTCATTTTGTGTCGCATTTGCATGTTCTTCCTGATTCTATGCCTTATGTGCTAGAAGTATCTTCCCCTATGGGAGATTGCATGTTTACTTCTGAGGTTTACAAGAAATGTGAGGTTCTTGTGGGTGATCATGCCCTTCTTGCTGACCTAGTCGTGTTACCTATAAGGGACTTTGACGTGATTCTTGGCATGGATTGGCTATATGTGCATCATGCATCTGTTGATTGTTATAGAAAAGTAGTAACTTTTTCTATTCCTGGTTTGCCTGATTTTACCTTTGAAGGTGATAGGCCTTTATGTGCTATACATGTTATTTCTGCTTTAAAAGCTAGAAAACTTTTATCTCGTGGTTGTGCCGGGTATCTCGCATGTGTGCTTGATCAAAGTTTATCTGTTCCCAAGATGGAGGACATTCCTGTTGTGTCTGAATTTTCAGATGTGTTCTCTTCTGAGTATAGCATGCCACCTGATCGAGAGCTTGAGTTCTGTATTGAGTTATTACCAGGTACAGCACCAATCTCTAAAGCACCTTATAGAATGGCTCCGGCTGAGTTGAGAGAGTTAAAAACACAGCTTGAGGAATTGCTTGAAAGGGGCTTTATCAGGCCTAGTGTATCACCGTGGGGTGCACCAGTGTTATTTGTTAGAAAGAAAGATGGGACTCTGCGATTGTGTATTGATTACAGAGATCTTAATCAGGTAACTATCAAGAACAAATATCCGTTACCTCATATTGATGACTTGTTTGATCAGCTTCAGGGTTCAGTAGTGTATTCGAAGCTTGATTTGAGAAGTGGTTATCATCAGTTGAAAATCAGATCTGAGGATATACCAAAGACAGCTTTCCGTACCAAGTATGGGCATTATGAATTTATTGTTATGCCATTTGGTTTGACAAATGCTCCAGCTGTATTTATGGATTTGATGAACCGTATCTTCAAGCCATATCTTGATTGTTTCGTGGTGGTATTCATTGATGATATTCTTGTGTATTCTAAGTCACGGGCTGAGCATGAACAACATCTCAGAGTGGTATTGCAAGTTCTTCGTGAGAAACAATTATTTGCAAAATTCAGCAAATGTGCTTTCTGGTTAGAAGAGGTTTCATTCTTGGGGCATGTTGTGTCTGCTACTGGTATTGCAGTAGATCCTTCTAAAGTTGAAGCAGTTGTAAACTGGAAAAGGCCAACTACAGTGACAGAGATCCGTAGTTTCTTGGGCTTGGCTAGTTATTATCGGAGGTTCATTGAGGGATTCTCCAAGATTGCTACTCCATTGACTAATATGACTCGAAAAGCTATTTCTTTTGAGTGGAATGACAAATGTGAAGCAAGTTTTCAGGAGTTGAAAAGGCGTTTGACTACAGCTCCAGTTTTGGCTTTGCCTAATGGTTCTGAGCATTTCATGGTTTATACTGATGCTTCTAAAGAAGGATTGGGTTGTGTTCTAATGCAAGATGGCAAGGTAATAGCTTATGCTTCTCGAAAATTATCTCCTTATGAAAAGAATTATCCTACTCATGATTTAGAGTTGGCTGCGATTATTTTTGCTTTGCATAAATGGAGGCATTACTTGTATGGAACTAAATTTGAAGTCTTTACCGATCATAAAAGCTTGAAGTACCTGTTTTCTCAAAAAGAGCTTAACATGAGGCAACGTAGATGGATGGAGAAATTGAAGGATCATGATTGTACTATCCTTTATCATCCAGGAAAGGCCAATGTTGTGGCAGATGCACTGAGCCGAAAGACTTATATTTCTTGCTTGATGATTCGGGAATGGAAGATGTTTGAAGACTTGTGTGATTGGAGTCCTTGTGAATCAATTCATGGAGTTATTTTTGCTAATATAAAGGCTACTTCAGATTTACTCCAACAGATCAAAGAAGCTCAGGTAATTGATTCTGAATTGCAGAAAATCATTAGTGGAATGAATGAAGGAAAGCAACCAGATTTTTCTTTTAATAGTGATGGAATTCTTACCTTCCGAGGTCGAGTTTGTATTCCAGTTGATCCTGAGATAAAGAAGAAAGTTCTTGAAGAGGCTCACAAAGCCAAGTATACTATTCATCCTGGAAGCACTAAAATGTATCAAGACTTGAAGAAACAATTCTGGTGGAACAATATGAAAAGAGAAATTGCTGAGTAAGTTTCTAAATGTTTGACTTGTCAACAAGTAAAAGTGGAACATCAACGTCCAGCAGGTTTGTTGCAACCATTAGAAATTCCAGAGTGGAAATGGGAGCATATCACGATGGATTTTGTGACTGGTTTGCCACGTACCAGACAAGGCCATGATGCTGTTTGGGTTATAGTGGACAGATTGACTAAATCAGCTCACTTCTTGTCTATTTCCATGGGATATTCATTGTCTCAGTTGGCATCTTTATATGTTCAGGAGATAGTCCGACTCTATGGGGTTCCTGTGAGTATTGTATCTGACAGAGATCCTCGTTTTACTTCTCGATTCTGGCAGGCTCTGCAGGGTGCTATGGGTACTAAGTTGAATTTCAGTACAGCTTTTCATCCTCAATCTGATGGGCAATCTGAGAGACTTATACAGATTCTCGAGGATATGTTGCGTGCTTGTGTTATTGATTTCAAAGGCAGTTGGGATACTCATCTTCCTTTGGCTGAGTTTGCTTATAATAACAGTTTTCAGTCTAGCATTGAAATGGCTCCATATGAGGCTCTTTATGGCAGAAAATGTCGATCTCCTATATGCTGGGATGAAGTGGGAGAAGCTAGACTTTTGGGTCCTGAAATGGTTCAACAGTCAGTTGAGAGTGTGAAACTCATTCGAGATAGATTGCGCACAGCTCAGAGTAGACAAAAGAGTTATGCAGATCATCGTAGAAGGGATCTTGAATTTCAGGTAGGTGACTTTGTATTCTTGAAGGTCTCTCCTCGTAGAGGTATAAAGAGATTTGGGAAGAAAGAAAAGTTATCTCCTCGTTATATCGGTCCATTTGAGATTCTTGAAAGAGTTGGAAAGTTGGCTTATAGAGTGGCTTTACCTCCTTCTTTATCGGGTATTCATGATGTATTCCATGTATCTATGCTTCGCAAGTATATGGCAGATGAATCACATGTTCTTGAGTATGAGGCTATTCCATTTCAGCCTGATTTGTCTTATGAGGAACAACCTGTTGAAATTCTTGACTGGAAAGAGCAAGTATTGCGTACCAAAAGGATTCCTATTGTGAAGGTCCTTTGGAGAAATCATGAAATTGAAGAGGCTACTTGGGAAACCGAGAAAGAGATGCGAGATAAATACCCGAGCCTATTTGAAAACTTTAAGTAAAATTCGTGGGCGAATTTTCTTTAAGGTGGGGAGGATGTAACACCCATCGAATTTCTTGTTAAATATTTGACACATTTGTTAAATACTTGAACTTGCATATTATGTGTTAGTTTTACTTGGGTTAACTTTTTAACTGCTTTAGAATATTAAGGTGGTTAAATGTCTAGTTTTGACTTTTGGGTCATTCGTGAAAATTTGACATTAGGGGTCTTTTTGTTAAAAGTGAAACTTGAGGGGCCTAAGTGCAATTCTTTGAAAGTTATAAGTATATCAACTTGTTAGCTTTCTTCTCTGGGTCATTTTACCCAAATTCAATACGTACACTCCCTCTGTTCTGAAAGCTAGGGTTAAAAGTTTCCCCTATTCCCGACTCCTCGAGTTTAATTATCCCCCCGTTCTTGATTCCGATCCCGGATTAATATTCGTGGCGTCGAATAGAGCGTTCCAGGCCGAACAGAAATAAGTTTTGGTCAACTTGAATTTTGACTAGGTAAGTTATTAGCTCCCCCTTACTTGTAATAATATGCATAAATGTTATTCTCAATACTTGTGATTGTTAATTTTGTGTTTGGAGTGATTTTTGTGGTATTTGTAAATTTGGGACAAAGGGAGAAAATTTCCCCTGTGTAAACTAATGAAAGGAAATGAAAGACTTGGTTTTAAGCATTGTTTATGTTTTTTTGGGTATGTTGAAATGGTTAGTAAATGTTACTCCTACGTTTGGGACGGAAAATATTGCAACCTGGGAAAGAATGAAAATTTCGCATTTTAGTACACTGTGCGACCGCACAAAAATGATTGTGCGACCGCACATCTTTCTGAAGGGTTTTTCAAAGAAATTGACATGCTTGTGTGCGGCCGCACAGTCCATTTTGGGCGACCGCACAGTCACCTGAAAAACAAAGATTTTGTTTAAAGTTGGTATAAGTTGGAAGTAACCCTAGTTAAGGTATATAACCTTAGTATAAGATGTCCTAGCAAGTGTTGTGACACCTTAGGGGCATCAGACTTGGTCTTAAATATGTATACTCATTGAATTAAAATGAGAACATAAGTATAAGAGTAGTATCTCTTCTTTATGTCTTGAAAGTGCTATGAACAAGCACTAATGTGTTATACTTGTTGTGAACCCAATGATTGTGCACCTTAGGGGCATGAGAACAAGGTCTTAGACTTGAACATCCTAAGAATAGGATTGGGATTTTGTAAGAGTAAATGTATAACTCTTATACATGCTTAAAATCTTGTACGTGACTTGAACATCCATAGAAATGGATTAATACTTGAATATAAGATAATAAAATCTTGTACTTGACTTGACACCAATACATATGTATGGTAGTGAACTTGAAAGTTCTATGAACAAGCACTAACGTGTATGAGACATGTTCTTGTTGTGTATGTGCAAACATTGCATATAGTTGCTTGATAACAAGGTGACTTCTTGATTACTTGAAGCATGTTCCTTGTTGAGCTAGTCCACTACATTTGGATTAGTTCTTCTCCCGTTGTTCAAGTAAATATCTACTTGTACTTTCTTGTGTGAGTCCAGCTGGTTCTCCTTGCTTGTTCGAAAATGTATAGGTTCACGCTTGTCGCGAGAGCTGGGGTTTAAGTGACAATCGGGTCCCTATGTATTTCCGCCCGACCCCTTACTACCGGCCATAGTAAGGGCATAGCTTCCTTAGTTGGAGCAATAAGCCTGACTTAAGTGAATGCTAAACTCCCATCCCGAACACCTCATGAATATCCATGAGTACTGATATTGAGAATGACACTGGTTACCGGGTCTTCTGATACATACTGAATAATCAGTTCCTGTTATTGATCGTGATTGTCAAAGTAATACAAGCTTCGACAACAATGGTATTCTTGGGAGGAATAAGGAAGGAAGCAATATCCTTATAACTTGCGTGTTTAGCCTTATGTGCTACTTGATGAGTGGATTATCCTCTCATATACCGTTACTTGATGATACTTGATAAATGATTACTTGAGTATCTATTTGAATTGCATGATAACATGTCATGTAGTTGCATCTAATAGCTTACTGAGATTTATCTCACCCTTTATTTGTTTCCCCCCCCAGGAAAGGAAGGATAGTGCGCAGTGAGGCTCGACATAGTTGGGAGCTTACTTCGCAGGTCGTGATTATTTTGGGGCTTGTGTCCTTTTACACTTGGTGAGGACGATGTATTATGGGTTTTGTAACTCTTTATTTTGGGGTAGACAGTTCTTGTTGTCACTAGACATCTTGTATAGTACTCCTAATGCCAGCTTATGTGCTAGGCATGTTTCCGCTGTGTATGTATTAAGTTTGGTTTTTAAATTTCTTGTCTAGAACTGGTGTTGTGAGCTAGTATAGCTCCTTACTCTAGAGTATATATATCATGTCAATTTGTTAAACAAATGTCATTAAGTTTCTTGTTAAGTTTCTTGTTTCTCGTTAGGCACTCCCATCCAGGTTCGAGGTTCTATTAGGGGATCCCGGGACCTGGGGGCGTGTCACCCATGCTACGATGTTAAGGAATGAAGGTCAGACTGAAACCTTGAATAGAATGGGGCTAAGTCACTTAGATCAAACCGGTGCTTCGGCTGAGAGGGAGCAAACGGTTGAGGGGGAGCCTGTAGCAAGGCATATACCTGCGGCTCAACCCAGGGAAACCGCTCCGACAAGAAAAAGGAAAGGTTCTGCCCAAATTCCCAAAGTCATCACAAAGGCAGACCTAGCCAAACCTCCCTCTAAACCCTCTTCCAAACCATCATCTAAACCCCCTTCTTCTTCAACTCATTTCCCCCTATCAGACTCTCACCTACTCTTCCCAAACCTCCTACTTCCAAACCTTCAATTCCAAAACCTCAAATTAAACCCCTATCTCCATTACATCAGAATGTGGAGAAATCTCTCAAGTTTGCAATGGATGCCTCCACTCTCAAAGCCACTAAAGCCAAATCCATTCAAACCAAACCCTTATCTCCTTCTAAACCATCTATTCCTGAACTTATTCCTTCCCCATATCTTTTCATTACTACCTCCTCTCCTCTTAAACCTCCAACCTCAAAACCGCCCTCTGTGCAGTTCACTAACGAACAGTTGGCTGAAATCTACAAAGCCTTCCCTAATCTTAAACCCTTTTCTCAAACCGAGCCTGAGCAGACCCAAGTGTCTGAGGCTGCGGTTCAGCCTGAGCAAACCGATGTGTTTGAGGCTGCGGCTGTTCCTGAACAGACTGACTTGTCTGAGGCCATCCAAGATGAACCTGAGCAAGATGTTGAAGTTCTTAAGGTTCAACCGTCGAAGAAAAGGAGGAAATTGATCAAGAAATATGATTTTGTTGAACATTGGCAGTCAAGGCCACCTGGTGCAGTTGATTTCTCAGAGGCCTATGACAAGAAGGATCACTCACTTCTTGAAGGCTCATTTGCAAAGGAGTTAAGAAAAAGGGCAGAAATGAGGAAAGATGGTATTGACCCCATGCTGATTGAAGTCTCCCCTCCTGCTCTTAAAAGGAAATTAAACTTTGACTCCTGAGCACACTCCTTCTCCGTTTTTGTCATCTCCTTCCTCATCTCCAGATTTACCTTATACTGCTACGATCTTGTCATCTCCGGTTCATCCATCCTCTTCGGTTCAACCGCTATCTCCTTCGGCTCCTCCATCGGTTTCATTCATAAAACCAAAGACAAGAAAAAAGAAGAGTGCTGCAGAACTGGATTCCTATTTGAAGCGGTTCAAAACTGAAAGTTCTAGGGAAAGAAGGGCTGGAGCTCGTGCCCGTGCCCGTGCCACCGCCAAAGCTGAAGACAGATTCTTGAAGGCTGGCCGCCCCAATCCTTAATCAATTTTTCCCAAGGATGAAATGGAAGCAATTGTTGATCAAATCATTCTATCTGTTGCAGAACAGATCATTGCTGAAACCGCCTATCAGATTCTCATGGATCCTTCTCTTGCCTCCTAATTATTTCTATACTTTAACTATCTTTGCATTCCCAATCTCTATAGACTTTTCATTGTCCCTTTTCCTTTCATTTTTCTTTATGATGACTTTATAAGATATCCTGTTCCTCCTCCTACTCCTGAAACCGAAATTGTTCCTTATTCTTTTTCCCTTCCTTTTGACCCCATTGAATTTGAAACAGCCCTTAAGGTCTCAATGGGTGAAACCTTGGAAGATGCTCATACCCTTCTCAAGGGCAAAGCTAAAATAGATCCATCTTCTTCCACTCAAACCAAAGAGCCCATCTCTCTATCTTCTGATGAAGATGAGTCAATGCCTGATTATACTCCATCTGATGAACCTCAACCTTCAATTCTTTCTTATCCCATCTTACCCCCTCATCCTTCAACCGCTGATTTGTTAGATGCGGTTAGAAATCTTCAGTTTCATCAGCAAACCTCAGCCAGTCGGTTTGATTCTCACCTCCTCATAATCCAATCCGATCTTGATGCCATTAAGGGGGAGAGAATAACTGAGAATTTTGAGTTGAAAGAAATGCTTCATAAAATTTTGAGTAATCAACTGGCTCTTTAAGACATGGTCAGAACCAACCATGAGATCTATTCTTTAAAGCAGTAAGCAGTTGATACCAGAATGGACTCCATTGAAGAGAAGCTTGATATCTTGGCTCAACACGCCTTTGACAGAACTGAGCACTTAATGCATAGAACCGGAAATTTAGTCAGACAAATTGCTGCAATTGAAAAGAGAATCAATGAACCAACTGAGGTTCGGCTTCGTGCAGCAGACTTTGTGTTTGAAACCGCCCTTCCTGCCGGTTCAAGGAATGTTTCTTCAACCGACAATGCTGCTATGGATGATCAAGCCGCTCAAGATCAAGCTTTAAACCGCAGTTGACCAAACTGATAAGTACTCGGTTGATTTTTAAGGGTATTTTACGAAAAAGTTTGGACCGCTATTCACCCCCCCTCTAGCAGTTCTATACCCTTGTTGCCCTCTGGGACCAACATATCCAATGTGAACTTGGATACATCATTGGATACATTAAGTTCTCACGGTTCTCACGATATTTAGGTTCTCATTTTGAGCACCTACATATATGTATATATATATATATATATATATATATATATATATATATATATATATATATATATATATATGTATGTATAGGGTCTTGCTCCAATGAGAACCATTTAAAATGAGAACTGTGAGAACAAGCATAACCATTGGATTAGACACAAATCAAGGGTTTAGATTTGGTGGTGGTGGTGGCGGTGAGTGGTGGTGGTCGGATTCTGGAAAATTGCGGCAGTGGTCACCGGATTCTGGAAAATTGGTGGTGGTGGTGGCGGTGAATGAAGGTTGATGATGGTGGTAGTGGAGAAAGGGTATAAATGGACCTTTATACCCTTCTATTTTCAAGAAAAATGATAAAAAGAACCCTCACATGACATGCACATGACCATTTCTTATTAATTTTCTAACGCCGTTAGGGGTCAAGGGGGGTCATAGGTCAAACTGGGACAAATGGCAAATTAGAGGGTCACTTTGGGACAAAATTGGGTTTGGGTACCAAAGTGGGAATGGGTGGATACTTTGGGGGGCTAAACATATTTTGGCCGAAATTTCATGAAACCCAAAGCCCATAGATCCATTCATGTGATTAAATCAAATACTGCATAATGAATACTAGAATACTAACCCTTGATGCCTTTGTTTAACAACCTTGATCTTGGTGGAGATTTGAAACTTGATCACGAACAACAGCAGGAACACGAACTATGGAGGTGATAAGCTTCACCCTCTATTGGTATCCACACCTCGAACGGATATCAAGAAAGTTCTTGATCTTGGTTGCTAGACCAAAATTGTGAAACACGCTTTCACAATTGTATTAAAACTATATGAAATTTTATTGTGATGTTCTTGTTCTTCACCCAAGGGATCTTAGAACAAGAAATAACTCTCTCAAACTCTTTGGAGGCTCTCACAATGTTATCTCCTGATTAGGGCAACTAGATGAGGTTTTTATATTTGTTTCACCTATTCCAAATAGGTAACAAGTAACCAAACCCGCAGGAAAATGGACTAGGAAAGTCCCAGGCCGAAACTGGTAGGTCCGCCCGGGTATTACAAAAGGTCCATCCGGATCCAAGCAATGTCCGACCGGGTCTTATAAATGGTCCACCCAGGTCACAAAGGGGGTCCGGCCGGGTCCTACATAAGGTCCGACCGGACCATCCGATTTCTCTGGTTTCTTGTTTTCTCCTTTAAATTCCTAAAATCCCTCAAAAGTCCTTCGACCCAAAATTCCAATTAAGTCCTTTAGGATTCATTTTATTTGTGTGTGACCCTATAGGATTACACTAAGTTGGAAATGGGTTTAAACATAAACCTATAAGATATGATTAGGTTCTAGCAAACCGTCATACCTACCCAAATAGTGTAACTATATACAAGTTCGTATTCCTTTATAGAACATGTCACAATCCCTTTGTCCTTGATGTCATTGAACACAAGTAATGGTCTTGATTCAACTTGTATTTGTTCAATACTTTCTCGATCCCGAATATGTTGATAATCCAAATGACAATAATCCAATCAATTCATTTGAGTTTGGCCAAACATTTCATCAACATCATTCTACAAGAGGTCCAAGCTTGACATCTCTCCGAAGAGGGACAAATCCATTTAGCTTATTATTCTTCCCTACGTGAATCCGATTATGCCAATCATACCCTTTATAACTTCCTGGTTAAAGGTAGCGTTTGAATATATCAAACATAATGTTCATCATGTGGAAGACTATAATAACTTCATGTCTAAGGATTCAAATGACATAAATAATATGAGATATATATATGACATTGACCATGACATAAATCTCATAGAGCGGGTCATGTCTAGTACCTTGTTCTCCAACAAGTACCCATAAGTCTAACATGATTATCCCATGTTCATTTAGACTTATACTAGTGCTTCACAAGCATTAGGGATGGAGATTATTATAAGTAAACATGAACAACAATAATAATCAAAACATCTCTTTATTAATATGAATATAATGATAACATACATAACATTTAAATAAACGTGCCTAGGGCACCAACACTAACAATCTCCCACTTGTCCTAGGCCCAATCTCCCATGTATCTAATAACCATGGACCTAACATGACCATCATGTTTAGCTTGTGGAAGTCCATTTGTTAGCGGGTCCGCTACGTTATCATCAGTTGGTACTCTGCATATATTTACGTCTCCCCTATCAACGATTTCTCGAATGATATGAAAACGCCTAAGTATGTGTTTGGATTTCTGATGTGCCCTTGGTTCCTTTGCTTGAGAAATAGCACCATTATTATCACAATATAGGCCTATTAGATTAGCAATACTAGGAACCACCTCAAGTTCACTAATGAACTTCTTAATCCAAACAGCTTCCTTTGCAGCATCCGATGCAGCAATATACTCAGCTTCAGTTGTAGAATCAGCGACTGTACTTTGCTTAGAACTCTTCCAGCTTACAGCTCCACCATTCAACATAAACACAAAATCTGATTGCGATCTACTATCATCTTTGTCGGTTTGGAAACTTGCATCCGTGTAACCATTTACAACGAGATCATCTTCCATACCTCCATAGATTAAAAACGAATCTTTAGTCCTTCTCAAGTACTTAAGAATCGCTTTAACAGCCATCTAGTGACTCTCACCGGGGTCGGATTGATATCTACTCGTCATGCTCAAAGCATAAGATACATCCGGCCTAGTACATATTATGGCATACATGATGGATCGAATTGCCGAAGCATATGGAATCTCACTCATTTTCTCACGCTCATGTTTTGTCTTAGGACATCGAGTCTTGCTTAGAGAAACTCCATGTAACACCGGCAAGTGTCCTCTCTTAGAGTCTTCCATGCGGAATCTTCTAAGGACCTTATCAATGTATGTACTTTGGCTTAAACCAATTAGCTTCTTTGATCTATCTCTATAGATCTTAATGCCAAGGATATATGTGGCTTCACCCATATCATTCATTGCGAAACACTTTCCTAACCAAGTATTTACAGACTGAAGTGTAGGAATATCGTTTTCAATAAGAAATATGTCATCCACATATAATATAAGAAATAACACTATTCTCCCACTAATCTTCTTGTATACACAACGTTCATCTTCGTTCTTGATGAAGCCAAACTCTTTGACTGATTCATCAAAATGGAGATTCCAACTCCTAGAAGCTTGCTTCAATCCATAGATGGATTTCTGCAACTTGCATACTTTAGAATTTTGTGCAAAACCCTCAGGTTGTGTCATATAGACATCCTCTTGTAAGTTTCCATTAAGGAAAGCGGTTTTGACATCCATTTGCCATATCTCATAGTCATAATATGCAGCTATGGCAATCAAAATTCTTATAGACTTGATCATTGCTATGGGTGAAAAGGTTTCATCATAGTCAATACCATGAATCTACCTATAACCTTTTGCCACAAGCCTAGCTTTGTAAGTATGCACCTTCCCATCCATGTCAGTCTTATTCTTGAAGACCCATTTGCATCCTATGGTTTTTACACCTTCGGGTGCATCAATCAAGTTCCAAACTTGATTATTATGCATGGATTGTAATTCGGATTCTATGGCTCTAAGCCACTTTTCTGAATCAGGAGATGACATCGCCTCGTGGTAGGTGGAAGGTTCATCATTCTAAATGATCTCCACCTCATTACTATCTGTTACGAGAAAACCATATCTCTCTGGTTTGGATCGTAACCTACCAGATCTGCGAGTTACTTGTGTATCTTGAACATGTTCCACAACTCCTTGTGGGACTTGTTCTTGTTCCACTATCGGTTCAATGTCATTTTTGGGTACTCGAACATCTTCGAGATTTACTTTACTTGTCACGACCCGAAATCTAGGCTCTATTTTATTAATATTAAATAATTATTATTTATTCATTTGCTTATCTATATATTTAAATTATTATTTATTTAAATATTTATGTGTTATAATAATTATGCCTAGCATTTTATTTGGGCCATTTGTGCTAGTGTAGTATTGTTGGGTCTTAATTGTTAGTAAGGAGTGTAGAAATTGTGTGTAGTGTAGTGGAGGGGGCCTAAGTGTAAATCTTTTAAATCATTTCCCTACTCCCTCCCTACTCCTTCCCTCACCTCCCCCATCCTCACACTCCACCTCCATCCCATCTCCCAGCAAACTCCCTCTCCCTCTCCATTGTGGGTAAGTTTTCTTTCTCTTTCCTTCTCTCTTAATTTTTCTCATCTTCTCCTTGTTATCTCTCATTTCTTAAAACGTGAACCTTGTTTAGATCGTCGATAGGATCGCGTAGAACCAAAAAGAATTGAATTCCGTCAACTTTGAGATTTATCAAGTAAGTTACTTTTCCCCCATTTTGATGCTAAAATGTTCATATCATGTTTAGATAATGCTTGATGTGTTATATTTGAAGTTTGGTTGGGTTTTGAATTTGTTTAGAATTTATTTGAGTTTTTGGTTAGAAATGGCGAATTGATGAATGTTGGGTTTGATTCTTGGTTTTGGGTTGATAAATGGTGTATTTGGATCCCAACCCTAGTTATAAGTGGTTTTGGTACATTTTGGAACGTGTAGAAAGAGTTGAAATGGAGTATTTTGTGTTTTAGTGAAATTTGGGTCGAAATGAAGAACCCAGCTCTGTTCTTCCCGGCCAAAACCCAGGTCGAGCGCCCGCCCGCCTTGACCCGAGCGCCCGCCTACATGTCCTTTTCTGATGGCCAGACCTTCTGGTCATTCAGGCGCCCGCCCGCCCCCTGGTTCAGAATTCTCCCTTTTTGCTTGGTTTAGGACTTAGGGCCTAAATAGTTTAAGTTTATTTCTTCTAATTAACTTAAGATAACATCGTGGAATACCTTATTAATTGGATTTGATTCTTTTGTGAATAAAAATGTTCTGGAATTTGATTAAGTATCATTTTGGGAATGTGGTTGATCTTTGATGTGCTGTTTGTGTTGGTTTACCTTTGTGGTAATTTAATTGGAATGGTTCCCTACTTTGGAACCTTAAGTTGTTTATTTAAGCTAGTATTTATTACTTAGCATTTATTTGAAAGTCCAGCTGGTATTTTGTGTGTGTTTGGGCGATGCGAAACATTATGATGGCACGGCCAAGTCCATTGTGATGTTGACCATTGTTTTGCCCCATTATTACCCTCCTCCAGATTGGCCTTGGATGTGAGAAGAGCTAGCTCCTTTGTGCGCATTTTAGCTTTACTTGGAGCATGACTTTGTGGCATGTCTCCCGTCCCTTGTGACACTTCATTTGGTTATTGGTTCCGGTACCGGGGGTTTCTCTTCGGCTTTCATGCTATTATGAAGATGATGATTTGTTGATTATTGAAGCTGCGCAGCGATCCTTTATTTGGATGAATCGGTTTGGAAAACCTTGGCTCTATCCTTTGTTATGTGTTTATTTCCGCTGCTATCTGTTATGTGATAAATGCTATGTGCTATGTGATATTTATTATTTCTTATCGCTTCGTGCATCATAGCATGTCAAGTAGTTGCATTAGTAACTTATTGAGATTTATCTCACCCCCTTTTCTTTTATCTTTGTTTTTCCTTAACCCCCCCAGGTGCTAAGGATTAGTCTCGCTGATCACGAGAAAGAGGACGTCGAGTGTGGATACATTCTTTTGGGGAAGGTTGTTATAGGTTGGTTTACATTACGTAAATGTGTAACCTTTTTGGGATAGTTGTACCAAACAATGACGTCATTAAGAATTGTACATTTTTATTTTGTTGGGCATAAACTTGTGGAAGTTTATGATAGTTGTATTTGGTTATTATCAAACTTGGATTTGTAAAACTTTGGATCATCACCTTTTGGTATCAAATGAAATTTTTAACTTCGGTATTTCATAGTTTTGGTTTTAAGTCGACGTCCAGATCGCGGTCTCGGGCCCGCGGGGTCCGGGGTCACGACAGTTGGTATCAGAGCTATGGCATTAGCTCTAAGTATAAGTCTAGGTGGATTAGTATGACCTAGGTGGGTAGTAGTGTGCGAAGTGATTAACGGTTGATGTCTTATGCAGGTAATTACTCGAAATGTCTAGAAGAAGAAACAGAGGAGGTACTAGTGGGGCACAGAATCAGAATGATACAAGGGAAGAAGCCCGTGCCCTGTTCCAAGGCATGTTCGAGGCGGCCATGAAGGCTATACATGATCAAGGTCCGAGGGTAGAACAAGCACCACCCCGCTATGGATTGGAGCAATTTCTGAAGTTGAAACCGGTTGAATTCAATGGGGAACCCGATGTAAGGAAAGCTGAGTTGTGGATTGAGTCGATGGAGAAGATTTATGATGTGTTTGGGTGCACGGATGAGGATAAGGTCCGGTTCGCGGCTTACAAACTTGTGGGAGCCGCCGAGCATTGGTGGAAGGGTGTTAAAGCTAGTTGGGATGATACTCACACGGTGTATGCGTGGGAGTTGTTTGTGCGCAAATTCAAGGAGCATTTCATTCCGGTTGTTGATCAAAACCGAAAGGAGATCGAGCTACTCAACCTGGAGCAAGGTGTGTTGTCTATAGCACAATACTCGGCTAAGTTCATAGAATTAGCCCGGTATTGCGACTATTTGGTGAGGACCGAGGAACAAAAGGCTATGAGATTCATTCGGGGATTGAAGACCTCCATCCGTACTCAACTTATTGCTCAACGGATTGTGACTTTCCAAGATGCGGTAGACCGAGCCTACTTAATAGAGCAAGATATCGGGGAGCACAAAAGGAAAACCGAGGTTGTGGGTACGGGTAAACCGGGAAGCCATGCTAAATCTCAACCTCAACACCGTTCCGACACTCGAGGTAACTTTGGGGGACAATCTCAGTTCCGTGGGCAACCGATCCCAAGGAACCCGGGTACCACTTCCGGGAACCAAGGGAGCCAAATTAGGAGGCTTTGTTCGTATTGTCAAAAGGAAGGTCATTCTGAGGACCGGTGTTGGAAGAAGCAAGGAAGGTGCACCAATTGTGGTCAAATGGGTCACTTTGTAAAAGATTGACCGAGAGGTAGAGGACAAGCATCCGGGTCAGGAGTTGGTAATAATCAAGGTCAGAAAAGGGATGCTACCGGGAAGCCCAAAGTCCAAGGAAGAATATTTGCCATGAATCAACAACAAGCTAACGATGATCCATCCGTTATTGGAGGTATTGTTTCTGTGTCTAATGTGAGCGCACGAGCGTTAGTAGATCCAGGATCATCTCATTCATACATTTCTGTGCAATTTGCTTCCATGTTAAATGCTGCATTCGAGTCTTTACCGTACGTGCTAGAGGTGTCGACCCCTATAGGAGAATGCTTGATTTCTGATCGAGTCTTTCGTGCTTGTGATGTGGTTATTTGTGGTCGTGTCCTTTGTGCGGATTTGGTAGTTCTTCCTATCCAAGACTTTGATGTCATTTTGGGTATGGATTGGTTGAGCAAGTTTCATGCTTCCGTTGATTGCCGTAAGAAAACTGTTACTTTTTCTATTCCCGATGTGCCTAAATTTGTGTTTGAGGTTAGTCCTCTGAGTAGAAAGGTTCGCTTAATTTCTTTTATGAAAGCGAGAAAATTATTGCATAGTGGTTGTGAGGGGTATTTGGCTAGTGTTCTTGATACTAGGAAAGAATCCCCTAGTTTGGATAGTGTTCGGGTAGTTCGGGAATTTCCCGATGTTTTCTCTACCGAGTATGATATGCCTCCCGATCGTGAGATTGAGTTTTGTATAGACCTTTTGCCGGGTACGGCTCCAATTTCGAAAGCACCTTATAGGTTAGCCCCCGCAGAGTTGAAGGAGTTAAAGGTTCAGTTGCCAGAGTTGCTTGATCGAGGGTTTATCCGCCCTAGTGTTTCCCCGTGGGGAGCACCGGTTTTGTTCGTGCGGAAGAAAGATGGTTCGTTGAGATTGTGTATAGATTACCGGAAGTTGAATCAGGTTACGGTGAAGAACAAGTATCCTCTACCGCACATTGACGATTTATTTGATCAGCTTCAAGGGTCCGTGGTTTTCTCTAAACTTGATTTGAGGAGTGGGTACCATCAGTTGAAGGTTCGATCGGAGGATATTCCGAAGACTGCCTTTCGCACTCGGTATGGTCATTATGAGTTTTTGGTTATGCCGTTTGGGTTGACTAATGCGCCTGCAGTATTTATGGATTTGATGAACCGAGTTTTCCATCCTTATCTGGATTCGTTCGTGGTGGTCTTTATTGATGATATACTCGTCTACTCTAAATCTAGAGAGGAGCACGAGCAACATTTGAGGACAGTTTTATCCGTTCTTGCGAGGGAGAAATTATTTGCGAAGTTTAGTAAATGCGAATTTTGGCTCGAGAAGGTGTCATTTCTGGGTCATGTTATTTCGAAAGATGGGATTTCTGTGGATCCTTCAAAGATAGAGGCAATAGTGGATTGGAAGAAACCCGAATCAGTGACAGAGATTAGAAGCTTTCTGGGTTTAGCCGGTTATTACAAAAGATTTATTGAGGGGTTTTCAAGGATCGCTACTCCGATGACTCAGTTGACCCGGAAGAATGTCCCGTTTGTGTGGACCGAGAAATGTGACAAGAGTTTCGAGGAATTGAAGAAGAGGTTGACTACCGCACCGATCTTGAATTTGCCTAATGGGAGCGATGGCCTAGTGATTTACAGTGATGCTTCGAAAGAGGGTTTGGGTTGTGTGTTGATGCAGAATGGGAAAGTAATTGCTTATGCTTCGAGAAAGTTGACCCCGAGTGAACAGAATTACCCGACTCATGATATGGAGTTAGCGGCTATTGTCTTTGCGTTGCACAAATGGAAGCACTACCTTTATGGGGCGAAGTTTGAAATTTTTACGGATCACAAGAGTTTGAAGTACCTCTTCTCTCAGAAGGAATTGAACAACCAACAGCGTCGATGGATGGAATTGTTGAAGGATTATGATTGCACGATTTCTTATCATCCGGGGAAGGCGAATGTGGTAGCCGATGCGATTAGTAGGAAATCTTATGTGGCTTCGATGATGGTTCGAGAGTGGAAAATGCTTGAGGATGTTCGAGATTGGTCTCCTCGTGAATCGAGACATGGGGCTATTTTTGCGAATATTAGGGTGTCTCCGACCCTAATTCAGAGGATAAAGGAAGCTCAGAAAGAAGATCCCGAGTTGGTGAAGATAATGGGTAAACTGAAAGAGAAGAACTTCAAGGATTTTTCTATTAGCCCGGTGGGAGTGTTGACTTTCCGTGGTCGTTTGTGTGTTCCGGATGTTGATGGAATTAAACAGAGAGTTCTTGATGAGGGTCACCAATCGAGGTATACTATTCATCCGGGTAGTACGAAGATGTATCAGGATTTGAAGCAACAATTTTGGTGGATTAATATGAAAAGGGAAATAGCCGAGTATGTATCGAGGTGTTTAACTTGTCAGCAGGTCAAAGCCGAGCATCAGAGACCCGCGGGATTACTTCAGCCGTTAGAGATTCTCGAGTGGAAATGGGAGCATGTGACTATGGATTTCGTTACGGGACTACCTCGTACCCGTAGGAAGTATGACAGTGTTTGGGTAATAGTGGATAGATTGACCAAGAGTGCACATTTCTTACCTATTGACATCAGATATTCGATGGAGAAGCTTGCGACCCTTTATATCGATGAGATTGTTAGATTGCATGGGGTTCCGGTTAGCATTGTGTCAGATCGAGACCCGAGGTTTACTTCTAGATTCTGGAAGGCGTTTCAGGAAGCTTTGGGTACAGATTTACGATTCAGCACAGCTTTTCATCCTCAGACCGATGGTCAATCCGAAAGGACTATTCATATCCTTGAGGATATGTTGCGAGCGTGTTCGATAGACTTTTCTGATTCTTGGGATTCGCACCTACCGTTAGTGGAGTTCTCTTACAACAACAGTTATCAGGCTAGTATCGAGATGGCACCGTTTGAGGCCTTGTATGGAAGGAAATGTAGATCACCTATTTGTTGGGATGAGGTCGGTGAAGCGAAAGTTTTGGGTATTGATTCGCTTCGGGATTCGGTTGAGAAAGTTAAAGTTATCCGGGATAGATTGAAGACAGCCCAGAGTCGACATAAGAGCTATGCAGACAACCGAAGGCGAGATCTTAGTTTTCAGACCGGTGATTTGGTGTTCTTGAAAGTGTCTCCGAAGGTGGGTATCCGAAGGTTCGGGAAGAAAGGCAAATTGGCTCCGAGGTTTATTGGTCCGTTTGAGATTTTGGGAAAGGTTGGACTTCTTGCGTATCGACTCGCGTTACCGCCATCTTTGGACCGGTTGCATAATGTTTTTCACGTTTCTATGCTTCGGAAGTATGTTCATGATCCATCTCACGTGTTACCGAGGGTACCGGAAGATATTGAGCCCGATATGACTTATGAGGAACGACCGGTTCGGATCCTAGATTCTAAAGTCCAAGAGTTGAGGAACAAAAGCATCGCGTTGGTTAGAGTTCTTTGGAGGAATCATAACATCGAGGAGTCGACGTGGGAGCTTCGTGATGAGATCGAGAGGAAATTTCCGTGGCTTTTTGTTTAAGGTGAGTCTCGTTAAAATTCGGGTCGAATTTTCTTTAAGGGGGAGTGAATGTCACGACCCGAAATCTAGGCTCTATTTTATTAATATTAAATAATTATTATTTATTCATTTGCTTATCTATATATTTAAATTATTATTTATTTAAATATTTATGTGTTATAATAATTATGCCTAGCATTTTATTTGGGCCATTTGTGCTAGTGTAGTATTGTTGGGTCTTAATTGTTAGTAAGGAGTGTAGAAATTGTGTGTAGTGTAGTGGAGGGGGCCTAAGTGTAAATCTTTTAAATCATTTCCCTACTCCCTCCCTACTCCTTCCCTCACCTCCCCCATCCTCACACTCCACCTCCATCCCATCTCCCAGCAAACTCCCTCTCCCTCTCCATTGTGGGTAAGTTTTCTTTCTCTTTCCTTCTCTCTTAATTTTCCTCATCTTCTCCTTGTTATCTCTAATTTCTTAAAACGTGAACCTTGTTTAGATCGTCGATAGGATCGCGTAGAACCAAAAAGAATTGAATTCCGTCAACTTTGAGATTTATCAAGTAAGTTACTTTTCCCCCATTTTGATGCTAAAATGTTCATATCATGTTTAGATAATGCTTGATGTGTTATATTTGAAGTTTGGTTGGGTTTTGAATTTGTTTGGAATTTATTTGAGTTTTTGGTTAGAAATGGTGAATTGATGAATGTTGGGTTTGATTCTTGGTTTTGGGTTGATAAATGGTGTATTTGGATCCCCACCCTAGTTATAAGTGGTTTTGGTACATTTTGGAACGTGTAGAAAGAGTTGAAATGGAGTATTTTGTGTTTTAGTGAAATTTGGGTCGAAATGAAGAACCCAGCTCTGTTCTTCCCGGCCAAAACCCAGGCCGAGCGCCCGCCCGCCTTGACCCGAGCGCCCGCCTACATGTCCTTTTCTGATGGCCAGACCTTCTGGTCATTCAGGCGCCCGCCCGCCCCCTGGTTCAGAATTCTCCCTTTTTGCTTGGTTTAGGACTTATGGCCTAAATAGTTTAAGTTTATTTCTTCTAATTAACTTAAGATAACATCGTGGAATACCTTATTAATTGGATTTGATTCTTTTGTGAATAAAAATGTTCTGAAATTTGATTAAGTATCATTTTGGGAATGTGGTTGATCTTTGATGTGCTGTTTGTGTTGGTTTACCTTTGTGGTAATTTAATTGGAATGGTTCCCTACTTTGGAACCTTAAGTTGTTTATTTAAGCTAGTATTTATTACTTAGCATTTATTTGAAAGTCCAGCTGGTATTTTGTGTGTGTTTGGGCGATGCGAAACATTATGATGGCACGGCCAAGTCCATTGTGATGTTGACCATTGTTTTGCCCCATTATTACCCTCCTCCAGATTCGCCTTGGATGTGAGAAGAGCTAGCTCCTTTGTGTGCATTTTAGTTTTACTTGGAGCATGACTTTGTGGCATGTCTCCCGTCCCTTGTGACACTTCATTTGGTTATTGGTTCCGGTACCGGGGCTTTCTCTTTGGTTTTCATGCTATTATGAAGATGATGATTTGTTGATTATTGAAGCTGCGCAAGGATCCTTTATTTGGATGAATCGGTTTGGAAAACCTTGGCTATATCCTTTGTTATGTGTTTATTTCCGCTGCTATCTGTTATGTGATAAATGCTATGTGCTATGTGATATTTATTATTGCTTATTGCTTCGTGCATCATAGCATGTCAAGTAGTTGCATTAGTAACTTATTGAGATTTATCTCACCCCCTTTTCTTTTAGCTTTGTTTTTCCTTAACCCCCCCCCCAGGTGCTAAGGATTAGTCTCGCTGATCACGAGAAAGAGGACGTCGAGTGTGGATACATTCTTTTGGGGAAGGTTGTTATAGGTTGGTTTACATTACGTAAATGTGTAACCTTTTTGGGATAGTTGTACCAAACAATGACGTCATTAAGAATTGTACATTTTTAATTTGTTGGGCATAAACTTGTGGAAGTTTATGATAGTTGTATTTGGTTATTATCAAACTTGGATTTGTAAAACTTTGGATCATCACCTTTTGGTATCAAATGAAATTTTTAACTTCGGTATTTCATAGTTTTGGTTTTAAGTCGACGTCCAGATCGCGGTCTCGGGCCCGCGGGGTCCGGGGTCGCGACATTACTCCCACTGATTTCTTTGGAGAGAAACTCTTTCTCTAAAAAGACACCAGTTCGGGCAACAAACACTTTGTTGTCCATTCGGTTGTAAAAGTAATACCCTTTAGTTTCCTTAGGATATCCCACAAAAATACATTTATCAAATTTGTGTGCATGTTTGTCGGAGACAATTATTTTGACAAAAACTTCACAACCCCAAATCTTCATGAAAGAAAAACTAGGTTTCTTTCCGCTCCATATCTCATATGGAATCTTTTAAACCGATTTACTTGGAACACGATTTAGCATGAAAGCCGCGGTTTCTAGTTCATAACCCCAAAAGGATATTGGAAGATCAACTTGACTCATCATTTATCGAACCATGTCCAACAAAGTTCGATTCCTCCTTTCGAACATACCATTCCATTGTAGTGTTCTGGGTGGAGTTAATTGTGAAACTATTCCACAATTCTTTAGATAATCATCAAATTCTTGGCTTAAGTATTCCCTACCCCGATCTGATCGAAATGCTTTAATACTTTTGTCAAGTTTATTTTCTACTTCATTTTGGAATATTCTAAATATCTCAAATGCTTCACTTTTATTTTTCATTAAGTAAACATACCAAAATCTACTAAAATCATCAGTGAAGGTTATGAAGTATTGAAATCATCCCCTAGTATTGCAACTTAGTGGTCTACATATATCGGAATGTATTAAGCCCAATAAGTCGCTTTCCCTTTCACCCAACTTGGTAAAAAGTGTCTTGGTCATTTTTTCAAGAAGACACGACTCGCAAGTATCATATGACTCAAGGTCACATGAACCCAAAAGACCGTCCCCATGGAGTTTTGAGATACGCTTCTCATTAATATGACCAAGACGGCAATGCCACAAATAAGTATGATTTACATCATTAGGTTTAGATTTCTTATTTATATGATAGACATCTTCATTATTTTCATTCTTGACATCAAGGACATAAAGACCATTAAATGAATTTGCAATACCATAAAGCACATCACTTAAATAAATAGAAAATCTCTTATTCTCAATAAAAAATTTAAAACCTTCATTATCCAAACAAGAAATTGAAATAATATTCCTACTTAAATCCGGTACATAATAACAATTGTTCAAAACAAGTATTAGACCGGAAGGTAAAGTGACTTCATAAGTTCCGACGGCTAATGCAGGAACTCTTGCTCCATTCCCTACACGTAGGTCCACTTCACCATCTTTAAGTAGCCTCCTATTCTTTAGTCCCTTCACATTTAAACAAATGTGAGAACCACATCCGGTATCCAATACCCAGGAACTAGTGGTAGAAAGGAGAATATCTATCATATAGATACCTGAAGTCGACACAGTCCCACTGCTCTTCTTCTTTTTTTGCTCTTCCTTAAAAGCCTTGCAATTACGTTTCCAATGACCAATTTCTTGACAATGGAAACAAATTGCATCCTTTTGTGCATCAGGTTTTGCATCTATAGCCTTGGCAACCTTTGCTTTGCTAATCTTAGGTTTGGCAACCTTTGCCTTACCCTTTCCTTTAGCACTTGGCCCCCTTCCATCATGAACCATGAGAACTGGAGAACCTTTCTCCACTATCTTCATCTCCACAGTTTTTAACATGTTATGCAACTCGAAGAGATTCTTCTCCATTCCATGCATGTTATAGTTCATCACAAAGTTATTATAACTTTTAGGCAATGAATTAAGAATTCGATCCGTGGCTAGCTCCAATGAAATCGGATAGCCAAGTTTCTCAAGATGCTCCACGTAGCCTTTCATTTTAAGCATGTGAGGTCCCACTTGTTGCCCTTCACTTATTTTGCAAGAAGTGAATGCAACAAAGGTCTTATACCTCTCTTGCCTAGATTGATCTTGAAACATGTCGCTCAACTCCACGCCTATCTCATAGGCTTCCAAATGTTCTAAACTTTGTTGGAGTTTTGAGCACATGGTCGGGAGCATGAGACAACTCACATCCCTAGAATCATTCCGATGTTTCTTGTGATTGTCTATTTCCGCCCTAGGGGCATTGGCTTTGGGTTCTGCAGGAATAGGCCCATCAAGAATGTACAACTTATTTTCTTTCCTTAGAACAATTCTTAGGCTTCGGATCCAATCCATGAAGTTTGTACCATTCTCTTGAAGCTTATCATTCTCAATGATCGATCACAACGAAATTGATTGAGTGTTAGTTGTAATTATCTACAATTATGCAAAATTTCCAAAATTTTATAAGTACCAATTTCATTAAAGAGATAAATAATGTATTTTTCCAAAAAATACTCCCACTAAATTATATAATCTTCTTATACAACATTTGTATAATATAATTTAAATTGGCTAAGATCCAACTTTAATTTAATTTCAAGTCCGCTTTGGCGTGACCGCTCAAAATCAAATTAATTAGGTAGACAACTCTTCTCAATCATATCTCATATGACTCTTAGATCTTTTATGAGATTCTTTAGAAATACAATTTCAAAAGCATGTTTAATCTCATCTTTGCCTTAGGTCCAAAACTGTTTTAACGCCTAATTAAGTCCAACCAATTTAAACGCATAGGAAACTCTTATTCACTCAACTTGCTCATACATGAATAAAATCAATGCACCTCGCTTTGGCGAGCCCACACAAAATTACCCATCTACTTACAACTGTTTTAATTATGGCATGGCATATAGACTTAAAAATTCAAAAAAGGTTCATCACCATATAGCATACAACACATTTATGAGCATATAAGATAATCATATTGAGCATCAAGTTTAGTCACTAAATTAATCTCCATTAATTTAAGCATAATATTTATGTGTCATTAGTTTCTCTATAGTTATGAGGATGAGACTATTTGAACTTTGGTTATCATGTCCAAATCAAGACAACAAGAAGTGCGGACGAACTAAGCCATAGGCAACCACAATTCCGCACTAATTCAAGAGACCAAGAAAGTAGTCCATGTGACCGAAACTAAGCAATAGATGGTCTCAATGAACGTAGGCCAACTGCATTCACAATTCCACATGGATCTCCAATCTTGAATCAAGAACTTTGTTTCTCATTTTTAGCAATTTTGAACTCTTCATAATTCTAACTTCGTTTTATCTTTGAATCTTTGATTGCGATCAATTTTGGGAAACACAGTCTTGAGAACGTAGGCTAGCCATCCAAACCTTGATCCAATCTTAGAATTCACAAGACTAAAACAAATAAGTGTTTCAAACCACATGATCCACCCCAAACCCTAAGCCCCGCCCGCACCAGAACCCTAGGTTCGGTCGGACCTCCTGTAAAATCTGAAAAATTTTAAAGTTCCAAAATTTGTCTCAAATTGTTTTTCCCTGATTCAATTAGGATTTGGTGTTCTTGGTGATCCAATCACCATGATCATCAAAACCTTGAATAAACCATTTATTCATGAATCTCTAGATTATCAAAACTTTGATCCAATAAAAAATTGATAACCCAAATAATTTTAAATCCACCATAATTTTTATTGCGATTGAATAGTGCGATTAAAGTTATAAAAACAATAAACCACATAATACGCATAGACCACATAAAAATCATAATTCTAATATTCCAATCATGCTAGGGCACATAAACAATTTATATACACACAACATGATTATGTATTGAAATAATCAACATGAATAGGGCTCTGATACCACTGTTGGGCTTCCTAAGGTCATGCGCAGCGGAATAAAGCATTAAAATTTTCATGAAACCCAAAGCCCATAGATCAATTCATGTGATTAAATCAAATACTGCATAATGAATACTAGAATACTAACCCTTGATGCATTTGTTTAACAACCTTGATCTTGGTGGAGATTTGAAACTTGATCACGAACAACAGCAGGAACACGAACTCTGGAGGTGATAAGCTTCACCCTCTATTGGTATCCACACATTTTAACGAAAATCAAGAAACTTCTTGATCTTGGTTGCTAGACCAAAATTCTGAAACACGCTTTCACAATTGCATTAAAACTATATGGAATTTTATTGTGATGTTCTTGTTCTTCACCAAAGGGATCTTAGAATAAGAAATAACTCTCTCAAACTCTTTGGAGGCTCTCACAATGTTATCTCCTAATTAGGGAAACTAGAGGAGGTTTTTATACTTGTTTCACCTATTCCAAATAGGTAACAAGTGACCAAACCCGCAAGAAAACGGACTAGAAAAGTCTCAGGCCGAAACCGATAGGTACGCCCGGGTATTACAAAAGGTCCGGCCGGATCCAAGCAAGGTCCGACCGGGTATTATAAATGGTACGCCTGGGTCACAAAGGGGGTCCGTCCGGGTCCTATACAAGGTCCGACCGGACCATCCAATTTCTCCGGTTTCTTGTTTTCTCCTATAAATTCCTAAAATCCCTCAAAGGTCCTTCGACCCAAAATTTCAATTAAGTCCTTTAGGATTCGTTCTATTTGGGTGTGACCCTATAGGATTACACTAAATTGGCAATGGGTTTAAGCATAAACCCATAAGATATGATTAGGTTCTAGCAAACCGTCATACCTACCCAAATAGTGTAACTATATACAAGTTCGTATTCCATTATATAACATGTCACAATCCCTTTGTCCTTGATGTCATTGAACACAAGTCATGGTCATTGAGTCAACTTGTATTTGTTCAATACTTTCTCGATCCCGAATATGTTGATAATCCAAATGACAATGATCCAATCAATTCATTTGAGTTTGGCCAAACATTTCATCAACATCATTCTACGAGGGGTCTCCGAAGAGGGACAAATTCATATAGCTTATTATTATTCCCTACGTGAATCCGATTATGCCAATCATAACCTTTCTAACTTCCTGGTTAAAGGTAGCGTTTGAATATGTCAAACATAATGTTCATCAAGTGGAAGACTATAATAACTTCATGTCTAAGGATTCAAATGACATAATTAATATGAGATCTATATATGACATTGACCATGACATGAGCGGGTCATGTCCAGTACCTTGTTCTCCAACAAGTACCCATAAGTCTAACATGATCATCCCATGTTCATTTAGACTTATACTAGTGCTTCACAAGCATTAGGGATGGAGACTATTATAAGTAAACATGAACAACAATAATAATCAAAATATCTCTTTATTAATATGAATATAATGATAACATACATAACGTTTAAATAAACGTTCCTAGGGCACCAACACTAACAATCTCTTACTTGCCCTAGGCCCAATCTCACATGTATCTAATACCCATGGACCTAACATGACCATCATATTTAGCTTGTGGAAGTCCATTTGCTAGCGGGTCCGCTACGTTATCATCAATTGGTACTCTGCATATATTTACGTCTCCCATATCAACGATTTCTCGAATGATATGAAAACGCCTAAGTATGTGTTTGGATTTCTGATGTACCCTTGGTTTCTTTGCTTGAGCAATAGCACCATTAATATCACAATAAAGGTCTATTGGATTAGCAATACTAGGAACCACCTCAAGTTCACTAATGAACTTCTTAATCCAAACAACTTCCTTTGCAGCATCCGATGCAGCAATGTACTCAGCTTCAGTTGTAGAATCAGCGACTGTACTTTGCTTAGAACTCTTCCAGCTTACAGCTCCACCATTCAACATAAACACGAAAACCGATTGCGATCTACTATCATCTTTGTCGGTTTAGAGGCTTGCATCCATGTAACTATTTACAACGAGATCATCTTCCGTAAGTCGAAAAAATAATCTGAGAAAACTGGATTTTTTGTCTCGTCGAGACGAATCAAACTAAATCCCTCAAGATAGGGTTTTGAACAAATAATACTGAACAACGACTAATTTTCAAAATACGTTTAGATACATTAGCTAGTGTATCAAATTGTATTTTAAACATTGCAATTTGATACATTAGATACACTTGGATAGATTGATTAGATTTTAATCATTGCACTTGTATACAATAGTGTAGACACCCTGCCTTGGACCTCTCACCCCGATTGCATACAAAGTATTTTTATTTAACTTATTTTTGTTGATTTCTGTTACTTCGGTTAAGTTCCTAACTGATTCCGTTAGTTTTGGACTAAACTGCATAACAGAGTTAACTTTTAGGGTCATTCTGTCATTCTGTCCTTTTCTGACGCGGGCGCTTCCGAAACTGTTAACGGGCTGCGCGCGCGTCTCGCCCCAAAAGCGGGACTCGCGCGCTTCTCACTTTGGCAGTAACGGATTGCACCTTATTTCCCTCCTTTTCCTAGTTTACAAAATAACCTCTTTTTACATCCAAGTTCATCCCCCCCCCCTTTGTTCCAAAAACTCCCAATCCTTTATTTTAGCCTTTTCATTAAGAAACAAATTTTTTTTTTTTTTATTATTTGATTTTCTTTTATTTATTTCATTTATTATTTCATTTATCTTATTTTCTATTGGTCAATTCCATCTCACATGGATTGACCAATTTCCCTCCAAGTTTTCCCTCTTCTTTTTACCTATAAAAACCTCTCATTTCTATCTTAGAAGAGGACGAACTTCATCTTCCCTACAAGAACTATACACAAGTTCTCTCAACACATTTTCCCTACAAACAAACACTACACAAAGTGTTGCACAACCATTTCTCTAGAAACAACACCATCTTCCAGTCAAAGTCTAAGGTCCTCTTTTCTAAAGGTACTTTTATTCTTCTTCTCTTTTATTCTAGTCTTACTAGTATGCAATCCCCATCAATTGGGACTTGACCAAATGACCACTTTACTACATTAAAGTTGGTTAAGGTTATCTCCCTACATTTTAATCTCTACTTTAATTTCCTATACATTTCTTAATGTAATTGTTTAGCATAAATTTATAAATAAAACAATTCTCTTTTCTTCCCCTTTTTCTTTACATTATAATTGTTAGCACTGTTAATAAATTGAAGGACATTTAGCATTAGAACACCAATAGTAGCAAGACCCGCATAAGCGGGGCGGAGTGGGTGTTTAAGTACTTCCCATTCCGTCACCTAACCCCCGAACCCTTCTCTCCCGAATCTCTGGTTTTGTACATAAATTAGGGTATTTCTAGGTTTTTCTTATGTTCCTTTAAAAACATAGGTGGCGACTCTAAACAATCTAAAACAAGTTAGACATCCTAGGATAATTTACCGCTCTAGCCAAGTTGTGGTTTCCCGGGGTATCTACAGTGGCGACTCCGCTGGGGACTATTTAGAGGGTTAAACTTCCGTTGTTAACTTTTGGTGTTCTTATTACTGTTTTCTGGTCATTCTGGTAAAAAGGGTAGGAAGCGCGCGCCTCTGGCCTCCTTGGCCTAAAGCGCGCGCGTCCGACCCCAATTACCAGAATCGCCCGTCTTCCTTCTTGTCCTTCCATTCCATGTTTCTGTGCTAACAAATTCTGCAGGGGAAAGCATTTTTATTTAGGGTCAAGGCAATCCCTTGAACCCGCTGATTTACAGGTTGTTACCCAGATGCGGGCGCCTCTGCCCCTCTTTATCTAACGCGCGCGCCTCCCGAGTAGGCATCCTAATGCGCGCGCTTCTGGACATTTTCCAGAAACAGAACAGTGCATAGAAAGCAGAACAGAGCAGAATGACAGTGTGTGGGCACCGGGTTTGCATACAATTTCTTTTACTTTCTGTTTATTTTTACCGGTCACACGGGTGATTCGGGAGTTGTAAATATGTGCTTATTTGTTTCCTTTTTTTTCTTTCGTTGAAAAAAAAAATATTTTCTCACTTGTTAGTCCTCACACTACATGCACATATTCTTATCAATTGCTCACTATCGAGTCGCACAAGTCCAACCCCAAACCCGTCGAGGCCCGTCCTAGAAAGTTTCAAGCTCCACTCGACCTTGGCTCTTTCGAAGCGGTAAACCTCAGCCCGTGGCGTAGTTCATGACTACATGCCGGGGGTGACCTTTGAGCCTCATATTCAAGCCGAGCACAAGCCACACAATTCTAGTTTAGGGTCTAACACTCCGTGACTCAAGTCGGTTTTTCATGTATCGAGATTTCCCTAAACTAATGTCTTCAAATCATACATGCCAGCTTGTTGCAATGGACGAAATAAAACTCCGTCCCCAAAAGTGGGCATTTTGGACGAAAATAAAAATCCGTCCCCGCATGTATGATTTACTACATTAATTTAGTTTAATCCCGTCACATGTAGGTATCACAAACGTGGTGGAATCCGATGAGTATATGGGACCGCGAGAAGGTCTATATACTAGTGTGACGATTCCACTATTTTTCTAGAAACCCCAAAAAGGACTCCGTTCTTCCGACTTTGTAAATAAAAAAAAATAGTCTTTTTCTTTATGTGGTTGAGTCTTTTTCCTTTGTTGTGGGTGAAGTTACTTTACTCAAAAGGTGTTTGTGGGGCCATCCTAAGATCAACCGTTTTCTCTCCATAGGTCCAATGGCTTCAAATGGCAACGACAACGTCATTCCCGTGTCCAACGAAGGGTTATTCCGCATGGTGGAAGCATTGAAAGAGCAAGTTGATACACTAGCCGAGAATGTCCGCCGCAAGGATGATCTATGGCGAGCTCGTTACAAGCATGTGAAAACGGTCCACGAGAAAGAAGGTGCTCAACTCAAGAACCGATTAAAGGGGCTCACGAATGAAGGAAAGGTCTAAAGCATTGATACCGGTTTGGTCAACACTCTCATGTCCTGCATTGACCAAAGGCTTAGTGGGCTAAATTTGCACAAGGGCCCGAGCACCGATCTCCATCAAGCTTCCCTCCTCATGAACACAATGGAGGCTCTTCCCGAAAAATTCAAGATGCCCGATATTGGCAAGTTCAAAGGCACCTCTTGCCCCGACGCTCATGTCGACTCCTACATTTGGGCCATGCTGCCGAAGAAAGTGTCTCCTCAAATAATGGCACAATGCTTCCCGCTTACTCTCGATGGGGTCGCAAAAGATTGGTACATGGGTCTTCCGATTTCCACCCGCCTCAATTGGGATGCCGCTATGCTTGCCTTCAAGTCACAATACCAAGGCAACTCCATGTTCCGTCCCACCAAGAAAGAATTGGAGAGCACCGTGCAAATGGGTGATGAATCATTTGGGGGCTTCTATCGCCGTTGGAACGACAAGCTAGCCGAGATGGTTGATAGGCCTTCCAAGAAGGAACAAATGGACATCTTCTTGAAGTGTTTGAAAATGGACTACCGCACTAATCTTAGTGGGGCTTTTCACTCCGATTTTGCAAGCATGTATGATGCGGGAATTAGAGTCGACAATTTGCTCCGAGAAATGGCCGAGTCTTCCTACGAGACAAGCTTCAACGATGAAGGGTTCCCGAGCAATCCGAGCAACGACATGGACGAATGTAGTGACATGGAAGACTACAACGACAATGGGGACTACGACAGCAATCTTCGTTTCTCTTTCTCTACTTAGAAAATAGGATTTAAAAAAAAAAAGGAGTCAAAAGTCCTCTTTACTGTGCATCAATGTTTTCTCTCGTCCCATGTTAAGTGTCGAGTCTTATCATCGAATAAAAAAAGTCGTTCTTGTCCTCATACACTCTTCCAAGTTGTTCAATCTAATTCTTGGCAAAATGATGAAAAGATGTCTAAACGAGTTTTGGAACGAAGGCCATCACTTGAACGCCTAGGGGCTAAACATCGTGACGAAGGCGACAACATCAAATCCAAGACATCAAAGGTGAAGCAACAACCATGAAAAAAATCAAGCAATGTTTCAAAGGGGGGATTAAAAAAAAAATGCTCGCTAGGTTGAACTCTTCAAATCAACCTAGGCAAAAGTTAGAGCACAAAAAAAAAAAAAAAAAAAAAAAAAAATCCCTCTCAATCATAGAAGTTCACATCAAGATCAACATCATTCCATCCACCAAAGGAGGACGAAGCTACACGACGAAGCAACAATTCCATCCCGAAGAATGGAGAATTAACAAGAACTACGGTGACCTGAGCCTCTACACTGGAGGAACGTAGGCAACCTGCGGGTCCGGTCTCATGCAAGAAAGAAGATATGTTTAGCCCTAGCGCGTTATGGTGATTGGCCTTCATCTCGAACTTGTCAAGACATCTTTGTACGATTCATTTGCCAATGAATTAATCACCAAAAAGATTGAACAACTTTCTTAGATTTGGAATCATTTCGCGCTCCTTGTCGAGTCTAGGGACTTCTATTCTTTCTGCATACTCCCAATTTCTTGCAATCAAATTGGGGCTTTCCTTATCTTCTCTCTTAATGACTTACTTGCCTTCGCGAGTCATTCAATTCAATAAAAAATACATGTCAATACTAGGGACACTTCCCTAGTCAAGTCAATGTCACTCATCATTAGTGACAAAAGGTCTCCACCGCAAAATCACATGTCTTATCTCCTCAGCTAGAGTCAATGCACACTTCCTCAACAATTGAGTAAAAAAAAATAAAAATGATGAAGACGCAAAAGAAATGGCCGCTAGATTGAAAACCTGAAAGGGCGGTCTAGGCAAAAAATAGGGTGCGTCATAAAAAAAAATGAGAGAGTGAGAGAGAGAAGGGAAAGAGAAATGGAGATCCCCGGCCTCTAAAGAAGACAAGTTCTACATTGAATCTCCTCAGCAAGTCAATTCCCCACCGAGTCAACTTTGGGATTGCAAAAGGCTCGACAAGATATAGCACCATCAGAGGTTGTCTTAGGTTATCGGCATCATTCTCCAGCAGTGTGCATTTTTGGGTTCATGAAAAGAAGGCCCGTGGTAACCAAGACCCATCCGAGAACGAGCCCATCACAAAAGGGCACGAGGTTGCACAAATAACCCATAGCTAGTCAATTGGCTCGGGCAGAAAATAGCAACAACATGTGTCTCATTTTCAAAGCTTCTTCAAGTATGTGCTTCTAAAGTACGCCGAAAGGCTCCCGAGAAAAGGAGTAGCTCTTGCCATATCCTCTCATGTTTATTCCCTCACACGAGGACGAGTCACTCTTGCTTTGCTCAACAAATGGTGATGCCCTAGGGGCTATGTGACTCAAGAACAAGGGATTCTTTTGCTTCATTTGGCAATCAATACGCCCTAGGGGCTATGCTCGAAAAAGATGTGTGAGACTATCCTCAAAGTCTCTCAAAAGGGATGTCAAAAATCCCTCTTGTCACGTGTGCCCGTGCTCGTTCCCCCAATCCAGGATGGACATTTCTCGCAATCAATGATGGCACTCTAAGGGCTACGGTCAAGTCTTAAAGGCTCCCTCGGCAAAGAGCAATTAACTCCCCAGCAGTATCCCCAGCCGAGTCATGTGCAACATTGGAAGCTTCCTCAATTCGGCACCGAAGGTCTCAAGGGGCTTCGCAATCTACAATCTTTTGGGCTACGGCATTACAGTAATCCGAGCAAAGGCAATATTGGGGCTTCGCGACCGACAGTCTTTTGGGCAACAATACTCGAGCAACGCAATTTGGGAGTAGTCTCCATGAAAGGGATCAAGCTTCAAAGGGTCTCTCAACACTTCAAGTCAAAGGCCTCTTGGTTTTAAATGAAGACTCCGATGTTATGAATGAAGTTGATGATTTTTGTTAGAACTCACATCGAGATTTTGAAGGAAGTCTTAGAGAAAAGGAAAAAGATTCAATATGCTAAACTCTAATCAAAACAGGGTTATAGTGGGAAATGCCACGGCCAATCCCAATGTTTCTGCAATTCAGCACCCCCTTTTCCAAGATAAAAAGCACAAGGTGCAGCTCAGATAAAGTTGAGCCACAGCACTAGTTGCATCCGAAGATCCGTCATTAGTTCAACTCAAGAAGAGTCAAGCAAGCATACTCATTTGAGACTTTATCACGCCAAGACCTTATCCTCCGCGACCTCGACGGCACCGCAAGACATTACTGCATCCTTTGACATAAGCCCTTAGCCATTTGGGTATCGACCACAATAAGGCCATTCATCTCCCCAGTAAGAGCAAGAAGGAGATCTCTATCAAGAATTCTACCAAACGGTACATCCGCTCTCAATGCCGAGCCAATCACGAGATAATTTGGGGCTTTACAATGAAAGGTCTTCACATCCCGCCATCTACAAGCCCACGACACTTGGGGCTTTGCAATCTCTCGAAGCTTGGCATCAACGATCTCCTCTTGGGGCTTGCTCACTACAACAATAAAGGGCGATTTACTCGAATGGGCCAAGAGCTGATTTATCTTGGAGCTATGCAAGTCCCTCAAAATTTGGCATCAAAGGCATTCTAGGGGCTTTACAATCAGCAACCCCTCATCTCGGCATCAAAAGCCTTTTGAAGCCCCATAATCGACAAATCTCTTGGGGCTAGACACCAATCTTCGTTGGGCACACCGGCGACAACAGAATTCAAGCGAGGCAATCCGGACTTCGACTGAACATGACTTGATCTTGGGTTGGCTTCACAAGCACACAATGATTAAAATGGTTCACCCACGAACTAAAAAAAAATCTTTTCCTCACATGTGTGCATATTCTTTCCTTTCTAATCTAAAAAAAAAAAAAAAAAAAAGATTTTTCTTTTTCTTTTTCTCCTTCTATGTGCAAAAGTATGTGCTTTACTTTGCTTTGCTCCTAGCTTCTCCTCCAGCATTCCCCATCATCCTTGAACTACGCTGGTCTAATTCCCTTCAAAGGATACGTAGGCAGCCTTTGGCACGACCAACCCATCATTCAGAATGTCATCTCAACAACATTCCATCGAAGGCAACGGCAGTTCATCATCTTCATCAAAAGTATTAACATCCTTCGGCAATCCATCTCCAATCAAGCGGCAATGGTAAGTGAAGGTATGAATGCATCCGAGGCTTTCCTCAAATCACACCGCACACAAAATCACTTTCTCCATTCCTACAAAAGCTCTCTCTCATGCAAAACTTCTCTCAAATCACATTGCACCACGAGCACAATGGTAAGTGAAGGTATGAATGCATCTGAGGCTTTCCTCAAATCACACCGCACACAAAATCACTTTCTCCATTCCTACAAAAGCTCTCTCTCATGCAAAACTGCTCTCAAATCACATTGCACCACGAGCACAATTTCTCTCTTCATGCATCTTCTTGCACAAACACATATACCTGCCAAGCACACACATAACAGGTATCACCACGTGTAGATACCCCGGGGAACCACGGCTTGGCTAGAGCGGTGAATTATCCTAGGATGTCTAACTTGTTTTAGATTGTTTAGAGTCGCCACCTATGTTTTTAAAGGAACATAAGAAAAACCTAGAAATAGCCTAATTTATGTACAAAACCAGAGATTCGGGAGAGAAGGGTTCGGGGGTTAGGTGACGGAGTGGGAAGTACTTAAACACCCACTCCGCCCCGCTTACGCGGGTCTTGCTACTATTGGTGTTCTAATACTAAATGTCCTTCAATTTATTAACAATGCTAACAATTATAATGTAAAGAAAAAGGGGAAAAGAATGATTTTATTAATTTAATGCTAAATAGTTACATGTTGGACTAGTGCTAAATGATTACATTAAGAAATGAAATATAAATTAAATGAAGTTTGGAATGTTGGGATGTAACCTTGGCCAAACTTCAATAGTGAAGTGGCCTTTTGGTTGTATCCCTTTTTATGGAGATTGCATACTAGTAAGACTAGACAAGTAAAATAAGAGAAGAAAAGAGATGTTGTACCTTAGGAAAGAGGACTTCAAACTTGGACTTGAAAATGGTGTTGTTGTAGAGAAAATGTTGTGCAAACACTTTGTGTAGTGTTTGTAGAGAAAGATTGTTGAGATGATTTGTGTAGAGTTTTTGTTCAAGTCTCAAAAATTGGGTCCTTTTCCAAGATAGAAGATGATGGTTTTTATAGGTAAAAAAGAGAAGGAAAGGTTGGAGGGAAAAGATGATCATCCATGTGAAATGGAATTGACCAATCAAAAATAAGATAAATAAAATAATAAATAAAAAAATAAAAGAAAATAAAATAAAATAAAAAGGAAATATTTTGTTTTAATGAAAAGGCTAGAAGTGTGGGATTGGGAGTTAATGAGAAAAGGGGGGATGAATGTGGATGTAAAAAGATGGTTTTTGTGATCAAGAAAAGATGTTTGTAAATAAGAAAAGGGAGGGAAATAAGGTGCAATCCGTTACTGCCAAAGTGGGAAGCGCGCGGGTCCGGATTTTGGGGCGGGACGCGCGCGCGGCTCACTGGCTGTGCCGGAAGCGCGCGATTTTAAAAATGACAGAAAGACAGAAATGACTCTAAAATTAATTCTGTTATGCAGTTTAGTCCAAAACTAACGGAATCAGTCAGGAACTTAACCGAAGTAACAGAAATTAATAAAAATAAGTTAAATAAAAATACTATGCATGCAATCGGGGTGAGAGGTCAAGGCGGGGTGTCTACAGAGCCCCTCGGCGACGTGGATTGCGAGGCAAAACGCATCGCGAAAGAAAGACAACCGCCGAGGACATCGACAAGAGAAAACAAAGACTCGATAAAGCAGAATTTGAAATTACAAAGGATAGAAGTGCGCTCCCTGTGTGAGCGACTTTTGCTGATGGAAGAGGTATGTTGATTTGAGCGGTCCACCATGGACCAAAATTGGTGCGCGGTGGGCATATTCTGATGCGCTGTGCGGCGGTATGGTGATTTGAGCGGTCACCATAGACCAAAAATTGGTGCGCGGTGCGGCATCTCTGATGCGCTGTGCGGCGGTATGGTGATTTGAGCGGTCCACCATAGACCAAAAATTGGTGCGCGGTGCGGCATATTCTGATTGCGCTACGGCGGTAGGTGATTTTGAGCGGTCCACCATAGACCAAAATTGTGTGCGCGGTGCGGCATATTCTGATGCGCTGTGCGGCGGTATGGTGATTTGAGCGGTCACCATAGACCAAAAATTGGTGCGCGGTGCGGCATATTCTGATGCGCTGTGCGGCGGTATGGTGATTTGAGCGGTCCACCATAGACCAAAATTGGTGCGCGGTGCGGCATATTCTGATGCGCTGTGCGGCACTTGTTGATTCTGGTACTCTGTGCGGTACCTGGTGCTCTGTGCGGCACCTGTTGATTCTGGTACTCTGTGCGGTACCTGGTGCTCTGTGCGGCACCTGGTGCTCTGTGCGGCACCTGTATGTGTATGCTTTGCAGATATATGTGCTTGTGCAGGGACATGCATGAAATATGATGATTGAGAGAAATTGTGCCCGTGGTGTGATGTGATCTTGAAAGCACCTTTGCAATGAGAGAGAAGTAAGAATGTAAAGAGTGATCTTGTGGTGCGGTGTGATTTTAAGGAAGCGTCGGATGTATTCATACCTTCACTTACCATTGCCGCTTGAGTGGAGATAGTCTTTATGTCCGCGGAGGATGCTTTGATGGAGAATGTCCATTCTAGATGTTGATGAGAGAATGCCCTTGATGTTGGGTTGGCGAGATGGTACTCTGGATGAGGGTTGGTCGTGCCAAGAGGCTGCCTACGTATCCCTTTAAGAGAATCAGACCAGCGTAGTTCAAGGATGATGGAGAACGCTGGAGGAGAGACAAGGAGCAAAGCAAAGCACATAATTTTGCACATAGAAGGAAAAAAAAAAAAAAAAAAAAAATTCTTTTTTTTTTTTTTTTTTTTTTTTTTTTAAGATTAGAAAGGAAAGAATATGCACACATGTGAGGAAAGAGAGATTTTTTTTTTTTTTTTTTTTTTTTTAAGTTCGTGGGTGAACCATTTTAACCATTGTGTGCTTGTGAAGCCAACCAAGATCAAGTCATGTTCAGTCGAAGTCCGGATTGCCTCGCTTGAATTCTGTTGTCGCTGGTGTGCCCAACGAAGATTGATGTCTAGCCCCAAGAGATTTGTCGATTATGGGGCTTCAAAAGGCTTTTGATGCCGAGATGAGGGGTTGCTGATTGTAAGCCCCTAGAATGCCTTTGATGCCAAATTTTGAGGGACTTGCATAGCTCCAAGATAAATCAGCTCTTGGCCCATTCGAGTAAATCGCCCTTTGTTGTTGTAGTGAGCAAGCCCCAAGAGGAGATCGTTGATGCCAAGCTTCGAGAGATTGCAAAGCCCCAAGTGTCGTGGGCTTGTAGATGGGGGATGTGAAGACCTTTCATTGTAAAGCCCCCCAAATTATCTCGTGATTGGCTCGGCCATTGAGAGCGGATGTACCGTTTGGTAGAATTCTTGATAGAGATCTCCTTCTTGCTCTTACTGGGGAGATGAATGGCCTCATTGTGGTCGATACCCAAATGGCTGAGGGCTTATGTCAAAGGATGCAGTAATGTCTCGCGGTGCCGTCGAGGTCGCGGATGATAAGGTCTTGGTGTGATAAAGTCCCAAATGAGTATGCTTGCGTGACTCTTCTTGAGTTGAACTAATGACGGATCTTCGGATGCAACTAGTGCTGTGGCCCAACTTTATCTGAGCTGCACCTTGTGCTTTTGATCTTGGAGAAGGGGTGTGCTGAATTGCAGAAACATTGGGATTGGCCGTGGCATTTCCCGCTATAACCCTGTTTGATTAGAGTTTAGCATATTGAATCTTTTTCCTTTTCTCTAAGACTTCCTTCAAAATCTCGCTGTGAGTTCTAACAAAAATCATCAACTTCATCCATAACATCGGAGTCTTCATTTAAAACCAAGAGGCCTTTGACTTGAAGTGTTGAGAGACCCTTTGAAGCTTGATCCCTTTCATGGAGACTACTCCCAAATTGCGTTGCTCGAGTATTGTTGCCCAAAAGACTGTAGGTCGCGAAGCCTCAATATTGCCCTTTGCTCGGATTACTGTAATGCCGTAGCGCAAAAGATTGTAGATTGCGAGGCCCATTGAGACCTTCGGTGCCGAATTGAGGAGGCTTCCAATGTTGCACATGAATTGGCTGGGGATACTGCTGGGGAGTTAATTGCTCTTTGCCGAGGGAGCCTTTAAGACTTGACCGTATCCCCTAGAGTGCCATCATTGATTGCGAGAAAGGTCCATCCTTGATTGGGGGAACGAGCATGGGCACACGTGACAAGAGGGCTTTTTGACATCCCTTTTGAGGGACTTTGAGGATAGTCTCACACATCTTTCTTGAGCATAGCCCCTAGGGCGTATTGATTGCCAAATGAAGCAAAAGAATCCCTTGTTCTTGAGTCACATAGCCCCTAGGGCGTCACCATTTGTTGAGCAAAGCAAGAGTGACTCGTCCTCGTGTGAGGGAATAAACATGAGAGGATATGGCAAGAGCTACTCCATTTCTCGGGAGCCTTTCGGCGTACTTTAGAAGCACATACTTGAAGAAGCTTTGAAAACTGGGACACATGTTGTTGCTATTTGCTGCCCAAGCCAATTGACTAGCTATGGGTTATTTGTGCAACCTCGTGCCCTTTTATGATGGGCTTGTTCTCGGATGGATCTTGGTTACCACGGGCCTTCTTTTCATGAACCCAAAAATGCACATTGCTGGAGAATGATGCCGATAACCCAAGACAACCTTTGATGGTGCTATATCTTGTCGAGCCTTTTGCAATCCCGAAGTTGACTCGGTGGGGAATTGACTTGCTGAGGAAATTCAATGTAGAACTTGTCTTCTTTAGAGGCCGGGGATCTCCATTTCTCTTTCCATTCTCTCTCTCACTCTCTCATTTTTTTTATGACGCACCCTGTTTTTTGCCTAGACCGCCCTTTCGGGTTTTCAATCTAGCGGGCATCTCTTTTACGTCTTCATCATTTTTTTTTATTATTTTTTTTTGACTCAATTGATGAGGAAGTGTGCATTGACTCTAGCTGAGGAGATAAGACATGTGATTTTGCGGTGGAGACCTTTTGTCACTAATGATGAGTGACATTGACTTGACTAGGGAAGTGTCCCTAGTATTGACATGTATTTTTTATTGAATTGAATGACTCGCGAAGGCAAGTAAGTCATTAAGAGAGAAGAGAAGGAAAGCCCCAATTTGATTGCAAGAAATTGGGAGTATGCAGAAAGAATAGAAGTCCCTAGACTCGACAAGGAGCGCGAAATGATTCCAAATCTAAGAAAGCTGTTCAATCTTTTTGGTGATTAATTCATTGGCAAATGAATCGTACAAAGATGTCTTGACAAGTTCGAGATGAAGGCCGATCACCATAACGCGCTAGGGCTAAACATGTCTTCTTTCTTGCATGAGACCGGACCCGCAGGTTGCCTACGTTCCTCCAGTGTAGAGGCTCAGGTCACCGTAGTTCTTGTGAATTCTCCATTCTTCGTGATGGAATTGTTGCTTCGTAGCTTCGTCCTTTGTTGGTGGATGATGATGTTGATCTTCTTTGATTGAGGGGATTTTTTTTTTTTTTTTTTTTTTTGTGCTCTAACTTTTGCCTAGGTTGATTTGATGATTTCAACCTAGCGAGCTTTTTTTTTTTTTTTTTTTTTAATCCCCTTTTGAAACATTGCTTGATTTTTCTCCATGGTTGTTGCTTCACCTTTGATGTCTTGGCTTTGTCTTCGTCGTTGATGATGTTGCCTTCGTCACAATGTTTAGCCCCTAGGCGTTCAAGTGATGGCCTTCATTCCAAAACTCGTTTAGACATCTTTTCATCATTTTGACAAGAATTAGATTGAACAACTTGGAAGAGTGTATAAGGACAAGAACGACTTTTATTTGATAAGAAGACTCGACACTTAACATGGGACGAGAGAAAACATTAATGCACACAAAAGAGGACTTTTGACTCTTTTTTTTTTATTCCTACTACTAGGTAGAGAAAGAGAAACGGAGATTGTTGTCGTCGTCCTCTTTGTTGAAGCCCCATTTCAAAACCAAGCCACTTCTTTGATGAGTTGCTCTTCACCCACGGTAAATTCGCCGTTGTCGATCAAATCTTGGATGATGTTTCGGAGAAGGAAGCACCCTTCGGTAGTGTGGCCACTATGCTTGTGGTAGCCGCACCATTCACCATGAGCATGATTTTTCAGTATCGCCTTCGGCTTGTACCCCTCCAAAGGTTTGATCTTCCCTCTTGCCACCAAAATTTCAAATGCCTCGGCTTGGGTTACTCCTTGGAGAGGAGTGAAAACTCGGTTGTTGGTGGTACCTTTGTAGCTTTTGAGGGTCGGGCCACTTGAGCATGCTTTATCATTGAACTTTGCTTTGCTGTCGGTGAGCTCTTGCAAATGGGCTTTGAGTTCGGAAACCTCTTCCTTGTGAATTCTTCTTTCATAATCAAGACGGGCCTTGAGTTCGGAAACCTCTTCTTTGTGAATCCTCTTGTCGATATCGAAACGGGCTTGCCACAAATTGTCTTTACGGCGGGCACCCTCGACAATCCTATCCATTTGTTCCCCCATTGATTTCATTATGTTGAGTAACCCTTCGTTGGACACGAAATCGTTTCCACCGTTGTTGTCGCCGTTGGAAGCCATTGGACCTATTGGAAGAGCACGGTTGATCTTAGATTGGCCCCACAAACACCTTTTGAGTAAAATAAATTTAACCCACAAACACAAAAAAGACTCAACCATATAAAGAAAATGACTATTTTTTGTTTTTTTTTTTTGTTTTTTTTTTTTTATTTACAAAAGTCGGAAGGACGGAGTCCTTTTTGGGGTTTCTAGAAAAAATAGTGGAATCGCCACACTAGTATATAGACCTTCTCGCGGTCCCATATACTCATCGGATTCCACCACGCTTGTGATACCTACATGTGACGGGATTAAACTAAATTAATGTAGTAAATCATACATGCGGGGACGGATTTTTTATTTTCGTCCAAGATAGCCACTTTTGGGGACGGAGTTTTATTTCGTCCATTGCAACAAATTGGCATGTATGATTTGAAGACATTAGTTTAGGGAAATCTCGGTACATGGAAACCGACTTGAGTCACGGAGTGTTAGACCCTAACTAGAATTGTGTGGCTTGTGCTCGGCTTGAATATGAGGCTCAAAGGTCACCCCCGGCATGTAGTCATGAACTACGCCACGGGCTGAGGTTTACCGCTTCGAAAGAGCCAAGGTCGAGTGGAGCTTGAAACTTTCTAGGACGGGCCTCGACGGGTTTGGGGTTGGACTTGTGCGACTCGATAGTGAGCAGTTGATAGGAATATGTGCATGTAGTGTGAGGTCTAACATGTGACAAAACATTTTTTTTTTTTTTTTTTTTTCAAAGGAAATAAAAAAAAAAAAAAAAAAAAAACAAATAAGCACTTATTTACAACTTTCGAATCACCCGTGTGACCGATAAAAATAAACAGAAAGTAAAAGAAATTGTATGCAGGCCCGGTGCCCACACACTGTCATTCTGTTCTGTTTCTGTGCACTGTTCTGTTCCGGGAATACGCCCAGAAGCGCGCGCATTGGGTTGCCTATGCGGAAGGCGCGCGCGTGAGAGGAAGAAGGGCAGAGGCGCCCGCTTCTGGGTGAGAACCTGCAAATCAGTGGGTTCAAGGGATTGCCTTGACCCTTAATTAAGAAGACTTTCCCCTGCAGAATTTGTTAGCACAGAAACATGGAATTGAAGGACAAGAAAGGAGGCGGGCGATTCTGGTAATAAGGGTCGGACGCGCCCGCTTTAGGCCAAGAAGGCCGGAGGCCCGCGCTTCCTACCCTTTTTACCAGAATGCCCAGAAAATAGTAATAAGAACACCAAAAGTTAAGAACGCAAGTTTAACCCTCTAAATCGTCCCCAGCGGAGTCGCCACTGTAGATACCCCAGGGAACCACGGCTTGGCTAGAGCGGTGAATTATCCTAGGATGTCTAACTTGTTTTAGATTTTTTAGAGTCGCCACCTATGTTTTTAAAGGAACATAAGAAAAACCTAGAAATAGCCTAATTTATGTACAAAACCAGAGATTCGGGAGAGAAGGGTTCGGGGGTTAGGTGACGGAGTGGGAAGTACTTAAACACCCACTCCGCCCCGCTTACGCGGGTCTTGCTACTATTGGTGTTCTAATACTAAATGTCCTTCAATTTATTAACAATGCTAACAATTATAATGTAAAGAAAAAGGGGAAAAGAATGATTTTATTAATTTAATGCTAAATAGTTACATGTTGGACTAGTGCTAAATGATTACATTAAGAAATGAAATATAAATTAAATGAAGTTTGGAATGTTGGGATGTAACCTTGGCCAAACTTCAATAGTGAAGTGGCCTTTTGGTTGTATCCCTTTTTATGGAGATTGCATACTAGTAAGACTAGACAAGTAAAATAAGAGAAGAAAAGAGATGTTGTACCTTAGGAAAGAGGACTTCAAACTTGGACTTGAAAATAGTGTTGTTGTAGAGAAAATGTTGTGCAAACACTTTGTGTAGTGTTTTGTAGAGAAAGATTGTTGAGATGATTTGTGTAGAGTTTTTGTTCAAGTCTCAAAAATTGGGTCCTTTTCCAAGATAGAAGATGATGGTTTTTATAGGTAAAAAAGAGAGGGAAAGGTTGGAGGGAAAAGATGATCATCCATGTGAAATGGAATTGACCAATCAAAAATAAGATAAATAAAATAATAAATAAAAGAAATAAAAGAAAATCAAATATAATAAAAAGGAAATATTTTGTTTTAATGAAAAGGCTAGAAGTGTGGGATTGGGAGTTAATGAGAAAAGGGGGGATGAATGTGGATGTAAAAAGATGGTTTTTGTGATCAAGAAAAGATGTTTGTAAATAAGAAAAGGGAGGGAAATAAGGTGCAATCCGTTACTGCCAAAGTGGGAAGCGCGCGGGTCCGGCTTTTGGGGCGGGACGCGCACGCGGCTCACTGGCTGTGCCGGAAGCGCGCGATTTTAAAAATGACAGAAAGACAGAAATGACTCTAAAATTAATTCGGTTATGCAGTTTAGTCCAAAACTAACGGAATCAGTCAGGAACTTAACCGAAGTAATAGAAATTAATAAAAATAAGTTAAATAAAAATACTATGCATGCAATCGGGGTGAGAGGTCCAAGGCGGGGTGTCTACACCACGAAGTCAACAGCATCCGCTACTCAAGGCACTTCATCCCCAGCAGAAAATGGTCCACAGTCAACCATGCCCGCATCCCCACGGACTCATTCAAAGGCTCACTAACGGCCTCATCAACGGATTTCACTAACGGATTCGTCAACAAAGGTTCACTAACGGCCTCCCAAAGGTTCACTAACGGCCTCCTCATTCGAAGGTTCACTAACGGCCGCATTCAAGGGTTCACTAACGGCCTCACTTAACGGATTCAGCCGGCAGGTTTACCAACGGATCATGCCACCCCCTCTACCAACAAAAGACGCTCACACAGGGAGCACACCCCTATCTCTAGCAATTTCAAATTCCTGCTTTCATCGAGTCTTTGCTTTCTTTTCTTTCTTTTTATTTGTCGATGTCCTCGGCGGGTGTTTTTACTTTCGTCGACACGTTTTGCTTCGCAATCCACGTCGCCGAGGGGCTCTGTAGACACCCCGCCTTGGACCTCTCACCCCGATTGCATACAAAGTATTTTTATTTAACTTATTTTTGTTGATTTCTGTTACTTCGGTTAAGTTCCTAACTGATTCCGTTAGTTTTGGACTAAACTGCATAACAGAGTTAACTTTTAGGGTCATTCTGTCATTCTGTCCTTTTCTGACGCGGGCGCTTCCGAAACTGTTAACGGGCTGCGCGCGCGTCTCGTCCCAAAAGCGGGACTCGCGCGCTTCCCACTTTGGCAGTAACGGATTGCACCTTATTTCCCTCCTTTTCCTAGTTTACAAAATAACCTCTTTTTACATCCAAGTTCATCCCCCCCTTTGTTCCAAAAACTCCCAATCCTTTATTTTAGCCTTTTCATTAAGAAACAAAATATTTTTTTTTATTATTATTTGATTTTCTTTTATTTATTTCATTTATTATTTCATTTATCTTATTTTCTATTGGTCAATTCCATCTCACATGGATTGACCAATTTCCCTTCAAGTTTTCCCTCTTCTTTTTACCTATAAAAACCTCTCATTTCTACCTTAGAAGAGGACGAACTTCATCTTCCCTACAAGAACTATACACAAGTTCTCTCAACACATTTTCCCTACAAACAAACACTACACAAAGTGTTGCACAACCATTTCTCTAGAAACAACACCATCTTCCAGTCAAAGTCTAAGGTCCTCTTTTCTAAAGGTACTTTTATTCTTCTTCTCTTTTATTCTAGTCTTACTAGTATGCAATCCCCATCAATTGGGACTTGACCAAATGACCACTTTACTACATTAAAGTTGGTTAAGGTTATCTCCCTACATTTTAATCTCTACTTTAATTTTCTATACATTTCTTAATGTAATTGTTTAGCATAAATTTATAAATAAAACAATTCTCTTTTCTTCCCCTTTTTCTTTACATTATAATTGTTAGCACTGTTAATAAATTGAAGGACATTTAGCATTAGAATACCAATAGTAGCAAGACCCGCATAAGCGGGGTGGAGTGGGTGTTTAAGTACTTCCCACTCCGTCACCTAACCCCCGAACCCTTCTCTCCCGAATCTCTGGTTTTGTACATAAATTAGGCTATTTCTAGGTTTTTTTTATGTTCCTTTAAAAACATAGGTGGCGACTCTAAACAATCTAAAACAAGTTAGACATCCTAGGATAATTCACCGCTCTAGTTGTGGTTTCCCGAGGTATCTACAAATAGATTTAGGAGGTGGTCTCTTGTGACAACACCTAGATCCGTCTCATAGAAGAGACGGGTCGACCCATAACCCGTGTACAACATTCTCCGCGAAGCGTAGGATCCCAACTCATGATCCACTCAAAATCTACCATGTGGCAGCGACCCATTGGCCCAAAAAAAAATCTTTTTTTTTTCCCAGAAAAGAAAATCGTTTTTTTTTTAGATTTTATATATTTTTTTTGACTATTTTTTTCGTTTGCCAAAAGTAATACTTAGTATAACTAAATGTAACAACTGTGTTGCTTTAAAGTAACATTGTTTATAAGTAAACGTAACACCAGTTTTACAAAAAAAAAAAAAATAGCTCATTTTACTCATCTTTCATCTGTAATACTAACTACAAATACGTGTAACACTAACAATAACTAAATGTAATTATCGTTATACTGAAATGTAATTGTGTTTTTCCAGAATATTTTTTATTTTTGAGTATTTTGATTTTATTTTTTAAAAGTAACATTTGAAAAATAACTTATATACATGAATGTAATTATTTATACAAGTAAATGTAACACTTTAGTAGATGAAATTGTAACAGATTTCTATAGATAATGTAATACTTTTACATGTATCATGATAAATTGAACCCATTGTAACTTATTATTTGAAAACAAATAGATATACTATTATACAAGTAAACGTAATTGTTTTACAATGTTATTATACAAGTAAAATGTAAAATTCTTTTATAAAAATTGTTACTTTCTTATTTTTACAATGTTACTGATGTAGGCAGGGGAAGGAATAAAAGGCATAAAACACTATTAATCCGTTGATTGTCGCAACATACCTGAATAGTAGTATCAAACACTGTTGAATTGCGCACGATTGCCAGTGAATGATCTTCAATTCTCGTTGAATCGTGCACGATTACCGATAATTGGCATCCAAAAGGAATTCATCACTTTGAGGGATAAAGAGACAAGCTCAATATCGAAACTTTATTAATAACCAACTAATTTTCGGAATTACATAAAGACCTATTTTTATAAGGCTCATATGACTTGGAAATCAAGTCAACTACTTCTAAAAATAACCCTAATATATATGGTATCCTATTAGACTCCTAAAATATCAAAATAAATTCCTAATCTACTTTTAACTATGAAAATAGTACCTATCAAATATTAAATCCGAAAAATACAATAAAAATAAAAATAGTAGTTAAAATTAAACTTTAAACTTATCCCTATATCGATCTCCATCATTCTCCCCGTCTTTGAAAAATTCGTCCTCGAATTTGGAATGGTTTGTAATTGAATTTGTAGCAGCGCAAAGAGAACTTTAAAGTTTAATTTTAACTATTATTGTTTTTTTATTGTATTTTTTGGATTTAATGTTTGATAGGTAGTATTTGTTGGATATTATGCCATAGGCCCTTGAAAAAGGCCTATGCGTTACATCATAGCTTCATTGTTATAAAGATAACAAACCCGATTATTATATATTTTGCATGTTTATTATAATAATCACTGTCCCAAGAACTTATGAAGAGCTAGTATGAGTTTAATGGATAATCATATGATGATTATGGTGCATAGGATGCAGATTAAACTTGTGGGTACTTGTTAGAGAACATGGTACTGGATAGACCCGTTATGAGATTTATGTCATGGTCAAATGTCATAATTAAATCTCATAATAGTCATGCCATTTGAATCCTTAGACCTAAGATTATCATGGTCTTCCACATGATGAACATTATGTTTGACGTACTCAAACGCTACCCTTAATCGGGTGGTTATAAAGGCTACAATTGGCATAATCAGATTCTTGTAGGGAAGAATGATAAGTCAAGATGGGTGTTGGTCCCAGAGACACAACAAGGGTATGAAAAGAGGCTAGAGGGGGGGGGGGTGAATAGCCTATTTAAAATTTCAACCATTTTTCAAAATTCAACCTTTATGCTTACACTTGAATTTTGCGGTAGATAAAAACCACGAGGTCAAGTATAAAATGCACAGTGGAAGTTTTCGTTGAAACAAGTTAAGAGTTGGTTTTGATAAGTTCAATGCGGTAGGTTGGAGTGCGGTAGGTAGTGCGGTAGATGTGTATGCGGTAGGTAGGAGTGCGGTAGGTTAAAGTGAGGTAGGTTGAAAGATTGAAAACTTGTGTCTTAGAGAGTTTTGACAAATGATAAGTTAGTCAGATTTTAACTCAGGCAATGAGGTAGACAAACAAACAAAATTCACAATTGTTCTTAACTCTGAAAGATCAAACACTAAAAAGACAAACAGGATCAATATGAACAAGTGAAGAACAATATGAACAAGACTTAAAGTAAATTTGCAGAAATGTAAAGTGCAGTAAGTAAAGAACACAATGATTTGGAAAGGTTCGATCTGTTAAAAGATCTACGTCCTTTACCAAGATGGTCAGTCTTGGATTTTGAATGAGGTATATATTAGATTCACTTGAGTACAAATTGCAGAGATGAAGTATTGAATCAACACCTATTTCTATGAAGTTCAAATCCTAGACTTAGACCAGTGTATCCCTAATGATTCAATCTATGTGATTGATCAATCGGGGTGAGTGTGTGTGTAAGAATCAAAAGCTCTTTTGAATCTATATGATTTTAGAGCCTAATGAAACTTGTGTGAGAGGCTTGAGATATGATCTTGAATGTTGCTGGAGATTTGATGAAGACTTGAAGGTTGAGTGCTTGAAGATTCGAAGGATTCTGGAAATCTTGAGTATGATCTTCAATCACCAAGAATTTCAACAACAATTTCTCTCTTAGAATCTCAGCTTTAGTTCAATGAAGAACACAAGGACTATTTATAGCCTTGAAGGAGAAACTAGCCGTTTGAATTCTTGGAGGGCAAGTTTGGAGGACAATGAGCTGTTGATTTCTAATTGGAGCTCAGTCTGAGTTGTCCTTTTGTTGCAGAGTCATGGTGGTCCAACTGTACTATGATGACAGTTGTATTCAAATTTGAAATTTGAATTTGCAACGTTCTAAACTAACCAAGGTTTTGGGCATACGTGTAACCATGGTTAAGTTTGAACCAAACTCGAGTTTCTTCAACTCTGGTACCATGCGGTAGAATGAATCATGCGGTCGGCTTGATTCATGCGGTAGGTAAAAAGCATGTGATGAGTTGATCCATGCGGAAAGCACTAGCCCATGCGGTAGACATACTCATGTGGTAGACTTAGCCTTGCCACATATCTCCAGACTTAGAAAAATTTAGGGACCTAATCTGCTAAGCCTATCAAACTAGAAAGTGGACTATTCTAAATGAAGTACAAGTACTTCTTACAATATATCCTAAAGTCCACAAAGAGTAAAAATTAGGTTATGGGATCAATCAAATCTAGGTAATAGGAGTGGTTTATAATAAGCATACCCAACAATCTCCCCCTATTTGATTGAGACCATTACCTACTATAATAAAGGCTAATTCATTGTACTTGGTAAAAACATGTTTTCAAGAATAAACATTTTATTAATCATGTCCCAAGTCAATGCACACTCTAAGCCAATGTCATAGATTTCTATCATCCTAAAAAGAAAAACAAATTACTAATCCTAGAAGATAGAAATATTATTTGAAGCATTTCAAGATAAATAATCAGAGAAGGAGTAGAAATGCAACAAACACAATAAACAATCATACTCCAAGATGATAATCATTAAGGCAGCAGGAGTATAAGAAAAACAAAAGAGAAACATTTGTCTGTTACAACCCCAAATGAAAACAGAAATGAAAGTAAAAATTGTTTTAAGACAACACATTGTTTCAAATGACCACATGCGGTCATATCAAATAATAGGGTACGACAGACTAGATGCGGTCGACTTCAATTACTTCATCATTGAATCTTGCCGTGAAAGGAGATGTGAAAGGGAAGCGGTAAGCTGGTAAGTTCAACCCAGGGATAATGATTGGAGATAAAACTCCATCTTCTTCATCCTCTTGCTCACCTTGAGCATGAACATTACCTTGACCAGCTTCAGGAGGTTGAAAAGCTTCCTGCACAGCTTGAATCATGCCTTGACGGTTAAGCCTATTCATTACTGTATTGACGCGGTTGGATAGGAGGTCAATCTTGGTAGATTGTCCTTCAATTCTGACGTTGTTGACCTCAATACGATTGGTTTGAACTTTCATGGCTTCGGTCATTACGGAAATCTTGGGAGTGACTTTCTCTGCGACAGTAAGAAGTGCGGTATTGGTTTGAATCATGATTTCCTCTTTTAGAGAAGATTTCAATTTCTTCAGCTCCTTGCCCAGCTCTTCCTTGACTTCAAGTTTATCATCATTCATGGATTTTGATAGTTATTTGCTTGCTCCCTCAACTCCACTAACAACACTGTTACTGATGTAATCCGTTTTCTTTCTAAGAGCTTCTTTGAGTGCGGCAAGAGTTAGGGAAGAGGTATCAGTTGCGGCAGGAGGTGGAGGAGCGGCAGAGGTGCTAGTTATCTTGTCAATGATGTCCTTAATAGCCTTTGTTATCACAACACTCTCCCCCTTAATGGTCGAAACCATCTCAGAAGGAAGTGCGGCAACCCCATGCTTAAGAGCGGCTTGATCAGCCCTAACCTCAATTAGCTCTTCGCGAAGTACAACCATACTAGCAACAAGATTAGAAACCTGACTTTGAGTATCTGCCTGCATCTGAGTCAAAAGTTTAACTGCGGCAAGGAGCTCAGGAGTGGATGATGCGGCAGCCTCAGGTAGAGCGGTCGATGGAGTTGGTGCGGCAGGATCTGGGAGAACGGCAGGAAGGATCTCGTCAATCCCTTGCTCAGAAATAGTAACAGTGTCAGTTGGGGGTACGGTCACATCAATTTCATCAACTTTAACAAACGCATCCGATTTTTCTGGAACAATAACTTCAACATTCTCAATATCCATAGCTTTTACTGCGGCAGACTTGTCACTTGCGGCAGAGCTATTTTGTTCCTCATCCTCAGAGCTTTCATCCACTAAATCCTTATCAATGGGATTGATTGGTGGTGCGGCATCATTAGCATCAGAGTTATCAACATTTTCATCTTCAGTCTTCTCACTCTCATCTGCGGCAGACGCATCATTGTCCTCAGATTGAGAGACTTCTTCCATGTCATCTAGCTGAGCATCCAACACAAATTTTTTCGAGATCTTTGGAGGAGCTACTGTAATATCTTCATCAGAGGTAAAGACTGGAGATTGAATTTCTGGGGATGGTTGCTTGGTGACCTTCGCCTTTTTAGAGATCTTGATAGGACTTGGAGTGTGAGATCTCTTTTTGAATTGTTCAAGCTTCTCAACATGTCTCTCCCCCTGACTAGATGCATGTTTGGAGGATGATTTGGATTTGGAGGGCACGGTAGAGTGAGGAACAATATATGGTTGTTTTGGTGCGGTAGGAAGAGGCTTGGAAGGTTTTGATTTTGGAGGAGGTGAAAGTGACGGTGAAGGGGATCTTGATGGTGCGGTAAGAGGCACAGAAGGTTTAGGTGTGGCAGACTTTGAAGGAACGGTAGAAGCAATCTTGATTCCTTGGGAGACTGGCTTTGGCTTCCTTACCAGATCCTCAACCTTTTCTTTACCTTTAACAGAGGTGGGAGGAGAGGAGATTGCAATACCTTTAGACTTGTCCTTCTCTGCGGCAGCCTTCTTTCGCTCCTTTTCAAATGCGGCAGCATCCTCAGCAGACATGATTCTATCACCCAAATTACCCAATCCACGCTTAGTGTATTTTGGTGGTTCATAGCTCTCAATTGGATCTTTGAGAAGATAACTCCTGTACATCTCGTCACCAAAATTGTTGCGGTAATTTCCTCTCATCGACTTACGGCAGAAGTCTTTTGTGGTGGAGATAGGCACCTTGTAGTTCTTGTTTTTCTCATACAGATCTTTGATTCGGAGAGTTAGACCCATCAAGTAGGAAATCAACCTACTGTTCGTTCGGTACTTGGTTTCGCCTTCTTCTGCCGCATCCTTATATAATAGGATGTTTGCCTTCAAAACATCGTAGATGATTTGGCCCCAGTCCAAATTCTTTCCCAGATAGATAGCAACACATATCATCCATTGGGTATTGTTAAAATTAGCATGATTGCCAGTCTTGCAAAGCAATGCATGATCTACCAGATGCCCAATGTGGTACATGATCTCACCTACATCCTTGCGCTGAATTCTTAGAATATCTGCCATGCCAGCAAGCTTCTTAGAAAGGCTTAGGGTTTCTGACCGTGAAATAGTTTCTGGTCCAGCTCTACTCATTTTAACGCCAAGGGCGTGAGCTAAGTCGCTAGCATCAAAGGATAGTGGGATGCCCATGACAGAGGCTTTGATAAACTTAGGATTAGAATCAGGCTCATCAGCACTTTCCATCTCAACAGCAGAGGTGAAGAATTCATCAACAAACGCAGGTAGATGGAAGTCTTGTTGAAGCATAAAGAACGGTAAGATGCCGGACTTGTTGAGCCTAGCCAGAATGTTGCGGCCAATGGCATCCTTTTTAAGGTCCTCAAGATCTAGAACTATGCCAGGAATAAAGTGATTTAGATCCTGAAACAAAACAAAGCAAAGTTGAGAACGAGGTAGATTGTGCGGTCACTTGACAGAGAGTGTAAAGCAATGATGGTGCGGTCAAGTGAGGCACGGTAGGGAAGAAACACGGTAAGGAGAAGATGGAGATATCATGGTTACCGCAAACAACAAAGTGTTGCAAAAAAAATGAATCAAAACGTGAACATTACATAAACACTCAATGACAAAAGAGGGTACATTAAGAGGGATAAAAAATATGAAGTATGTCAAGAACACGAAGAACATTTTGACGAACATGAAGAACACCATAGCACAGTTACCCAGATTCCCAGAAAAGTGACCAAAACGAAGGAAAATGACCTGGGAAGAATCGGAAATGCCTATAGAGCAATAAAAACACAGCAATTTCATGAACTAAACAACATTAAACTCAGAAATTGAAAGGGGAAAGGATTGGAATACCGAAAATTCAAAAAACCCATTTGGTTAAATTGAATTCAACACAACCTGGATGAAATCCTATGAAATCTACAAATATATGAACTAGAACCAAGAATAAACAATCAACCCAAAATTTTAACTACATATAAGTAAAAAAAATGAGATGAATCTTAGAGAATGTGAAAAGTTTTTGGGAAATGTCCGCCAAAAAAATTTACGAGTTTCAAGAAGTTCATAGCATAACTACGACTGGAGGAGTGGATTGAGATGGAATAGAACTAGGAATTTCGTCTCTGGATTCAGTCGATTTTGAAGACTTCTTGGATTGATGCTTAGACATTATATAGAAGTGAATCGAGAGAGAGATGAATGAAGATTTTAGAGAGAGGTTGATAGAGATTGTTTGCAGAGAGAAAATTAGAGAGTGGTGGAGATGAAGATAGTGGGACGGTTTGGTGAAGGGGTTATGCAGAGGTCAGAGTGATGGGAAGTTGGGAGGTTAACTCTGAAAAAGGTGACTGACATGACCTAGGAGGCACTTTTCATTAAATGCGAAGTTACAGGAGGTCACGTCGGACTAGCCAATGACGGCTCGGATATTTTAAGGAATAAAGATTAAATACAAAAATTTAATGCCCTAAAAGATTTGAATTAAATACAAGCGAGGGAAAATAGAAAGTTACCTTTGTGCCCTTGAGGTAGATATCGTCAAAATATCTCAAAATATTACTAAGTTAGAAGACTTACCTGGGCCTGAGTGCGGTAACTTGAGATATCGACCGTGTCATGTGCGGTCGATGTGAGGTGTTTACCTTGCTTTGAATGTTTTAACTTTATATGAGGCAGCATGTTTTTATCCGGTCAACATATGGTGATGCGGCAGATTTGAAGTGCGGTCAAGTGAGGGTTTCTAGATCTCTGTAATTTGCTTGACCGTGGGTCATCTGCTGTGTAGCCTGCTTGATCTTAAACTTGGAAACAAAAACATTAGTACAAGAAATCTTATGGACAAGTTTGAGTTAGAGTTCAAGCATACCCATTTCTCCTCTTAGATACCTAAATCTCTTGGAATCAAGAGCCTTGGTGAGAATATCTGCAATTTGATCATCAGTACTCATATACTCTAGATGGATATTCCCTTTTTCCACGTGATCCTTGAGAAAGTGGTATTTGATATCAATGTGTTTGGTCTTGGAATGCATGACAGGGTTGTTGGAGACAGCAATGGTAGATGTATTGTCACAAAAGATTGGACAATTTTATTCTTTGATTCCGTAGTCAACCAATTGTTGCTTCATCCACAACACTTGGCAGCAGCAGCTTCCAGCAGCTATATATTCAGCTTCTGTGGTCGATACAGAGACTGAGGCTTGTTTCTTGCTTGCCCATGAAACTAGTCGATTTCCAAGGAAATGACAAGTTCCACTCGTGCTTTTCCTGTCGATGGTACATGCTGCATAATCTGCATCTGAGTAACCTATAAGATCAAAAGTTGAATCTTTGGAGTACCAAAGTCCAAGGTTAGTAGTCCCAGATAGATATCGAATAATACGTTTAACAGCAATAAAATGTGCTTCTCTAGGATCAGCTTGATAACGGGCACAAACGCAAACACTAAACATGATATCTGGCCTACTAGCAGTTAAATATAGGAGAGAGCCAATCATACCTCGATATAAGGTTTGATCAACCTTCTTACCTTTCAAGTCTTTATCTAGCTTATTACCAGTAGCCATAGGAGTGTCGTATGCCTTTGCATTTTCAAGTCCAAATTTCTTGATGAGATCTCTTGTGTACTTAGCTTGGTTGAGGAAGATGCCTTCAGCACATTGTTTAATTTGAAGTCCAAGGAATAATGTCAATTCTCCCATCATGCTCATCTCAAATTTGCTTTTCAAGAGTTTCTCAAAACGCTTACACAACAATTCATTAGTAGAACCAAAAATAATATCATCTACATATATTTGAACAAGTAAAGTATGATCATTATATTTAGCAATGAATAAAGTTGTGTCGATCTTACCACGCTTGAATCCCTTTTCAAGGAGAAACTTAGATAGAGTATCATACCATGCTCGTGGAGCTTGTTTGAGTCCATACAAAGCTTTACGGAGTTTGTAGACATGATTTGGAAATTTGGGATCTTCAAATTCGGACGGTTGAGCAACAAAGACGGTTTCTTGAAGTTCTCCGTTGAGAAATGCACTCTTTAATCCATTTGATATAGCTTGAATCTTTTGTAAGAGGCATAAGCTAAGAATATCCTTATAGCTTCGAGTCTTGCAATGGGGGAAAATGTTTCATCATAATCAATGCCTTCTTCTTATCTATATCCTTGTGCAACCAACCTAGCTTTCTTCCTTGTGATGCTTCCATTCTCATCCATCTTGTTTCGGAACACCCACTTTGTGCCAATCACTCCTTGATCTTGTGGCCTTGGAACCAAGGTCCAAACTTTACATCTTTCAAATTGGTTGAGTTCTTCTTGCATGGAAATAACCCAACTTGAGTCCTGGAGTGCTTCATCAACTTTCTTAGGTTCAACTTGAGATATGAATGCAGTAAGTGCATCATAGTTTGATCTTCTTGTTCTAACGCCAGAATGAAAATCACCAATGATATTCTGAATTGGGTGATCTCTGACCTCACGAACTTCTTGAGGTATGTCTGGTTGAGTTGATGGTGGTTGTAAATCTTCTAGTGGTACATCATTTGAGCCATCCCAATCATAAGTAATTTGAGGGATAGGTTCTTCAACATTTATGGGTGTCTCAACTTCAACTCCATTTGAGGTAGCAGCAGATGAGGTAGCTTCTGGTGCTTCATATGAGGTAGATGGAGGTGTAGTTGAGGTAGATGGGTTTCCTTGAGTTGATTGATTTTGTGGTTGAGTTGTACCTGTCTCATTTATCTCAATAAAATCATCAGCAACATTTGGAGCCATATGTGGCTCAAGGAGAGAATGTTCATCAAAAGTAACATGGACAGATTCAACTATCTTAAGAGTAGTTTTATTAAATACACGAAAAGCTTTTGAGTGTTTAGCATACCCAATAAATATACCTTCATCGGCCTTAGGAGCAAATTTACCTCGATGTTCTTTACCGTTGTAGAGTATGAAGCATTTGCATCCAAATATCTTGAAGTAAGCTATGTTGGGGGTTCTTCCTCTCCAAAGTTCATAAGGAGTTTTGTTGTAGGTCTTGTTGATGAGGGATCTATTCTGAGTGAAGCATGCTGTATTGACGGCTTCAGCCCAAAAGTATTGAGGTAGCTTTGCTTCAGCAATCATTGTCTTTTCGGCCTCTGTCAACGTTCTATTCTTTCTTTCCACTACACCGTTTTGTTGTGGAACTCCAGCAGCAGAGAAGTTGTGGTCAATACCATGATCATCACAGTATTGAGCAACACCGTTGTTCTTGAATTCTGTACCATTGTCGGATCGAACACTAACGATGTCGTCTTCTTTTTGTGTTTGGAACTGTCTAAATAGTGCGGTCAAAATGTCATAACAATCATCTTTGGAGCTCATCATCTCGACCCACGTATATCTTGAGTAGTCATCTACCACAACTAAGTTATATCTATTTCCTCCAATACTTGCGGTAGAAACATGTCCAAACAGATCCATATGCAGTAGTTGCAAACATCTAGAAGTTGAAGGTGTCGTCTTGCTGGAGAAAGACGCTTTTGGTTGTTTGCCTAGTTGACATGCTGTGCACTTCTCATCATGGTGATCAGCTACTTTGGGTAGACCACGAACTAGATTTTCTCTACCAATCTTGGAGAGATACTTGAATTTTAAGTGACTTAGTCTTTTATGCCACAGCCAACTATTCTCACTAACATTCTTTGCTACAAAACAGAGATTAGAAGAAATGCAAGATGAATTAAAATCAACAACATAAACATTTTTCTTACGAATCCCTTTGAGCAAAGTGACGCCGGATATGCCATCTTTGATGAGACAGAAATTTGAAGTGAAGTGGCATTGCAATCCTTTGTCGCAGAACTGAGATATTGAGAGTAGATTGTGTTGTAGTCCAATAACTAGAGAGGCTTCTTGAATGGTGATTTTTCCTTTACGAATGACTCCATATCCTACAGTATTTCCTTTGTTATTGTCTCCGAAGGTTACTGATGGACCCTTTTCTTCACGGACATCTTCCAATAAGTTGATATCTCCGGTCATGTGCCTTGAACAGCCACTATCGAGATACCATAAACTTGATCTATCCTTGGAGAGTCCAGCCATTAAGCAGAGAACCTATAAAATAAACATTTAAGAACAAGGTCCCCTTTTATTCTTTTGGGTCCAAAGGGTTAGCAACTTTTAACAACCCACACTTGCCTCACAGAAGGGGGTTTAAGCCTTCTGGGATTTGGTGTGAATCTTAAAAGACATTCAGCAGCCTTGTGACCATAATCATCACACACGGAGCAATGGTGGAAGCCACCCAACTGAGGGTTAACAAACTTCGTTGAGGTCTTAAGCACAACATCATTTACTGGTATGGATGAGGTCTCCTTAACAAAATTCATCCTCTTGAATTTTGCTGCCTTGCCGCCACTTGCGGTCGATGATTTCCATGCGGTAGCCATCTTCCTTGGTGCGGTCGGTTGACCTCGCGGCAAGATAACGCGCTAGGGAGCACCATCTACCTTGCTAGAGGAAGCCTCTGCGGTAGGTTCATCCATGGCAATACCTTTCAACTTTGCCTTGCCAGTTTGTTTCTTAGGGTAGACATAGTTGAATTCTAGTTTCTTCTTTGGTTCTTGTCCTACACCCTTTGAAACATGATGTTTAGCCTTCGACCCTTCCAAAGTTTGCTGGGTAAATTTCTCATCTCTTTCACAACATGATGCACATTTAAAGTTGTCACTAGTTTGAAATCCTAATCCTTCTTTATCACCACTAGGCTTTTGAGATTCTAAGATTTGTTCCATAGTGACACGAGAATTGGTCCACTCATTAGTAATCCTTTTAAGATCATTTATCTCAGCAACCAATTCATCGTTTTTAACTTTAAATATAGCATTTTGTTCTTCTAAGAAACGGTTTCGATCAGTAAGAGGAGTCATGCTCTTGATCTGTTCCTTAAGGAGGGTGAGTTCAGATCTTAGTATAGATTTCTCCGTCGTAAGCTGGGAAATTTCTTCAGTTGAAAGTGCTAAAGCTTCCTTCATACCAGAGAATTTACTAATTACCTGTTCAGCTTTTGCAAACATCTTTTCTTGTTCATCGGGGGAAATGTCAAACTTGACTTGAGGTGTGGTAGACAGAACTTCCTTCACTTTGGGATTTAGTAGAGCTTTCTTTGTTGCACTCATATCACATCTTGAAAATAGAAGATCACCATTCTTTTGAACTGGAGTTAGGACTCCTTTTTCAGCAAGTTCATCTGCCGTATAACTTATCCGTTTAGGTTTTGCATTTGGTGAGCGACAACTTTTATTATCATCCTCATCATCGGACTGAACGACCAAACAGATGTGACCTTCTTCAGAATCCTCATCGCTTTCATCAGAGTCTGACTCTATCCAAGTAGCTAACTCTTTTGAGGTAGAGTCTTCTTCAGCCATCATTCCTTTTTGCTTTGAATACCTTGGAGTAAAGTTACTTTTCTTTTTCATATACTCATACTTGGGAATTGGACATTCTGATGCGAAGTGACCTGGTTTCCTGCAATTAAAACAAACAAGATCTTCTTTCTTCTTGGAGAAGTTGAAGTTCTCTTTCTTCTTTGAAGGGCTGCTCCTTGAAAACCTTGTTGAAGCTTTGCTTGTTGATCCGGGTCTTGCTGTCTTTCTGAAATTTTGGAATCTTTTCACGAACATAGCAAAATCATCATCATCCATATCAAGTAAATCTGATGTGGAGATTTTTGGATCTTCTTCCTCGATCACTTCTTCCTTTTGAGCAACCAACGATAAGCTCTTTGTTTTTCCTTCCATTTCAGCAATGTTGTTAAGCTTGATATCAAAGACCTTGAGGTTGGCATAGAGGCTTCTGAGAGACATGTCATCTAGTAGCTTGGTATCTTCAAGAGTGTTTCCTTTGTGTAGATATTGTGAACCAAGAGCGGCAAGAAAATTGACATTGATTTCTTTCTTGGTAAGCTTCTTTCCGAGTGCTGTATAAGTACTCACGATCTCACAATAACGATCATAAGTGGATCTTAGTGATTCACCGGGGATCTTAGCAAAGTTGTTGAATCTTCTTTGAATTGCAAACTTTTTGCTTTCCTTGCAAGCTTGATCTCCTTCGATGTAATCTTCAATTGCATCCCAAAGTTCTTTTGCAGTAGAACATTCCATGATCTGTCGACGCTGTGACGTACTTAAGGTACTTAGAAGTATGCGTTTTGCTTTCACATCCATTCCAACCAGTCTTTTCTCTTCATCGGTCCATTCAGCTTTTGGTTTCTTGATAGTCGGATTTACACCATTGGTTTCTGGATCCGGATTAGCTTTCATTGGGAAGTATGGTCCAATGGTAAGACAATCACCAAGTTGCTCGTCCATGGAGTAGAACTAAGTTAGAATGCTGTGCTTCCATACGTCAAAATTATCTTCGTCGAACGCTGGAACGTGAGTGAAGTTAACCGTTGCCATAGTTTTCTGACTTGCCATTTTGAATCGGCACCCAAGCTGTTATGCTTGAAAAACAGAAGTTTTATAAAGGTGTTAGCTCTGATACCACTTGTTGGTCCTAGAGACACAACAAGGGTATGAAAAGAGGCTAGAGGGGGGGGGGTGAATAGCCTATTTAAAATTTCAACCATTTTTCAAAATTCAACCTTTATGCTTACACTTGAATTTTGCGGTAGATAAAAACCACGCGGTCAAGTATAAAATGCACAGCGGAAGTTTTCGTTGAAACAAGTTAAGAGTTGGTTTTGATAAGTTCAATGCGGTAGGTTGGAGTGCGGTAGGTAGTGCGGTAGATGTGTATGCGGTAGGTAGGAGTGCGGTAGGTTAAAGTGAGGTAGGTTGAAAGATTGAAAACTTGTGTCTTAGAGATTTTTGGCAAATGATAAGTTAGTCAGATTTTAACTCAGGCAATGAGGTAGACAAACAAACAAAATTCACAATTGTTCTTAACTCTGAAAGATCAAACACTAAAAAGACAAACATGATCAATATGAACAAGTGAAGAACAATATGAACAAGGTGAACAAGACTTAAAGTAAATTTGCAGAAATGTAAAGTACAGTAAGTAAAGAACACAATGATTTGGAAAGGTTCGATCTGTTAAAAGATCTACGTCCTTTACCAAGATGGTCAGTCTTGGATTTTGAATGAGGTATATATTAGATTCACTTGAGTACAGATTACAGAGATGAAATATTGAATCAACACCTATTTCTATGAAGTTCAAATCCTAGACTTAGACCAGTGTATCCCTAATGATTCAATCTATGTGATTGATCAATCGGGGTGAGTGTGTGTGTAAGAATCAAAAGCTCTTTTGAATATATATGATTTTAGAGCCTAATGAAACTTGTGTGAGAGGCTTGAGATATGATCTTGAATGTTGCTGGAGATTTGATGAAGACTTGAAGGTTGAGTGCTTGAAGATTCGAAGGATTCTGGAAATCTTGAGTATGATCTTCAATCACCAAGAATTTCAACAGCAATTTCTCTCTTAGAATCTCAGCTTTAGTTCAATGAAGAACACAAGGACTATTTATAGCCTTGAAGGAGAAACTAGCCGTTTGAATTCTTGGAGGGCAAGTTTGGAGGACAATGAGCTGTTGATTTCTAATTGGAGCTCAGTCTGAGTTGTCCTTTTGTTGCAGAGTCATGGTGGTCCAACTGTACTATGATGACAGTTGTATTCAAATTTGAAATTTGAATTTGCAACGTTCTAAACTAACCAAGGTTTTGGGCATACGTGTAACCATGGTTAAGTTTGAACCAAACTCGAGTTTCTTCAACTCTGGTACCATGCGGTAGAATGAATCATGCGGTCGGCTTGATTCATGCGGTAGGTAAAAAGCATGTGATGAGTTGATCCATGCGGCAAGCACTAGCCCATGCGGTAGACATACTCATGCGGTAGACTTAGCCTTGCCACATATCTCCAGACTTAGAAAAATTTAGGGACCTAATCTGCTAAGCCTATCAAACTAGAAAGTGGACTATTCTAAATGAAGTACAAGTACTTCTTACAATATATCCTAAAGTCCACAAAGAGTAAAAATTAGGTTATGGGATCAATCAAATCTAGGTAATAGGAGTGGTTTATAATAAGCATACCCAACAATGGGATTTGTCCTTATCTCAAAAGAGATATCTTCTTGGCCTCTCGATGAGTGAGATTGATGATAGTGTACTGCCGTACCCAAATGAATTGATGTGTTCAATGTCATTTGCTCATAATCAATCTACTCGGGATCGAGAAAGCATTGGATAACATAAGTTGACGTGGACCATGACTTATGTCCAATATGATATTGTTGGTCCTAAAGGGCAACAAGGGTATGAAAAATAGCTAGAGGGGGGGGGGTGAATAGCTGTTTTAAAATTCTTTTCGTACCCTTGATAAACTCAATTGCAAATGCGCACTTTATCAAGTAAGCGTTATGAAATGCGCCTAAGTGAGTGAGTGAAATGCACAGCGGAATTTAGTAATGAAAATAGGCGCAAAGTGTGATAAAGGGGCGCACACACATTCTAAGTATTTTGGCTCAAAGTGGTTGAAATAAGGAACTAAGGCAAATGAAATAACAACACAACACAATTCAGTTCAATCAATCTACAATAAGTAAACAAGCAAATAGTGAGTGAAGATAATAACTTGAAAGTAAATGACAAGATAATAACACAAGCTATTTGGAGAGGTTCGATCAATGAAAGATCTACGTCCTCTACCAAGATGGTTAGTCTTGGATTTCTAATGGAGATCTTATATAATGAGTGAGTGTTACAAATTACAACTTTTTGAGCTTCTACACTAACTCAAGATCTAATATTCTATGAATGAACAAATCCAAAACAATAACCGGTGTATCTCTAAAAGATGGATCTAAGTGATCAATCTTAAAGAGGTGCGTGTGTGATTTTAGTATCAAGGCTCTTTAGATCTTTATGATTTAGAGCACAATGAAACTAAAGTGTTATAGCTTGAAGATCTGGGCTAAGGATGAAGGTATGAAGATGTTCTTGAGAAATTCTGGAAACACGAAGGCAATCTTCAAATCTTCAACAAATGCTTTGAGAGAGAAATTCTTGAAATTCTTAGCAAAACTCAGCAACTTCAAAATGTTGAAGTTATGGGGTATTTATAGTGAACTTCAAAAAACTAGCCGTTGGAAATCCTTGTGGATAAGATGTGCTGTCACTCATTGATTGGAGCATGCATATATTATGGCTACTTTGACACTCAACATAAATATGACCGTTATGGACACGTGTCAACAGATTAGGCCCATATGTATCTTTTAACCACCGTTGGATCATTGGCGTAATTTGAATTCTCTTCAAGTCTTTGAGTCTTCAATAAATCACTGAGTGTTGAATAAACACTTTGAGGCGCGTTGAGCCAAGAGGCGCATAGAGACTGCGTGCGCTAAGGCATATGGGGCGCATGGCGCGTATGATCAAAGTGAGGCGCATAGCATTTCTTAGAAGAATGCTTATATGCGCGCGCTAGAAGGCGCATGGCGCATAGGCGCATGGCTCAACTCAAAATGTGATTTTCTTGAATCTTGATCTTCTTGCCCTATTTCTAAGCCTATTCTATAACAATGGACAACCTAAAAAATGAAGTATAAATACTTCTTAAATGAGGGTCTAAAGTCCATGAAATAAAACTTAGGTGATGGATCAATCAAATCTAATAAATCCTATTACATTAAAACTGAGATATATGTGGGCATACCCAACAGATATCGCGTGACAAAGGGATTGTGATATGTTCTATAAAGTTAACTTTGGACTTTCAGAGTGTAGACACCCCGCCTTGGACCGCTCACCCCGATTACACATTTGATTTTGTGTTTCTTCCTATTTTATGTGTTTTTCGATAGTTTCTGTTACTTTCGTTAAGTTCATGACTGGCTCTGTTAAGTCCAGGGACTAAACTGAATCACAGTGCTGACTTTCTAGTCCATTCTATCAAAAAAACCATTTCAAAGTCGCGCGCCTCCACCTTTATAGGCCAGACGCGCGCGCATCCCGCCCTCAAGGCAGGAAGCGCGCGCATCTGGGCCTCAGTTACAGATTCTGTCCAAGAATCCCTCACTTACTCATTTTACATGATTTTGCCTGGGAAATTTATCTTTGTGACTTCGTTTTGGCACCAAAAACACCTGTTTTACACCTATAAAAACCCCTCTTCTCCACCATTTCAAGGGAATCTCTTTGGAACACAAGAAAACTCTACCAAAAAGAAGGACTTTTTGATACTAGGACTTTAAGGCTTTTTTAAGTGCTTTCTCCAAGGAAACTCTTGAAGAGTCTTGAAGTTTAGGTAATCTTTATCTCTTTTCATCAATTTTCTTCTCTAATCTTCATCTCTTCTCTCACTTTCTTAATCAAACGTGCAATCACCCAAAACATTTTGGGACATGACACCAAAGATCACTTCATTCCATTGAAGTTGGTCAAGGAGTTGTCTCCCCACATTCAAAACACCCCTTTTAAACCCCTTTTATCATTATCAAAGAATAGGAAAAACATTTTTTATGTAGACTGTGAACAAGCAAGACCAACATTAGTTGGGCGAGATGGGTGTTTAAGTACTTCCCATCTCGTAACCTAACCCCCGAACCTCATAACAAAAATCTCTGGTTTTTGTATCAAAACATAGGCTTAATATTAGGGTTTTCTTATGTTCCGTTAAAAACATAGGCGGCGACTCTAAACAAATAAAACCAAAATAGACATCCTAGGACAATCCACCGCTCTAGCCAAGCCGTGAGCTCCTCCCGGGGTATCTACAGTGGCGACTCTGCTGGGGACTGTTTGAGGGTTAAGCTTACGTTTTGTTCATAGTCTACATTTTCTGGGCATTCTGGTTCCTGATGGTGGGAAGCGTGCGCCTCTGGACTTCTTGGCCTAAGGCACAAGCAACTCATATCAGAGACCAGAATCGCCCGCCTTTCATGTATTCTTCCTATTCTTTCTTTTCTACACTAATAACTGCTGCAGGGGTTCCAAAAAAATGTTCAGGACCAGGGCTGAGTCCAAGTGTCTGACAGGTTTACCCAGAAGCGGGCACCTCCCAGAGACTTCGCGCAATGCGCGCGCATCCCATAACACATACCAGAGGCGCGCGCTTTTGGGCGGTTTTCAAGAACAGGAACATGTTTCCAGAACATAGCAGAATAATGGGGTAGGGCACAGTTGCCTGCATTAGGACTGATTTGGACCATTTGACTGTTTTATTTTGTGTCTTTTTATCGGTCACACGGGTGATTCGAGAGTTGTAAATTACATGCTTATTTGCTTTTCTTTTGTTAAAAAAATAAAAAATAAAAAATGTTTTGTCACTTGTTGGACCTCACACTACGTGCACCAAATTATTATCAATTGCTCACTATCGAGTCGCACAAGTCCATAACCCCAAACCCGTCGAGGACCTTCCTAGAGAGTTTCAAGCTCCACCCGACCTTGACTCTCTCGAAACGGTAAACCTCAGCCCATGGCGTAGTTCATAACTACATGTCGGGGGTGACCTTTAAGCCTCTCTTTAGCCGAGCACAAGTCAACACAATTCTAGTTAGGGTCTAACACTCCGTGACCAAGTCAGTTTTCATGTGTCGAGATTTCCCTAAAGTAATGTTTTCAAATCATACATGCCGTTTCCAAGAGAAACAAGTGGTTATCATGGACGAAATAAAACTCCGTCCCTAAGTGGTTATTATGGACGAACATAAAAATTTGTCCCCGGATGTATGCTTTATGACATTAATTTAGTTTAATCCCGTCACATATAGGTATCACAAACGTGGTGTAATCCGATGAGCATATGGGACCGCGAGATGGTCGATATACTAGTGTGACGATTCCATTAGTTTTCTTAGAAACCCTAAAAGGGACCCCATCCCTCCGACTTATATAAAAATAAAGAGTCTTTTCTTTATGTGGTTCGAGTCGTGTGCCCATTGTGTGTTCTAAGCCTCTTCATAGACCGAAAGTGTTACTCAAGACTGAAAAAGGCCTCTTCTTCAATTTAGGTCCAATTGGTACTTATCGCATCTACCGAGATTCAGCAAACCGGCTAGTTCGTGAATTGATCACTCCAACAGCTCCGACAGCATCAATTGTCACGACCCGAAAACCCGCCTCTATTTTCGTAGTAATAAATATTTAATTATTTATTTATTTATTTAAATTATTATTTAATTAATAATTTATGTGTGCATTTTATGTGTTATAATAAATTATGACTAGCATTTTATTTGGGTCATTTGTGCTAGTGTGGTATTAGTTGGTCTTAGTTGTTAGTAGAAAGTATTAGAGTTGGGTAGTTAGTGGGGAAGGGGACTAAGTGTAAGTTTTTCATAATAATTCCCCTACTCCCTCTCTTCTCCCTCACCTTTCACCTCACCATTATTTTTCATTCCCAGCCATCTCTCTCTCTCTCCATAGCTTTTGGGGAAGGTAAGTTTTCTTCTCTCCTTCTCTCTTCTTTTTAGTCATCTTCCTCTCATTATTTCTCATTTCTTAAAACATGAATCTTGTTTGGATCGTCGATAGGATCGTAGGAAGCCAAAAATATTCGAGTTCCGGCAACTTTGAAAAAATTCAAGTAAGTTGCTTTTCCCCCATTTTTATGCTAAAATGTTCATATCATGTTTATATAATGCTTGATGTGTTATATTTGAAGTTTGGTTGAGTTTAGAATTTATTTGGAATTTATTTTGGGTTTTGATAAAAAATGGTGATTTTGTTGAATGTTGGGATTTAATCTTGATTTTGGTTGTTATATGAGTTCTTTTAGACTCATAAATTGCTCTAGTACCTTAGTATGCTAGTTAGGAGTGTTGGATTTTGGTTTAGTTTTGGTTTGGGTTGAAAATGGAAGAACCCAGTTCATCCCTCCCGATTTCCGGCAGACCAGAGGGTTGGGCGACCGCCCAAAATATGGTGGGCGACCGCACATCTATCTGAAAGGTTTTGTTCTTGTTTGATGGCTTTTTGTGCGACCGCACAGACTCGAGTGGGCGGCCGCACAGAACCTCTGAAGGCTTTCATTTGTTATTTTGTGTGATTGAAGAATGCGTTTTGGTCTAAGTCTTGGGTGTCCTTCTTGTCGACCTTAGTGAACATTGTAGTGCACTCTAGTGATAGAATTGGGTCCCTTGTGATTATGTTTGTGTTGTGAAATTTAGTTTTATGTTCTTTAATAATTTTGGGGTTACTTGGGTTTTAGAGGCACATGAATTGAGTTTTCTTGTCTTTAAATGTTAGGATAGAAGTATATATAGGTACTCCTAAGTTTTAGAACGAAATGAGTGAAATTTGAAGCTAAAACATGGATTTTTCATAATGACCGGCCGAACACTTTATAAAAATTGTCCGTTTTACGTTCAATCTTCCGGAGACCATAACTTCTTCGTCCGGACTCCGTTTTAGACGTGTAAACTATCGTTGGAAAGCTATTTTCGAGTACTACGTAACGGTTCTATTGACCGCATGGTTCCAGATCATAATGGTTGTATAATTGTTGAGGTTTAAGATCAAGGTGTAGTCTCGGTCTAGGTTCCGTAGTACTATTCTAGTTGACTTAGTTGGGCACCGTAGAACACTTTAGTGATTGAAATTGGTTCCTTTGTGAACAATGGTGTTATGTAATTTGATCAAGTATTGTTTGCGAATGTTTGGGCATCTTATGATGTGTTCGTGATTGTTCCAATCGAATTGATTTTCGAGTAAGACTTGGTCTAGGTTTTAGGCGATGTCCTATAGTACCTAGAGGGTTGTTATTGAACACCAAAGTGTAGGTTTATTCCGGTCGTGATCATGTTCTAATAAGAGTAACCTTTTAGATTCGTTTGGGGTGTTTAGAATTGGTTCGTTATGAACGGAGGTAAAGCGTGAATTGGCAATTGGGTACCTACGGTTTGATTAACCTTAAGGTGTATTCATTATGATTTCCTACTTTGGAATTCCAGGTGTGATGAGATGGTTGAGTTCATAGTCCTAGTACATCTTTATGAGTAAACGTTTAGGATAATTTTGGTAATAGTCATTGTGCTTTGTGAGCAACCGTTTGGGTTGTGCTCTTTATGAGTAACTTGTGAGTATCATCTTTAGGATGTGTTTGGTATGGGTCCTTATCTTGGAATCATCTTGTTTTAATGATCAATGTTGTTGTGCTCTTTATGAGAAATTCCGTTTATCGTTGTTGTGCTCTTCATGAGAAACTCTTGTTATCGTTGTTGTTAAACTCTTCATGAGTACCCGTTGCATCTTTATGGTGATTATTTGGTATGGTTCCCTACTTCGGAATCCTGAGTTGTTTAATTAAGCTAGTATTTATTACTTAGCATTTATTTGGAAGCCCAGCTGGCATATTTGTTGCATCGGGTGATGGAAGAGATTATAATGGCAAAGCCAAGTCCATTATAATGTTGACCATTGTTTTGCCCCCTTCTTTACCCCTTTTCCAGATTGGCCTTGGAAAAGATAAGTTAGCTTCCTTTGGGAATGTATCTAGCTACCGAGCATGACTTTGTGGCATGGCTCTTGTCCTTTGTGACACTCTTATGGTTATTGTTCTGGTACCGGGGGTTTTCTCTTCAGCTTTTATGCTACTATGAAGATGGCTTGATGGGTTGATTGATTGATTGGTCGGTTCTGACCGGGGTTCTCTTCAGTTGTTATACTGCTATTGTTGATTGGTTGATCGGTTGAAGCTGCGCAGCGATTGTTCTATCAGTTTGGTGAAACCTTGGCTAAGTATCCTTTGTTACGTGTTTATTTCAGTCTTATGTGCTGCATGATGAGTTAGTCGTTATTTCCAACTGGTATGGGACAGTTGGCGATAGGGAGCTTTCTCATTTGTTGTTATGTGATTTACTTGTTCAGTTATATCGTTGATTTGCATGATATTATGCCATGTAGATGCATTTAGTAACTTACTGAGATTTTATCTCACCCCTTTTTTTTGTTTCAAATTGTTTTTCCTTAACCCCCCCCCCCCAGGAAAGCAAGTGGTAGCGTTGTGAGGTCCATTGTAGCGGGAATCTTCTGAGCAGGTTGATCGTAATTGGGATAGTTGTTATTCGGAGTCTTTATGTATTTTACTATGGGTTCGTAGTCGTTCAGTGTTTTGTATATACTGTTGTACTTTGGGTATTTTTGTTAATAGTTGTTCTTGCTTCTGCATTTGTTTCTAGTCTCCGAGTTATAATCTCGTTGAGGTGTTGTTTGATGGTATTGGTTATAGTTGAATTCATGCGCCCGGTTTGGTATATTACATTTTGGAGATGTACATTTTGTAAAGTTTTTATCTATGGATTTTTGAGATTTCCGGGGCGTGACAGTTGGTATCAGAGCAATGGTTTTAGATCTTGAAGGAGAATAAGAACTCTGATATTGAATAGGGTTCAATACTTGGGTGTTATAACTTTTAGCGGTTTAGGAAACTAAGTTTTCTTGGAATTCGAGGTTAAGGTAGAAGTTGGCTGAGTTATGAGTCGTGATATTGACGTCGAGTGTTTCTTCTCTTGTGGTATATCAAGTATAGGATTGGTGTCAATAGTGCTGGTTCCATTGGGATTAATTGGTTTGGGAATCGAGAGTGCGAGTTTTGAAGGCTTGGGCATATCTATTTCGTAAAGTGGACAGCGTTTCGTGCTATGTTCACATGTTTGTTATCATTCATGGATTCATGTTGAGGTGTATTCTCGAATGGGGAACTATGTGATTGTTACTAGTATATATATGAGATGATTTGGTTATGTCACCTATGCGAGATATTGATGAGTTAAGTGGTATGGTTTAGCTTTCCGTGTGTTACGAATTTCTTGTGTGCCATCGATGGGTGGTGAATATTTCTATATTAGTATGTTTGACTTTGTTTAGGATCATACTAAGTATATATAATGTTCAGGTTCTATCTTGAAAGTCAGAAAATCTTTATTATAAGGTTGTGCTGGGAATTTAGCTTATTCTGTTGGCAATATTAATTTTGAAATATTAGGTATAATTTATATGGAGTGCAATATGTCGCTTGACTGATAGAGAACTTGGGTTATATGATGAGTTGAGATAAGCTACAATACTGATGCGTGAATCAGTGAGCATATAGTATCAGTTGGGTTAAAAGAGTTAAGGATTCAATTTGTAAATTTCTTGATAGGAGTTTTTCTTTACTTTTAGTACATCTAAGTGAGTGCATCGGAATTGTTTAGTATGAGGGAATACTTAATTTATTATGGGTCATAATAAGAAGTTGAGTTATGATACTTTTGGAATCATTTTAGTACATGACTGGAGTTGAGTTAAAGCAAAATGAGTTATGAGTATATGGTGGGAGTTATAATCATCAATGATGGTAAGTACGTTAAGTTTAAAGGTCTAGACATATTTTGAGGAAGTAAGAAATTCTCGACCAATATTAAAGGCATTTTTGGATTTTAGTTAAACAGTTGTCACTTGGTTCTGAATCTTTTCTTAGTGGCGTTCTCGTTTGGATTAAGGATTTGTAAAGGAAGTTGAGTGTAGATACTTTGGCATATTAAAGGATACTATGATTCTGTATTGGGACGGAGCAGTTTATTGAATATTTCGGATTATTAGTGATCATTTGTAATATCTTTTAGAGTTGTAAGTTGTAATATATTGATATTTATGAAAATAAAGATTGTGAAAAGTTCGGATCGTTACTGTTGCTACTTTAATGGTAATCCTTAGAGATATAGTCACGCGGTGAACATTTGCAGGATGAGAAATTTCTTTAGCTTTTCATAGTTTAAGAAGTTGTGTAAGCTCGAAATTGTTTAATGTTTTGAATTTCTGGATATTTCCTTAGAAAACTAAGTATGAGGTAATGCAAGTAGTTTGAGAAATTCAAGGATTTTGACTGTATTATGTTTTATCTCATGAGGAAGTGAGTGTGGTAGGGGAATCTCATTTGATCGGATAGTTGATGACGGTAAATTTTTGAGTATATCATTGAGTCATTGGGTGACAATAATCGTTAGCCATATTCCTTCTCTTATTTGTTCGGGTAGTAGTATGATTACTTGGGATGATGTCTAGATCGTCAATGCGTACGGGTGGACCGGAAAAGTAAAAGTTATGGATGTTGATGATTTAAGGGTTGATGGTGAGCGTGATGCTAATTAGGATCAAATCAGCTATGTCTCAGAATTGGTGAACAAGTGATAGTCTTGAGAATGTGAAATTCGGGATGAAAGAGGAAGTTAACTTTAGGACGTTGACATGAATATGCTTGAGATATGTATGTGTTCAATATGTGTGGGTTTATTTGAGTCATGGAATTGATGTCTGAAATCTTTAATAGGTACTTGATTTGGGGTTACGAGTGCTTTATGCGAATTGATATTTTGTCGCCTCGTTATGACCGCGCATTGTGATTTTGATGAGTGAATTCGTGGGCGAATTCTTTTTAAGGAGGGTAGATTGTCACGACCCGAAAACCCGCCTCTATTTTCGTAGTAATAAATATTTAATTATTTATTTATTTATTTAAATTATTATTTAATTAATAATTTATGTGTGCATTTTATGTGTTATAATAAATTATGACTAGCATTTTATTTGGGTCATTTGTGCTAGTGTGGTATTAGTTGGTCTTAGTTGTTAGTAGAAAGTATTAGAGTTGGGTAGTTAGTGGGGAAGGGGCCTAAGTGTAAGTTTTTCATAATAATTCCCCCTACTCCCTCTCTTCTCCCTCACCTTTCACCTCACCATTATTTTTCATTCCCAGCCATCTCTCTCTCTCTCCATAGCTTTTGGGGAAGGTAAGTTTTCTTCTCTCCTTCTCTCTTCTTTTTAGTCATCTTCCTCTCATTATTTCTCATTTCTTAAAACATGAATCTTGTTTGGATCGTCGATAGGATCGTAGGAAGCCAAAAATATTCGAGTTCCGGCAACTTTGAGAAAATTCAAGTAAGTTGCTTTTCCCTATTTTTATACTAAAATGTTCATATCATGTTTATATAATGCTTGATGTGTTATATTTGAAGTTTGGTTGAGTTTAGAATTTAATCTTGATTTTGGTTGTTATATGAGTTCTTTTAGACCCATAAGTTGCTCTAGTACCTTAGTATGCTAGTTAGGAGTGTTGGATTTTGGTTTAGTTTTGGTTTGGGTTGAAAATGGAAGAACCCAGTTCATCCCTCCCGATTTCCGGCAGACCAGAGGGTTGGGCGACCGCCCAAAATATGGTGGGCGACCGCACATCTATCTGAAAGGTTTTGTTCTTGTTTGATGGCTTTTTGTGCGACCGCACAGACTCGAGTGGGCGGCCGCACAGAACCTCTGAAGGCTTTCATTTGTTATTTTGTGTGATTGAAGAATGCGTTTTGGTCTAAGTCTTGGGTGTCCTTCTTGTCGACCTTAGTGAACATTGTAGTGCACTCTAGTGATAGAATTGGGTCCCTTGTGATTAAGTTTGTGTTGTGAAATTTAGTTTTATGTTCTTTAATAATTTTGGGGTTACTTGGGTTTTAGAGGCACATGAATTGAGTTTTCTTGTCTTTAAATGTTAGGATAGAAGTATATATAGGTACTCCTAAGTTTTAGAACGAAAGGAGTGAAATTTGGAGCTAAAACATGGATTTTTCATAATGACCGGCCGAACACTTTATAAAAATTGTCCGTTTTACGTTCAATCTTCCGGAGACCATAACTTCTTCGTCCGGACTCCGTTTTAGACGTGTAAACTATCGTTGGAAAGCTCTTTTCGAGTACTACGTAATGGTTCTATTGACCGCATGATTCCAGATCATAATGGTTGTATAATTGTTGAGGTTTAAGATCAAGGTGTAGTCTCGGTCTAGGTTCCGTAGTACTATTCTAGTTGACTTAGTTGGGCACCGTAGAACACTTTAGTGATTGAAATTGGTTCCTTTGTGAACAATGGTGTTATGTAATTTGATCAAGTATTGTTTGCGAATGTTTGGGCATCTTATGATGTGTTCGTGATTGTTCCAATCGAATTGATTTTCGAGTAAGACTTGGTCTAGGTTTTAGGCGATGTCCTATAGTACCTAGAGGGTTGTTATTGAACACCAAAGTGTAGGTTTAGTCCGGTCGTGATCATGTTATAATAAGAGTAACCTTTTAGATTCGTTTGGGGTGTTTAGAATTGGTTCGTTATGAACGGAGGTAAAGCGTGAATTGGCAATTGGGTACCTACGGTTTGATTAACCTTAAGGTGTATTCATTATGATTTCCTACTTTGGAATTCCAGGTGTGATGAGATGGTTGAGTTCATAGTCCTAGTACATCTTTATGAGTAAACGTTTAGGATAATTTTGGTAATAGTCATTGTGTTTTGTGAGCAACCATTTGGGTTGTGCTCTTTATGAGTAACTTGTGAGTATCATCTTTAGGATGTGTTTGGTATGGGTCCTTGTTTTGGAATCATCTTGTTTTAATGATCAATGTTGTTGTGCTCTTTATGAGAAATTCCGTTTATCGTTGTTGTGCTCTTCATGAGAAACTCTTGTTATCGTTGTTGTTAAACTCTTCATGAGTACTCGTTGCATCTTTATGGTGATTATTTGGTATGGTTCCCTACTTCGGAATCCTGAGTTATTTAATTAAGCTAGTATTTATTACTTAGCATTTATTTGGAAGCCCAGCTGGCATATTTGTTGCATCGGGCGATGGGAGAGATTATAATGGCAAAGCCAAGTCCATTATAATGTTGACCATCGTTTTGCCCCCTTCTTTACCCCTTTTCCAGATTGGCCTTGGAAAAGATAAGTTAGCTTCCTTTGGGAATGTATCTAGCTACCGAGCATGACT